>JAWWES010000115.1:56032916-56116465 GCA_035583135.1 Lophotriccus pileatus
GCTGTTCTTTATAATTTTGAGGCATACCATCAAATTATTAAAAGGTTTTAGATCATGCTAATGACCATTAAGACTAAAACTTCTGATGCTGCTTCATCAGGCTTCTGAGCTACAGGAGCATGTTAAGATCGCATTTTTAACCTGCCCTTCAACATTACAGTAGATTGATGATCAAGGAAAATAATGTTCCAAAAGCTAAGATACTCACATTTTCAAGTAATTTCCCACTGAAAGAAAAGCATAAAATGCAAGGAGAGTCCTATTATAAAATTATAAATTAATATTAATGGCAATAAACTAATTAAATAAAATATTAAATGTTCTATTACATAGAAAAACCTTTTATTTCAGAGAAAGTTGTAATCTTTACACTAAAAAAATAAAAATAATAATAAAATAAAATTCCAGATGCCTAAAGTAGAAAAAATTCTGTTGTCCTTATAGTATTCTGTTCTTCTGTTAGTATTTACCCTCAAATTTACATATACAGTATAATTTAAATATTTGTGTGATTTGAAATCCAGACATATATAAATATATAAAAGCATGAACAGCACTTCTTTAAGTGAAGACTTAAAAAGAATCCAATAATGGACTTTACAGCCATTCTTCTATATTTTAATTTTTTACGTGTTAGAGAGTAGTCAGTAAAACAGTAGGGACTTTTTTTCCTAATTAAGATTTTGACTAAGCTTGGGCTGAGATTTGCTGGGCTGCTCAAACTGTAATAATATGCATAACAACGTTTAATGTTAAAAAAAATGAGCATTTTCACAGAATTACAGAATGCGTAAGGTTGGAAGGGACCACAGTGTGTCCCCTTGTCCAACCTCCCTGCTCAAGCAGGGTCATCCAGATCACATGGGACAGGATTGTGTCTCTCCAGTGAAGGAGATTCCACAACCTCTCTGGGCAACCTGTTCCAGTGTGTGGTCACCCACACAGCAAAGAAGTTCTTCCTCGTGTTCAGGTGGAACTTCCTGTGCATCAGTTTCTGCTCGTTGCCCCTTGTCCTATTGCTCGGCACCACCGAGAATAGCCTGGCTCCATCCTCTTGGCATCTCGCCTTTAGACATTTATACACACTGATGAAGTCCCCTCTAAGTTATCTCTTCCTGAAGCTGAATAGGCCCAACTCCCTTAGCCTTTCCTCATAACAGAGGTGCTCCAGTCCCACAGACATCCTTATTGCCCTCCACTGGACAAGACACACTTACCTGACAGACACACTTTAGAATGATAACTGAAAGAGCGAAAACCTTATTTTCAGAATAAAGCTTTTTTTATGTTGTTATTTTTTCATCTTGTTCTAAACAGGAAAATGTTATTTAATTAATTTTCTTACATCTGTTAAATTTTTGTTTCTGAATCAGTTCATGGACTTACTCATTCTATACAAAAGTACTTGTTTAGAATAATTTCGTTTAGAAGATTTTTGCATTTTGCAAAAATACAGATTTAAAACTTTTTTATATACTTGATATAAAATCAAATTAATCTACAATCTTTGTGTTAAACAACCTTTTATTTATCTGAAACACATGAAATCAACTTTGACAGTCATAATCTATATAATGCAATTGATACACACCGTTTTGAAATGTTTCAAAGTCATGGACTTAAAAATACCTCATAGTTTTGTTTTGTTATTATTCTGCTTTAGAGCCTACAAGATGAATTGGAAAAACAAGAAAATAGCTTACAGAAGTTTGGTTCTGTGACCAGTGAATTGTTGAAAGAATGTCACCCACCAGTAACTGAAACACTTACCAACACTTTGAAAGAAGTGAATATGAGGTAGAAAATGTCTTTGTGTTAAACTTTAATTTCAGTAGCAAATCTGTATTTATCCATTGACCCAGGGTTTTTTCCATCATTTCTATTTTTGTTATATTTTATTATTTTATGGTTTTGGGGGCTTGAGGAGCTTTTTGGAACAGGCAGGATTATTCCTTTTGCCAAGGACTGGAGTAGAACTCTTATTTACTTATTTCATATTAAATGGAACGTCTTCTCCAGCAAAGCGCTTGGGCATTACTGTCAGTAGTTTTGCTTCATGCACGACTGCCAAACAAGATTCATAAATACCATGCAGGAAAATAATGCTCCAGTTAAAATTTGGAAATTGTGTCTGAAAATGTTGTTTGCAATGCATGCCTCAGGTTCCCCAGATTTTAGGTTGCTATTTGTAGTTGTAGGAAGGGCATGATAGGCAAGAACGTCTAAGCTCCTCACCAGTACCTTCACAAACAGCTTCCCCAACTTTGAATTCAGGCAAGAATCAGTGTAAGGGTTTACTTGGAGAAGCTACAGAAAGGGAGGAGCCAAAAAAAAAAAAAAAAAAACTGGTTTGGTGGAAAGCTCAGGGTTTTTTTGAAGACAGAATCATGCCAAAATTATATCTCTGTTCTGTTCTAGAATCTGGAAGTGGGGAGAGGGATTATTCACCCCATTTCAAAAAAGATACTGTAGGAATTAACATTTTCAGTGATGACTGATGGAATTTTTGATTCAAAAACTTTGGTTTTAATCATGTAGAGATAATGGAAAAATATTCTGATTTTCTTCAGTAAGGAAACAATGAGGCAGTTTGATAAATACCAGCACATTTGAGAAAGTATGTGTTTCTGGTTGTCATTAGAGCCAAAAATTCGAAAGGGGACTATTAGAGCCAAGAATTCAAATGGGGGATTAGATGTTTAATTGGATAATAAAGATATAAAAATTTTAACATGCCTGGGAGTATTTAACAAGCAAGTTTCAGAGAGCTTTATGACTTTAAATTTTCTGTCAGGGTTTGGGAGGAAATTGCAGCAGAATAAATGGTCTCTTGTTTATACCTCTTCTGGGTCTCTTAGGCACTTGCAGGAATCTGGTACTGGCAGTGCATGGTTGGGCATGGATGCTCTGTGCCGTGAACCAAAGTGTACTACATGGAAATAGGAGGAGGTTCACTTTAAAAAGTGTGTTGCAGCTCTGACCTCAAGCATTAATAAACAGCAGCCAAAATGTACCACAGATCAGACCCACTGTGACAAATCAGAACAGACTGTCAACATATTTCTTGGTTGTTTTTTTTCACCAAATATCCGGATCTTGATTGTTACCAAATTTCTCAGAAGCCATGGAAAATATGAGAAAGAGCAGAGAGGAAGAGGGATGGGGATAGTTATTGTAGAGTCCCAGGCTTTGATCATTCATCCAGTCTCTTCACCAGGTGGAACAACCTTCTGCAGGAGATTGCAGAGCGACTGCGTGCCAGCAGAGCCCTCCTTCAGCTGTGGCAGAGGTACAAGGACTGTTACCAGCAGTGCTCTTCCACAGTCCGCCAGCGAGAAGACCAGACCAATGAACTCCTGAAGACTGCAACCAGCAAAGACATCACTGATGATGAAGTTACCACTTGGATTCAGGACTGCAATGTATGTTCAGTTAAGCTTTGCAGTTTTTCTCAGCTCTGGGCTAAAAAAATCTTGAGAGGTTGTCTGCTACTAAACTCTATTCTTGGTGTTTTGGAAACTTGCATGCAAATTTTTTTCACTTGATGCATCTCAGGCACAAGAGAGACAGCTTTATATCTGCCACCCAAACCTCATGAATTTGATCCCTCCATTAGTTGTTGAAGTGTTTCAGAAGGTAGTATCTGAAGTCTTTTCTTTGGAGAAGATGGATAAATTATATAATTTCAGTCAGTTTTAAGTCCTGCTTAATGAAGGGATTCCTTATTGGCAAAATATCTCAACCACATTTTTAGAGTTCATTATAATAGACAGAAACACAAAATCTTTGACTAAATTCCCACCAGTCAAGACTTTTCACTTTTTGTGAATGAAAAGATTTTGGGAATGTCTTTATCTGTCCTTATGGAAGGACACCATTCACCCTGAAACCTTGAAGTTCTTCCATTTTCAAGACTCTCAAGATAGCAGAATAGTTTATCTCCTCTCTGTGCTTATGTTTTGGTTCTTTTGAGTTTAAGGTAACGTTAAGTGTCATTAACCAAAAAAATAAAATACTAATTGTCTCAGTGTAAGCAAAACAGTTGCAACGAGAAAAATAAACATGTTAATGTTTGAAAAATAAAGTGATCTTTTGGAGCATTTGCTACTGTGGTCAGGTACCATGGACTGGCAATACAAATTGTTCAGTTCACATAATTTCTTAATTTCTTTATGTCCCTTTCTTTAACCATTATGTTAAGCCATTTACAAAAGTCATTTTTTCAGCTCTCCTGGTAAATCATAACGGGAAAAAAAGAGAGTTCTAAACCTGAATCAATTCACAGTGAGGGCTGCCACTGCTTGGGACTATAATGTCAGTAGATTCAAAAGGTTTCTTTCAACAAAGCTCATAGGTAGCTGAGCAGTGTCTTCCTTCTGTTCCTTTCTGTACAGGTACTTTGATATATCTTTTTTATTATGCATGTCATACAGAGTGTAACTGGACAGACTGACATTGAAATGCGGTAGTAAATGTAAGTTTTCGATGATTTAACAACATCAACAGAGTGTCAGGTTAACTATTCATATCTTTCTTCAATGTGTTCCACAGGATGTGCTCATGGATTTGAAAACAGCACAGGAGTCACTGGTTGTTCTTCAGGATCTGGGAGAGGAGCTAAAAAGCCAAGTGGAGGCTTCAGCAGCAGCAGCTATACAGTCTGATCATCTTTCTCTGAACCAGAATCTGTCATCCCTAGAACAGGCTCTCCGCAAGCAACAGGCTGTGCTTCAGGTATGGAGACAGTATTTAGAATCCACGATTCTGATCATCCTGTGGTACCTGAAAACACATAAATTAGCTAAAACTGCCTGGGAAAAGAGGATGTGTTACCTGTTCATCAGCATTTCCTAGACTTCCTTGGAAGCCAAAGCTGAGAGTAGAAAATATGCTCAAGTTTAGCATAGGGACCTTGTAAGAAGGTCCAGATTCTCTGAAGAGGATAGCAAACCTCATGCAGGAAAATGTCTGTCTGGAATGCCAAGGTCACCATGCTTTCCACAGACAACAGTAGTGCAGCTGGATCCACATCTACTTCTCCCCTGAAGACAACCTCTCTTTTCAGTTAGTTCATCATCATTAAAACAAATGAGAGATTCTGAATATTTGTGTAGAATTGATTTTTGTGGTTCCCATTAATGTCAGTGGCCAGACTGACACCTACCATTTATGTCAAAGCCTGTTCAATAGATGTTGCTAATTGCTTGTGTCACCAGGGCCTAAAGAGCAAAAAAGGAGTTGAAGAATGTATTCCATAGCAAACTATATGGTTAAAAAGGCAGCAGATGTAGTGGCTTCTGTTTGAGAAACAAGAGGATTTACCCAAGAAGTCCAGCATTGCTTGAAATGTGCTTATAACATCACTGTACTGTGAGGAGACAAAACATGAAAGAAGGTTTTAATTAAAAATGCAATCAGAGTGACTAGTTCTCTCTGCTGACAATAAATTAAGCATTGGAGAAATCTAGAGAATGTTTTCTATTTCAAGGTAAGGAGGTATTTATGCACTTTGTTGAAATGTTGCCTTTTTGCTATGATCAAAAATGCTCTATTTTAACTTAAAAAAACCTCAATAATTCCACAGTCAGCAAGCAAAGCAGCAGTTACAATTGCTCCTAGCCTATTCAGCTGTTTGAAAATCTGAATGGGAATAACTAGGAGTGTAATGTCAGTAGGGATGCTGTGCAACAAGTTCTTAAACTATGGGTTCTTTTCTGTTTAAGGCTGGAGTTCTGGACTATCAAACCTTTGCCAAGAACCTGGAAGTCCTTGAGACCTGGATAACAGAAGCAGAAGAAATGTTGAAAGAACAGGATCCCAGTCACTCATCTGATCTCTCAGCAATACAGAGTAGAATGGAGCAACTCAAGGTGACAAATAAATGTGGGAAGTGTTGGGTTTTTTTTTTCTGTTGGCCTGGTTACTTGTAGTACAGGGTATGCACAGGTATCATACATGTATTCCATGTATAGTAAAGGACTATCAGTCATGCAAAGCGTAAGAACGAGAACTTAGAAGTTTGATGGCAGTCAAGGAGTGATTGTCTATGTTACTTTGCCCCAAGTAAAGATGAAAAGAATAGTCAAACTGTTCAGAATAAAATTAATATCAGATCAAAATGGGAATGGAAATGTCAGCAGTTCTCGGGGACTTCCTTCATCGTTTTTTTTCTCTCAACTTCTTTGAATTTATGAAATTCCTGTCTCAGTGATATTTCATTTAGGGATGAAGTAATTTATGCATTTGGGATAACTTGATATACTGATGAAACTTTTCTACTATGTACCGTGTGATCTCCATTTGAAGTCTTTCACTCTTTTTGTGGGGCTTCTTTTTTCTGTCTCCTTCTTTCAAAGGCCACATCAGGAAGTTGATCTTTTCCATCTAGGCTGTTTTTGTCAGTTTAATCTTCCACTATTTTTCCATCAAGATTATCTAGACAGAATTACACTTTGGACATGTTGAAAAGGAGGGTGTTTTCTTAATGTAGTTAATTGAATATTTCTGTGCTGCCAAAGAAAAACTAAAAATAAAAAAATTACTAATTTTAATGGGAATGTACCTGCCTAGCATTCAGGCTAAGAAAGAAGGAAAAAGGCTCACATATTTTGACAGTATAAACATATGGCTTCAAACACTAGCCTACTTTTGCAGCTCTGAGCCATAAATCCTCAGTTCAGCAAAACACTTCAGTGAAGTTTGAGTATACTTCTCTGCACACATTTAAATATGAACATAGGTTTTCTCCTAGTCATGGACCAGAAGCTGAAAACTGAAAATGCAATTTTTTCCTGGCATAGGGATTGCTTACCACTGGGTGGCAACCAAGGCCATTCTAAATTTAACTGAGTGCTAGTTCATAATTTTGAAGTCTCTAATAGTATAATTCCTGAACTTCCCAGCTATCACTCTTTTTGTTGCAGAGTCAGATGTTGAAGTTCAGCAGCATGGCCCCAGATTTGGACCGTCTTAATGAGCTGGGTTACAGGCTTCCTCTGAATGATAAGGAAATCAAAAGGATGCAGAACCTGAACAGACATTGGTCTCTGATCTCATCTCAGACTACAGAGAGATTCAGGTGGGGTTAAATAAAGATTGTTCTACAGTTTTCTTAGGTTTACAAGAGTTACAAAGTATACCTTTTGAAGAATATAGAAAATGTTTCAGGTATTTCATTAAACAAAGTTCTTTTTCTTTGACGTACTTATAAGTAAGGAGCAAAGCCATTGAACAGAGATGTTGGTTTTGCCACAAATTAACAGGCTTTGAAATGAGGAAAACTGGTACTTTTGAAACTGTTGGCTAAATAAATTGAATGAGGCAGCTAAGTGGGAAAAGTGTTACCACCTGATTTGGAATTTTGCTGGAAAAGTTATTGCAAGACCTTTAACACTTTTATATTGTTAACAGTGAGAGGAGGAGAATTTACCTGAATCATTTTTCTTTCTTTCAGTAAGCTGCAGTCTTTCTTGCTGCAGCAGCAGACCTTCTTGGAGAAATGTGAGACATGGATGGATTTATTAGTTCAGACTGAGCAGAAGTTGGCAGCAGAAATTTCAGGAAACTACGAAAGCCTTTTAGAGCAACAGAGGGCACATGAGGCAAGTCATCACGTGTATTTATACATGACTACAACACATACTATTTATATATAAATGGAATGCACATTCCTTTGTTGAGTAATATAATAGCATGCCTTGAATTGAATTACATTTGCTTTCACCATCTGATGATACCTTAACTTAAAAACAGAAGCATGCACATATGTCAACAATACCCAGTTTTGAGGAGGACTTGAGTATCTGTCTGCTTTTGTGTGTAACATATCACTATGCCTATGAGTGCTTGTCCCCTACATTTAGTCTACTTCAGATTGGTTTGTACCAAGGAAATCAAAGCTTTCATTGGTCCTCCTGTAAAAGTATAACAATTATCATGCCATTTGGTTCTTTGTCTTCAGACATAAACTGGAGAAAATCTCGATTACAGTTTTTTCTGATTTTGTTTGTTTGTTACTAAATTGTCAATGCATATAGCATTTGAAGAGCATGTTAAAGGAAAACTTTTCTGTCAAATACTGAATTATATAAGTAACCATGGGCCTCCATTTGGTAACATTTCCTTGGAGAACAAACTGATTTGGTATTTGCTGCATGCTGGAGTCATTTGTCTGTTTGTAAGAAATTAGGAACTAGCACAGCTTTTGCTGCAGTGAAAGATTGATTCAGAATTTTTACTAGCGGATGCCTTTATGATCTTCATTGAAGTCAAGAGATGCACATTTTTTCTCTACCCATATTGTTACTGCCAAGAATCCTTGTAAAGATCAAGTAAAAGAAGTCAATTTTCATACCAGAGCTCCCATGTGGCCACAGCAGTTTCAGTTCCCACAGCTTTTCAGCTGACCTACCCCTTGACTCAGGCCAGATTACAGGAAAAGTTACGGTCTTCCGCCTCTCTTCCTTATATCTCACAGCATAGTGTTTGAATGAGTGTCCAGTAGCAGAAAGTAATTCACAACATTTTTTTCTAGCTTTATCATACAGTTGCTTTAGCATTTAACTGCCTTTGTTTTTACAAATGTCATCTGTTTCATTTCCTCATTGCTGCCAGCATTAAGTGGGTAGTGTCTTTGTAAGTTGAAACATCTCAGGTCTTTGAGATTTGAATGTCCAGAAATCATTACTAAGTGGATAATTTCCTACTGTTGCTATGTCTGCTCATAGCTATATTTTTTTGAAAGGAGGTAAGGCAATCTTCCTGCCTTCAACTGTCTTGAGATCTCAGCTTAATTCTCTCCTGAAACCTTGATCTGAGCAGTTAGCTCAAATGAGTATTACTCAGTCGTTCTGTTGAAGCCCTTTCTATTACAACTATAAAATCATCTCTGAGAATTAAGACAATTAATATCTGATTTTCAAAATACTGAAATTCATCCTAAAAGATGTAAACTGCCTTTTTTTTCCCCCCCTGAATTCTGGCATTATTTACAATCTAATTGTATTTAGTACACAAAACACTGTGTACTTGGCAGTGCTTTGTCTTACTCAACAAGAATTTTCTTTTCTCTCCTTATGGCTATAAGAGTCAGATCTCAACTTCTTGAGATGTATTTCTGCATTGTTTCACTTTGTATTTTTTGAAAAATAATGAGAAAATATTCTGTTTCCACCTGAATTCACAGAATGGATATGGAAACTCTTCCAGCTCTATTATCAGCTTTCCAGTGCTGACTGGCTGGTGTTTACTCAAAGAAGACCTCAGTCACCTTAGTGGCCTTATTTAAAAATATCTTCCCACTGAAATTTACAAACCAGCAGTGTGGAGGTGATAGCTGTTTGAAATATCATGCACTAACACTGGCATCTGCATCAGTCTGTCAGGATGATCTTTTAATCCTTTTTGTGCAGTTCTCTAGTACGTGATACATTGCTTGGGACTCTTGTGAGGTGGGAAGGCACCAAGACAAGAATTGGACAAAGTGCTGGCAGGGAAGGGGACAGAAGTTCCCTGCCAACTCAATTACTGAAATTTTTTTTTTCAGTGTGCTGGTGTTGTGCATTTCAACACCTACCTTCTTTTCCTCCTCCTTTGAATTCATATTTCAGTAACCTCCATATAAGAATAAATTTGGGTGACAAGTGGTTCCAGGTAACAGAGTATCCCTCTTATGCACAGAGAGTGTGCATGTGGAAAGCAAGAGGATGTTGACAGAAATGTCTCTACTTTTGTGTAGGACTTGAATACCTCCACTCTAAGCCTGCTTGCTAAGCTTTTATTTCACCCTCTTAAAAAAGCATAAAAATTTTCACTTTTGGAGGATTTGGTTTTACTGGGTTTTTGGTTTGGGTTGGTTTGGTTTTGGGGGGGGGGTATGGTTGGTTTGTTTTGGTGTTGGTTTTTTTTTTTTTTTGTGCTGGGAGGTGTTGAACCAATTGTAACTAGTTGTGTTCTGTTTAGTCTCAATCTGTTAACAACGCTGGTAGATGCTGTTGCCTCCTGTGCTTCATCTATCTCCCCTAACTTGAGAGAAATAGATGTGACAGGGAGTAAAATTTCTCCCTTCTTGCTCAGCTTTCTGAAATTCTCAACCCCAAATTATTGTGGTTTCATTCTTGAGATAATACAGAATTTAGTTTCCCTCTGATTCAGGCTCAGTCATTCATAAGTGCCAAGGTATTCAAAGGACAGTATCAAATATTTCTACAAGGAAATCAAACAACACTATTTCGTTCTATGGGAAAATTTATGACCTGAGTAACATTTTCAGAATTAACTTAGTGATTCAAAGAAGCAAAATTTCATTTTGAAAAATTGCTGCATCATCTAAGAAGTCCTAAACTTCATACCATGTGCTTGAAGGATTTGATTGTACAGGTGTCAATGGGTATTTTGTTGGCAGTGGCAGATGCAGGGATTGGTACAATCGCAATCTGAGCTGGTGGGAGCTATATAACAGGAGTGTAGTCTAGACTTGAAGAATAATGGCTCTTAGTTCAAGCAAGGGTGAACTTCTATCAACTGCAAATGCCATCACTAACAAAAGAAAAAAAAATATCAAGCTTCATACCAGTATAATTTTGCTTTGAATCTCTCTGTAAACTTTTTGAACATGGGAGTAGGTCCAGTCCTGAGGTGATGCCTGCATGTACCTCAGTGAACATAAGAATATTTCTGAAGAACTTTATCTAGAGACATGGTCTGTTACTAATAGGAAAGATATTTTTAAAAATAAATTTAAGTATTCTATAGACTTAAGTCATCTCTGCTTAAGTAGCAATTATTTATTTTTTCTGTTTTAAGTAACATATAAGTAATAAGGAGTTTTAAAAGTATGGTGGAAGTTTAGTATTCCTGATGGAGAAAATTGGAAAATAAATTGAAAAACTTGGAAGAATGGAAAATTGATTTCCAGCTCGTATACATGACTGACCATTTCTTTTAAAGTTCTGTTGGCAATGTAAACATGTATTTAAAGTTCGTATAACACTATCACACATGGTCTGGGTGTAAATTCAGTCTAACAAGGCAAAGGATTATAGTATTCTTAAATGTGAAAAAATAAATGTGCCCTTTCTGTCCATTCACGAAATACCCTATATGGATTTTTTTTTGCAAATAATAATGTCAATTACACAATTCTACTCAGAAACATAAACCCAAGCTCCTGTTAGTATCATTTAGCTTTATAGTGGTGATCTCAAGGAACTAATAATTACTGTAAGCAGGAAGTAACTAAAAATGAGATTTTTAAATTTGTTTCTATTTAAGTTCATGACAGAACTACCAGTGAGTTAATCTGAAAATACATTAAATACATGAAAATTCATTTTTACCAGTGCATACAGACAGAATTAAAAATGTAAGATCTTGTTTTAACATCCTTGTCTCCTGTACAACAGCTATTCCAGGCAGAGATGTTCAGCCGCCAGCAGATTTTGCATTCAATTATCTCTGATGGGCAGCTCCTCCTAGAACAAGGACAGGTGGATGACAGGTAGACGTTCCTGTGTTGTTGCTGCTGCTGGATATGTAAAGTAACACTTAGACTAGTGAGAGACTTCCAATCAGAGAAGGTAGCAGATGTCAGTGTTCAGATCATGCTCTTCTGAAACAGAAGTTACTATTGCTGGGTTAAGGTATTAATTAGTCAGATCTTAAGACAGTGATCTTTAGGATGCTATGGGGTATGTGAATGCATTTGAGAATACAAAAACCTTGAGATTTGTCTGGAATTATGAAGCATGTCACATATATGTCTACTTTGATGTACTTTCAAAGTGTCACTTTCACCAAAGGAGCCTGCAGTGCCAGATTTAGTGAGTTAAACTTGATTTATGCCATCTGGCAATTTGCCTCCACCAAGAGAATTCCCTACTGCCATTTAAGAACACCTGCAGCCTTAATGTAATGGATTAGGAATTCATTGCTGCCTGATATTTTATTTTAAACAGTTGTGATCAAATGAATGATAATCAGTGCAACAGCAGTGGGTTCACACTTGTGCATATGCATTGACTTTGCTAAGGTCCTAATATAAGGAGAACTGTTTATTGGAGCGTGAGAATATTTTTAATGATGTGTGTATCTTATGCCTGCTTTAAACTCAGTAGCAAATCTGGGGGCGAAATGTGAAATCTCCATGATTTACTCTCAATTTGACTCATCCAAACTGGCAAAACCTGCGGGGGTTTTTTTGTGTATTTCTGGGGAGAAAGTAGAAGAGTTTTATGTGTTAAAGGTTTGGGGGTTTTAAAGTCTCAGTAGGATCCCTTTAATTCTCCCAGTACATAAAGTGTGAAGTTCTTATCCTCAATAAACTATCATGAGGCTTCAGAGCTTTTCTCTTAGTGTTTCCTAATTGACATCTTCTCTTTCCTATCAGTTATTTTCACTAAACAAATACATCCAAGTACGAAGGTTACTGTGTGTTTTTATTTGTAATTTATGTATTTATAATAGGGATGAATTTAATATGAAGCTGACTCTTCTAAGTAATCAATGGCAAGGAGTAATTCGCCGAGCACAGCAGAGGAGGGGGATCATTGACAGCCAGATTCACCAGTGGCAGCGCTACAGGGAGATGGCAGAGAAGCTGCGCAAGTGGCTGATGGAGGTGTCCCGTCAGCCGGTGACTGGGCTGGGCAACGTTCCTATCCCATTGCAGCAAGCAAGAGCACTACTGGATGAAGTGCAGGTATGTCCACTGTGTTTGAAGAAAAATGAAAAAATCCCTGCCTTTTTTAGAGTCTTGGTCATTTAAAACATTCTTTAAAATGTCTTAGATTCAGCCTGTCTGCTTTGCAGAAAGCAACATTGGATGTTAGCTCTTCTATGGAACTAGCGTAACATCAGAAGTGGTAGCTTGATGGAAGCAAAGTTGGAATTCACAAAGAATATATAATTGAGAACTTTCTGGGCCCTTGCTCTCAAGCCTTCTTTTCTTCTGTTTTTGTTTTGTAGCTAGTGTCACACTGAAACTGTCTTGAAAAAAAAATAATGTCCTGTTTGAGGAATGTATTCTAGCTAACAGAAAAGGATTCTTTGAGTGTCTGTCTTCAAGTGTCGTTAACACTATCTATTTATCAGTTCAGTGTCTTTGAGATTTTAGCCGGAAGATGTATATAATATTAAAGCTAATAAGCATAATAGGCTCTAGAGAAATTAATTCTCTATAACAGCAATCGATATACTAATATATTAATGGGGAGAAAGAAGCCTTTCGTGTCTTTATCTCCCTGGAGATGTTTTCTAAAGGCCTACTGCAGTGAGTGATTGTGAAAATGTTAGGGTAAATCATTTGGGCCATAACTCATGCTTAAGACAAGGTATGCAACCAATGAAGTATAGGCTTGAGAATGAATAACTGAATTGCTAATTGTAATTAAAAAGACAAAGCTGACAGAAAACTATTAATATTTTCAGCTTAAAGAGAAAGTTCTCCTAAGGCAGCAGGGGAGTTACATCCTCACTGTGGAAGCTGGGAAGCAATTGCTGCTCTCTGCTGACAGTGAATCTGAGGCAGTCCTGCAGACAGAGCTTACTGAAATTCAGGAGCGCTGGAAGATAGCTAGCTCCCAACTGGAGCAGCAAAAGAAGCAGCTTGCTTTACTACTGAAAGTAAGTGTGTGATTTCTTCTATACTTCTTCAGCAAGTTTATGTTTTCTCACTGAATCCTGGTGAAGAAGAGCATTCTCAGTGTACAAACACGAATACAGGAACTGCGTATATGCTGTGATCTAACAATTTCCTTTTACCACCTCTGAAACTAGGAGTGATAATACTTCATATAAGTAGGCTTATGTAAGTTGACAATTTTAAGTGATATTTCCAGAACACTGCCAATAAAGTATATTACTTACCAGCCCTATTTTCAACATAGGCCAAATATTTATTTTATTTTGCACAGTGCTGTTTAGTTTTTATACATATTTGTATTGGGTTTGAGTGTCAAGGGTTTTGTAGCAGGAAACTACAGGAATGACTTCTGTGAGAAGCTGCCAGGAGCTTCCCCTATGTCCGATGGAGCCAATGCCAGCCAGCTCTATAATGGACCCACCACTTGTGAAGGCTGAGCCCAAGGGTGATGGTGTAGCACCTCTGGGTAACATATTTAAGAAGGTGAAAAAAAAGTTACTGTGCAGGAGTAATTGCATCTGGAGAGAGGAGTGAGACAATGTGACAGAAGCAACTTCGCAGACACCAAGGTGACTGAAGAAGGAGAGGGAGGAGATGCTGTGGGCACCAGAGCAGAGATTGCCCTGCAGCCATGATGGAGACATGGAGGTCCAAAGTGGAGCAGAGATCCACCTCCAGCCCATAGAGGACATCAGAGCAGGTGGATTCCCAAAGGACGCTGTGACCCAATGTAAAGCCCACACTGGAGCAGTTATGCTGGCAGGACTTTTGACCTCATACAGGACGCACACTGGCACAGTCTTTTCCTGAAGGACTGCACCCCATGGAAGGGGCCCACACTGGCACAGTTTGTGAAGAACTCATGGAAAAGTTCATGGAGAACTTCTTCCTATGGGAGGGATCCCGTGCTTTAGCAGGGCAGGGGTGTTAAGAACATGACAGACTGTTGTTATTTAGATCATATTATTTAATCCAAAGAGAAGAAAGAAGACAGTGAAGAGAGGATTTTTTTTGCAAGACCTTTTGTTTGTAATTCATCATCCTGAAAATGGTCATGAAATACTGGCACAGATGGGAATAAAGGAAGGAGAGAATTACAGGTAGAAGGAGAATATCTTGAAACAGAAGACTAAGGTTTTTTTTCAATACAATACAATATTTATTGCAGGTTTTGTATGTTCTGGTATTCTTTGTGAGTTGACTGGCTGATTAGGAATCCTTCTGTCCCAATGTAAAGCTTTAACAGGCAAGTGAGGCAGGTAAAACCATACTGCCTCATTATGATTAGTATAGTTTTATTGCATTGGACACAGTAAAAATTTTGGAAAGTATACTAACACTAAACCTGGGTGTAGCTGCTAGAATCCTGATTTATAGAAGATGCTACAGGTCCTTCAGTCTGCCCTGAATTTGCAGTTTCCCCAACTACTTTTTTTCCCAAAAAAATATTAATACACCTACATGAAGTTCTTGTCAAAGAACAGTGTGTGTTTAATACGGGCATTCAAGAAATGAAGGGGAAAATAATTTTAGCAGGAAGAGGCTTTCCTGAAAGGATGGAGCTAGACCTAGGTAGTGTTTCAATAACAGGAGACTTGTGTATTTCTACTAGCAGAGACCTACACAAAAAAAAAGTGACACAGTTCTACATATGACTCAAGCTCTGAGACTTTCAGTATTATTTGAAGGGAGATTTCAAGACATGTTTTTATTAGGCAAATCAACTGACATAAATATAATCCAGATCAGAATTGAAGTCTCATAAATTTTCTGCTTTCAGGACTGGGAAAAATCTGAAAAGGGCATAGGAGACTCCCTAGAGAAGCTAAGATCATTCAAAAAGAAGCTTTCTCAGCCATTGCCAGATCACCATGATGAATTGCATGCAGAGCAGATTCGTTGCAAGGTAAAGCACTTCTCTGTTGATTGTAGTCTCTGCCTTTGTGCAGTAACCTCTTCCATTTTTAATTGGCTTCATAATACTGATTGTGCAAACCAATCAGCCATTCCCATGACAAGAAACTATCCATGTAATATATGGACAGCATAATACCACAGTGATCTCACTATAAAGCAAATCCCACAGGGTAGATATAGATCTGATCAAAGTGATACCAGAACAGGGTCTGAAAAATACTGTGGAAGGACTATATACCAGTGTGTTTTTATTACAGAATTTCTAACTTGAAATTCAAACTCATGGTATCTAAAGCTGTTGCCTTAGTGCTTTTATTTGAGGTGAGGTTACTGTGGAGTATCTTAAACAACACTTTTAGGCTATATTATTTGAATTTTAGAAATTAATTACAACTTGAAAATATTTTCTATACATAGAAGTCCAGAGCAATACTTGGAATTCCCAAATACCTTTGAACTTCAGAGAGTTAAGTGTTTT
This sequence comes from Lophotriccus pileatus, assembly GCA_035583135.1. Classification (NCBI taxonomy): domain Eukaryota; kingdom Metazoa; phylum Chordata; class Aves; order Passeriformes; family Tyrannidae; genus Lophotriccus; species Lophotriccus pileatus. Next base: position 56,048,951 of record JAWWES010000115.1, read on the forward strand.
CTTAATTTGTGACTACTTGTTGCAAGGCTGATTCAGTACTGGGGAGTTAATTCCCTCATAACTCTGAAAATATTGGTACCTTTCGGGTTGATTTTTTTTTTCTTTGAAATGGGGCTTAAACAATCTGCTTGAAATGGTGCTCAGATAGGACTTAAATTAGTGAAGTAAGACTGTTTTTGTTCGTGTTTCATTAACACATTCAAATTTCTATTTGATACTGGTCCTTTTTCCTCGTGTTCTTCTCTTAAGGAGTTAGAGAATGCTGTTGAAGGCTGGACAGATGACCTTGCACACCTCTCTCTGCTGAAGGAGACCCTGTCTGTATATATCGGCGCAGATGATATCTCAATCCTCAGTGAGCGTATAGAGCTCCTGCACAGACAGTGGGAGGAGCTGTGCCACCAGGCAAGTACAGTATGAGTACTGATGTGAGTAGTATGCAGGCTACAGAAGTGTTGGGAGAAAAATTGAATGCAAGTAGCATCTTTTAGAAAAGATGCATGTAGGCACACTTAAATTCAAAGGTGAATTCTTTCTGAATCAGGAGAAACATTTGTTGAAATGTTCCTTTAGTTACTGCTAGTGCTTCTGGATCTCTTGAATTTATATAATGTCAGTGAAGTCATATTTAAGCAACCTTGAAAAACCAATAAAAAGGTCACACTGTGAGCTGTGGGACTTGGCGTGGCTGTCAGGGAAAAACACAGAAGTAAAACAGTAACACAAGTAAAACTTTGCTTTCATGGAAGACCTGTGCTCAGAAAGGATGTCCCCTCCATATTCAGTATTGCTCTATTGTACCATCAGTTCTGCTGATAGCTTCTGTTTCTTCAGACTTTGGTGTCTGCATTTCTGTTAATCTTAGGGTGACTTGCTTGCCTGCAAAATGAGCTGAGGAGTATTGTTATATTTTTTTCAGGTGCATCATGCTATTAGTATGCTTCTGGCCTCTGTTTTGCACTCCAGGTAGTGGAGCCTTCCTCACACAGCTTTTCAGATTATCCTGATGTTATTTCTGTGGTTTTCAGTAGAGAGTGCAGTTCAGATATTATGAGGCTACTTCATGTAAAAATACCTGTGAAGGCTTCAAAAACACCCCCAAAATAGGAAAAATGCTTGACAGTTAACAGCACGGAACATGTTATGTGTTTGCTGCATTTGAATGAGGCAGTGTAGATACATCTAAGTTACGGCGTGACTGCATGTATGTTTCTGGTAAAAGAAGGAACCAAGTAAAGAATTTTAATCTTACTTTTGTGCATGCCGAGTGTTTCAGTATGAAACCTAGTGCAACACTTTGTTCAACTGCTGCTTTTTTCCGGAAAGCTGTCATCAAGCTCAGAACCGCAAAAAGGAAATGCAAGATCATGTGTTTGCCCCTGTTAAACCTAACACAGTAGTTAAAGAACACATCAGTTTTGTTTATGAAAGAACAGATACTTCATCTGAAGAGTCTTCATCTTTTCAGGTGAAATTCTGATACAAAGTCAGAAACAACTTAGATTACAATGGGGAGGAAAGAAAGTGAGTAGTTATACCAATATCTTAAACTGGAGAGATGACTGCTGCACGCCCTGTGCTGCTGTTTTGATTTCAGTGTCCATCTTTGTCTGTTATTTGTAGTCTGACATGGTACCCACAGTTATAGCAATCTCTTAAACATAGCAATGTTGGTTTTCCTTCTATACTGACTACAACATTAGCCTGTTTCATGCTTTATGCCTGTTCTCTCCTGTCAGGCACACTTCAGTCCTTTGGAATCTCTCGAGGTGTCATGCCCATCCATGAGAAATAGTTATCTGTGAAATGAGCATATTGGGACTCAAGTAGAAAGTTGCTAATGCAAAATAAAATGTATCTTTGATTTAGCTTTGTACTCGTGTTCATGCACAAATTACAGACTTTTGGAGTTTGCCCCATGCTATATGTATATATATATTTATTCTTTTTTTTTTTTTTTTTTTGCTTTGGTGAACCATTTATAATTTCATTTTTGTGGAATCTCTTAGACTAAAGAGAAACTTAGCATACTTTATGAAGTTTAATAAGTGAGCAAAAATTGTAAGAAAATTTAATTTTTGTCTTCTAATGAAAACTTTCGCTTAGAGACATTAGAAAACAAGATATTGACAGACTACTGAGCATAACGCTTGGGTGCCTCTCTCTGTGCATAGGATGTAACTAACAGGAAACCTGAGAGCAACGTTTACCCCTGAACTTACAGACAGCCACACAAAGTTTTTGCAGTACAACTCCAGTTTGTTTTAATGGCAAGTAAGTGGCTGGAACACTTTTGCAGGGCTAGAGGAGTTTGCACTGAGGTACAAAGTGTTTTAAGCATGTCTTAAATGCGTTTACTATTTTGGTTTTATTTACTCTTTCAAATGGTTTAAGGTCTCCTTACGTCGACAACAAGTTAGTGAGAGACTGAATGAGTGGGCTGTCTTCAGTGAGAAAAACAAGGAGCTCTGTGAGTGGCTGACACAAATGGAAAGTAAGGTGTCTCAAAATGGCGACATCCTCATCGAAGAAATGATTGAGAAACTCAAAAAGGTATGGTGTACACTTGCATACTGTTCTTTAACTGCTTACTTGTTTTGTGTTGCAAGGAGAATACTGAAATAGATGAAGCAGAGTTTTACCTTACCCTGATGTGTTCCAGTGTTTGTGTTCTTCTCTCGCTATGCAGCATATTTCCTATCTTTCCTGAGATAGGACCTCCTAGAAAACGAGAGAATTAAGTGAATGCAAAGTCAGAGGCATCTGAATGCTTTGCTAAGTGTTCAATCAGAATTGCCTGTAAAGAGTTTAATTCCAGCAGATATATTTATAGAAGACGTCATGTTTTGTTTTCAGTTGGGTGGTTTTTTTCATTCTTCTGGTAGTTATTTGCATTTATACATCTAATATATACGAGGTTGTCTCTTCTCTGTACAAATCAACAAAAAAATAGCATTCGCTTGTATTTTTGAATCATTCCTTTAGTAGGGTAGAGCAGAGTATATTCAGAATAATTACTCTGTTTCTGGTTGCTCTTTACTGTCCAGGATTATCAAGAGGAAATTGCTATCGCCCAGAAGAACAAAATCCAGCTTCAGCAAATGGGAGAGAGACTTGCTAAAGCCAGCCATGAGAGTAAGGCATCAGAGATTGAGTACAAACTCGGCAAGATCAATGACAGGTGGCAACATCTTCTAGATCTTATTGCAGCCAGGTAAAACCATTGTTTTATTTCTAAGTGTTGAGTGGGACAGATTAATATTCTGGATGTAATGCACTTAAAATCTTTTATTTTTCATCATTAACAGTGAAATTAATTCATTCCTAACTATCAACACATTTCTGTGAAATTCACCTTCCCGTTTTACTTTTCAGTACACGACATAGTTTCTTCAAGAAGAGTCAATTAAAAACTTATGTGCTTGAATGATATGGTGGTGGTGGGAGGTTGACAGTTTGACTTGATGATCTTAAAGGTCTCTTCCAACCTTAATGATTCTATGTTTTTATGATATAGGATCAGTTGCAGATTCAGTGACCCTTGCACTAGTACCATCTTAATTTAGATGATGCTTAAAACTGGATGCAGATACAATTTTTTTCTTAAAAATTCTTGGCAGAGGGATTAAAACATTGCATTTTTAGGTTTGGATTTCAAGAAGAGCAGTTCCAAAATTTAGTCTTAAGTTTTCTGCCTGATTATTTTTTCACTGGTGGACAAGAGCAAGTGAAGGTAGATGTATGCACACTGGGATTAAAGATTCTTTTTATTCAAGGTCAAAAGTATAGTAGCAATTTTCACAACTTAAAGAAATACAGGATTGTTGTTGGATGATTGAAGAAACTGGTTTATTTGTTTCAACACTTTCTGTTGAGCTGTGCTACATCCTCCCTTCCATTACCAACAATAATTTTGTCCCAGTTTTGCATTTCATACATTGTGTATATACATTTCATATAGTTTATAGTTCACACTTTGTTGATGTAAGGACATATGCATTAGTAATACTTTAGCACTGTTAGCAGCAAAAGGCTTTGTTTAGGTTCATCATCTTTTTTTGTCTGTTCTTTTTTTCATATGCTTTTACTGCATTCCTGCTCTGAAATCTAAGCATGGGAGCAGTAAATTTTATGTAAGCAGAAGTATTCTGGTGGCTCCAGCTCCTTTAATAGCAGATAATTTTAAAATAATGAACACTCTATTTCTTACAGAACAATTAAATCAGGAAGTGTTGCATTATGGTCAAGGAGCCTGCTGGTTTCAGGGAATGTGATGAAACACCAAGTTGTTGAATTTAAAGTATATTTAATATATATTTTATGTTTCTCTTTTGAAATGCCTACTCAGAGAAATGTTCAAATAATAACCTTCAGGAAGTTTCTAGTGAAAAGTGATTGCATTCAGAAACTACAAAACACATTTTTAAAATATCTGTGTTGTCTATTTCATGTTAGAGATTAGTGCTTTCTGCAGGGGAACAGGTAAGGGTTCAGGATTCTGCATCATTCTTGAGTGGGGAGATATAAACTGCAATACTATATATTTAAACTTTCTCATTATGTTATCATGAAGTGTCAAGTCCTAGTTCTAAACTAGTGTATGTAAAATATTTATTTACTTTTATTTGCAGATCATTTCAACTTACCCTTCTCAACTTGCATGTTCAACACTATTGTGGGCAGTTAAACGTATAACCCTTTCCATTCCAATGTTCACAGAAGTGAAAAAAACTCTGCAAAGTTTCCTGAAGTTGGGAAATAACTGGTGGGGAGGTTTGGTGCTAGGCTGTGAAAAATTCAGTTCAAATGTAGCTTAGGCCAGAAGGCATTAAAAGCCTAAGCTACTAACTAATGTATGTACAAAGTACTTATATTGATGCCTAATTCCCAGTGGACAGAAGGTTTTACATCTCCCAAGATAATTTTTAGAAGGCTACAGATCCTCTTTAGACTATATTCTTGGAGTTTGGAATATATTATATAGCATGATTTTGCCTGTATTCTGCTAGTAGATGCAGACAAGTTGTCCTAATGTTGAGAATAAAATACATCTTTTCACGTTCTGGATGCCTGACAGCATTAATAAATTATTAGAGCCTACGTACTTTTCTGCAGTGCTACAGTAATCCCTTTTCTGGAGCATTTTTCTTAGTGTTTTGTTTCCTACAGCTGTGAACTAATATAAAGTGCTCTGTGAAAATAGTTAAATAATTTTTTACTGTGGTAATACATGTCTAGTCTGAATCTTTACCTGTTGATTTTGTGCTGTGTGGTGCAACTCCTCCAATTAGCTATAAAAGCATCTTTCTTTTCTTTGTCACGTTCTGTTTCCTTACCCACTTTTTTTAATTGCCTCTCCATTCTGAGCAGGTCTGTAACTACAAAAGTGACAGCTGCAGAAGAGTAGTTGTGTCTCTGCATCAGAGACTTCTGTTTCGGCCCTTCTAGAGCATTTTTATCCTTTCAGATGAATTTTTCTGATATGTTAGCCAGGTGAAAAAAAGGTCACAGTTATTTACAGCCGGAAAGCAGTGCTATTGCTGCAACTGCTCAGGCTTTGCAAAGAAGGATGTGTTTTCATCCTTTCCCCTACCACTCACGGTCCACATTCCTGGAGATCAAGTCTGGCACATGTTGATGAATGCAAGTTTTATTTAGAAACATGACCAGTTGTCACCATCCAGTCTCATGTTATCAAGCAACGGCTGCTAACATTTGTTTGCCATGAAACATTTTCTGTACAGTAGTCACTAGCAAAGAGCAGTGTGTCCCCTTTCCTTCCCCCCCGCCCCCCACCAAAGAACAGTGTTTGCAGACTTTGGGAGTGGAAGTTCTTCTTTTTTAATGCTGGAAAATTTCATGGTTGTGGCGGAGGATTTTCAAGCTATGAGAATGGCGGAGGACAGCAGTGTGGATTCAGATCTCCCAGACTGTAACTGTGATATCACAAGGCAGGGAGCTATTTTTGTTTGCTTTTGATTGATATGGTTCTTTCTGAAGTCTTGTCTTGCTGGGAAACTAATTGAAATATTGATATGTAGAAATAACTACCATGACTAGAAATTACTGGTTTTCTGCTCAGTTTAAAAACAGTTGACAGTGATAACAGCATACCTTGTTTTACAGCTCATACTTTTGGATCCTGGAATGATTTTTTGATACTAATGGAGGCTTAGAACTAGTAAAATCTCCTAGCTGTCTGAAAGAAACCATGGACTGATTTTACTGCTGTTTTTAAATACAGGAGCATGTACTCACATGAGGAAAAGCAGACTTTATATTTGTCTGCTTGCTGTTTGTGTCGTCAAAGGGGCATGGCTAGAACTAAAAGGCAGAGAAGGAAAGAGGCTGTAAAGAAAGTATTTCAGACTTATCAAAGCTTGCCTGTTCTGAACATATTAACTACTGTTTTGTAACTGCATGTACTACTTGAACTCCTCTTGGATTTTGATTCAGCTTCTCTTTTTCCCTCATCACATTATCTTTTCTAGAAATTTTGCTGTTGTTCAGAATTCTAGAAATTCACTCTTTGAAAGAGGAAACTGTGACTGGAATAGTAAATGTAACTGGCAGTACTGGTGTTCTGCTATGTAGTAGTGCTGTACTTTGGACAGTAACTCTTCTTTAGTCATAAATAGATTGGTTTTAAACTGATTTTTTTCAAAACTGATTTTAGTAGTACAACATTTTTCACTATTTCAAAGACTGTTTCTTAAAACTTTGTTTCCAGTTCCAAGTAGATATTTTAAGAAAGAAACCTTTTCTGCTTTCTACTATGTACTGTGGAGACTTAGCTAAAATGCTCTTAATGACTTCTTTAATGTTGCTTTTAAAATTTAACATTTCTAGATAGCTGTCTAAATGACTAATGCAGTAGCTATGAGTTCTACATGATGCATTTTTCTGTATTTACAGGGTTGGTCCTGTTCAGATTTAAGGGGAATCTAAGGCTGTCTACTTTAGGACTAGGTGAATTATATACATTTGTGCTTAATTTTAGTTCCAAGTGTTTTCCCACTGACTTTTCTTACTGTATAATAATAGACATTATTAATAGACATTTTAAAGTTATTATTTTCCTGGGGAAATTGAGGTATATTAATTGGAACATGGAAACATAAGCATCATAAGCCCATTCAAATTTTTACATGAGTTTTCATCATTAAACCATAAAAAAAAATAATTCTGCAGTATTTTCCTTCCTAAGAGTCTTAAATATTTGTAAAATGTAGCAAGACTGGGGAGTGTGTTATATAAAAAACAACTTTTAAACCAACCATGTCATGGGTCCAGCCCCTCGACTTCAGCACAGAATCTTCATTATCAAGGAGAGGAGTTATCTCAAGTCTTTCACACTTACATGCATAGTGCTGCAATAAAAGCATGAAATGATTATTGGAATAATTAACATTTTAAATATAATCTTTTAAATGAAATCTCAAAAGGTAAAAATTACACGTGGCTAGAAATCCCAGATACTTGATTTAAAATTTGACCTTTGTCTCTTAAGCAGGGCTTTTAAAGCATAAGCAACTTGTTTGCTGACATTCAGAAGGAAAGCTCTTAGACATGATTGATTATGTCTGTTATTTGATCGTGGGTGTGTTTTCAGAGTAGCTAGAGGCATAAGACTGAAGTGCAGTTCAGTCAAAAAAAAAAATAAGCCTATTAGACTCCAATAAGCACTTGTTTATTTGCTTCTATTTGTACCATGGGCAAGGAACCCGTTATGTTAAACTCAGAACAAAAAAAAAGAACATTGTAATGGTAGATGTGGGAGGGGGAGGGGGAAGTGGGCAGGAAGGAAGTTGTAGGGTTTGGGTTTGGTTGGAGTGTTCTTTTAGTATGTTGCACGTTTTTTTCTTTTTCTCTCTGGAGTAACTTAGTTAACTCTTAGTAACTTAAGTAACTTTCATGTGACTGAAAATAGCTGTAGTTGGACTAGGCTTATTTTTTTGTTCTGACAGTGATGTAGTCCCATGCAGTCTGCATAAAGCAGAGGGTACTTTCTAAATGATGGACCCTTTATCAGTCATTGCAGGCAAAATGTAAATAAAATCCAGCACAGATTGGAGTACCATACAATTGCAAACAAGAAAATCCTGCTCCACAGTTAGGGCTTGCAAATGATAGAGACACATTGCTTCTCCACAGGGCAGACATGACTCATTGTTCCCTTTCACACTCCAGCGTGCCTGCAAAGGATCAGCAGCATCCAGCCTTGAAAATCTAGGCAGAAAATGGGCGGGATTTCACTCCTTTTAAATAATGTCAGAGATTGAAAAGCTGTATGTGGGTTCTAGAAGGCTGATAGCCAACCTTCTTGCTCACCCTGTGAACAAGTTGCAGTTGGTTCAAACCCACAAAACGCTGTATGTAGAACTATGGGTTACAAGGAGATGGTGCCCCCAGACACTGGTGCCTCCTGATATATCCCCTGTGTTTTGGAATATCGTGAGAATGGGGACTGAGGCAGTCTTTCTGTACAATTGTATTGACTTTGGTCCCTTCATAGACAGATTTTCAGATTATGCAGATTTTTTTCCAGTTACCAGGATTTATTTTTTTTTTCAGAGCACAACCCTACAGCTCTTGGTCACAAGAGTCTGGCAAGGAAGCTGCATTTGAACTGTTCTAAAGAGTTTTCAGCACTAAAGAACCACCGTTTGACTATCTGTGAGCTAAAGAGAGGGCTATACAGAGATGAAAATTTGAAAGATTTAGCTTTTTTTTTTTTAACATGAGATTAAAATCTCTAATAGCTGCAACTGCTGCTTTAAATGTGGAAACACTTTATAAATTTGTTGGGTAGTATTGTGGAAACAAAATGTGAATTGCTGTGTTGGAATTATGGGATAGTTAGGTGGCATTTTGTTTGTTGGACAGATCTGGCAATCCTGAATTTTTCAACCTGATTTGGTCAGTCTATTCCCGTCTACACTTACCTTAAAAACCTTTCTAATACAGAAACACTTAAGTAGAAGAGCAATAGAAGCATAGAAGGGAACGTTACTCAAGATTGTTTGTGGTACCACATAAACGGGGGAGAAAAAAAGAAAGCTTAGAAAAAATTTCAAAGTCCGCTAATGAAGTATTTTACATCACATGGGGATAGGAAAGAGAGAATTACAGACAGACATTTTTGCAGTTCAAAGTGACTGAAGGAAAAAATTCTGAGATGCAATGAGGGTTTAGTCGAATTTATTCACTCTCCAAGCTTAATGCTCCCTTGAATAAAAAACAAAACAACAAACAAAACTATTTAATTTTTCCTGCCCATTGCTTTCCTAGGGTCAGGATCTCAAGAAAAATTCTAATTGGAAATCACCATGCAGTTCTATTCCAATTTCTTCTGTTTAAATCTGAAATGGTCCAATTAGACCAACTCAAAGTAGCCCTTGGGATTGAGGAATTCTCCCTAAGTTCTCAGCTGGATGTCTACAATTTATTTATTCAAGGACAAATCTCCACTGTGGAACAGGTTGCCGAGATAATACACTATCCCTGGGAATGTTCAAGGACAGGCTGGATGGGGCTCTGAAAAATCTGACCTAGTTGATGTCTCTGCTCATTGCAGAGCGGGTAGACTAGATGACTTTTAAAGGTCCCTTCCAACCCAGATCCTCTGTGATATGTAGTTCAGTGTTTTCATTGGGGTGAAAAAGGCCTGTTCACTCAGGGCATTCACCCACCAGTACTGATTAAATGGGTAAGTTATTAGAACAGTTATCATCTATTGGTCAAATACACAACTAAATTACTTGGTTGTTTTGGAGGGGTTTGATGTGTGTGAGTTCATTAAAAAAAAAAAAAAAAAAGAAAAAGACTTTTCTTAACAAATATTTAAGTCAACTGAAAAAGGTACATAAGCTATGAATGCAGGATGATATGCACATATAATAATATACTTCTATTACATAATAAAGGAAGACTTCACAACAGAATTTGCCATATAAGTAAAGTTTCTCTGAAAATCTCCTGAAATCTATGCTGTGAAAATTTTTCCTTAGGGTGTACTTATGCTGCTATTTCTTTTTCTTTACAGGGTAAAGAAATTGAAGGAAACCCTTGTTGCAGTGCAACAGCTGGATAAAAACATGAGTAGCCTGAGATCTTGGCTTGCCCACATTGAATCAGAGCTGTCCAAACCTATCGTCTATGAAACCTGTGACTCTGAGGAGATACAAAGGAAGCTAAATGAACAGCAGGTAAAATACAACACACTTATCAGGTGAACAATGACATGGGGGAGAGCCAGAGTGTCCTTGGGCTGCCTGTATCCAGCTCAATGCTGAGAGGGCATGAGGCAAAGTACTTAAATATCAAGGCAAGTGGTACTTATTGTGTCACTTATAGAGCCTTCTGCTGGCTTTGACATCGAATTCACCAGGAGCTGATTGAGATTTCCAAGAAAGGTAAGGCACGGAGAGATGTAACCTGAGCGAGTTATGGCAATTGTTTTTCCTTTGGGGCTTGTGGTTTTTGTTTGTTTGAACTGTCTGTTCCCAGAGGCAAAACTGACACTTATTAGACCCTGCAAATTTTGCACATGCTTGAAAATTACTATTTTTAGCAACCTAACTCAGTTTTATTTTGCAGCTTGTTTGAGAATCATTTTGCACGTAAAGATGCATGAGCTATATATGTGAAGTTAAAATTGGTTGGTTTATAGTACACAAAGCCTTTATGCAGTGCTAGAATAAAGTGTGCAGAAAAATCTGAAGTCAACTAGTTTTTGGCATTGAAACTAATGTTACTTCTAAGAAAATTTACTATACTTTCTCCTTCCTGTCTCACTTCATTTCCCAGTGCAGTTTTACCTAGAAGCACATTGCTGGAGAGACCTGTTGTTCTGTTCTGTTCCTGTTGGTTATTTATTGGCAAAAATACTTTTCTTGTGCCTCACTGGAGATGAGTTAGGTGCTCTCCTGAATTTCTTCTCCAGAGGAGAAGGAAATGTATGGGAAGAGGAGAGACAGGATATTTTGGAGATAATTAATTTATCAAGAGTACAAACTGCCATTTTGCTCTTTTAAGCTGAGTGTGGAACTGAGAGCCAAGAACCCCCTCAGAGCTCAGCTCCCTGACTGATTTATTACATGGCTGTGCAGAATTGCTTATATATATTCTATATGAAATTTACATAGGGATAATAATTTTTAACATAAAAGCATCAGTAATGAGTGGTGTTTCTGAGACAATAAAGTGCTGGGAAGGACTAAACACTGCTATCAACAAAGTAGATTCTTGAGATTTTTTGCTAGCATCCCTATGCAGGCATCCCATAGTTTGTTACAACCACTTCTTATGGGACTTATTTTGGGCACAGAGACTGGTATATCTTTGCCTTCCACTGTTTCCTTGTGGTGACAGTATGCAGTGATATTCTAAAGAAGTGAGAGTGGTTTAATTTGAATTCTAAATGGGAGAAATAGCAGTGAATCTTAACCCAGGAGGATGCCATATTTGGAAATTTGATGATTCGATAATAACACTAAAAGCCATAGTTATAACGATAATTTTAAAAACTCACGTGCCTTCAGTGTATGTCAACCAGTAATTTTATTACTCAAAGACTGTATCACTATCCACCATATCTCAGAAAGCCACTTTCTCATTTTGTTCCCTCTTTCTTCTTCTGTTAGTTATCTCATGTTCTTTTTCATGTTTAATCTTCCAGTGAGGTCTTCCAGTTGTTCATATAAAAAATTAGGTTAAAAATATTATATTGTGAAAAAGGAGGGCCAAATTCCATTTATGTAAATCCATTATCTACTTCTCAGCATTTGCTTCAGCCAAGCGAAAGCTTTGCAGATTGCTGGTCTCTAGTGAAATTAAAAATATAGTTGAATCTGAATATGCTGGGAAAGGTAAGGTCACTTCAATGCTGTATTTTCCTAGGGTCACAAATTCAATTTTAAGGATTACTTGTTTCGTTATTTTCCCAATCTGCTACCACTTCAAATGTGAAAAAAAAGGTGTTTGCTTCTGGGTAAATAAAGTTTAAAAAAAAATTTTGTATAGGTGACAGCAGTGCATAAAAGTGATGCTCCTTTGTGAACTAACTCAAAGGTTTAATGTTCTCTAATAAACATAGAAAATTTTGAAATCTGGGAAACAAATACAAAAGTTCTGTTGGTGAATAAAAAAAGTTTAATCCTTAGGAATGCTCAGTACCCACAACTGGCAGTTCTCAGTACTGCTTTACTCCAAAACATCAGAGAGGAGATTGAGTTACTTGAACCTACCTAACCTCAAGTGTCATAGCTGTCTGGAGTGTGTGTTTCATAAAGTATTACATCTGATTATAGTATCCACCCTTCTATAATATTTCAAGGTGGATAGAAAGAAGAATAAGCACTTTGACTTAACAGTGGAGTATTTTTCAGACAAGTGAAAGTGAAAGGCTATCCCTGAGAAAGAAAATGTGATATTCCACTTGATGGTCTCATGTAGATGTTTACATAATAACTTTCTGTTTCATAGACGAGAAGATGAAAAAATTACTTCACTGAATGTAAGCCCAGTTATCACAAAAAAACAGATCAAATGGTTGATATAGGTCGACCTTGCTCCATTTCAGATTTCCTGAGGTTTTTACATTTGAGATTTACATCTCATTTCCTGTGGAAGGCATTTTCAGATCATATTACTAGTTGTAAGAAAAGTTCCTCTGGTTAGACCTTAAATGTGTGTAGACACAATATGTTGACAATGTATTCCCCTTTGCATGTCATAGTTTACTTCTATTGCAAAATTATAAAAAGAAGTTTATCTCTACTCATCCTCAAGCTGCCAAGTTCCTGTTCTCCTAAATAAACTTCCACATCTTTAGTTGTCCTAATAATTCTTTTTTGCATCTCAATCAGAAGTGAGCGTAGTATTCTAAATGCAATGTAGAACTTTCTGACATAGTTTCATTAGTATTTTTTTGTCACTTTTGGAATTATGTTGTCTTCACTTTATTATTGTCCATACTGCTTTTTCCATCTAATATTCTGATCACTCATTGCAATGTAGACAAAAGTCAAGCAGAGTTTCTTTTCATGCGCTGATCCAACAGCAACAGCCAGTTAGTTTTGTGGCTTGTCTTAACATCAATCTGGAGTCCAAAACTGAAGTTGAAATATTACTTTGAGATGAAGCATTATCATCAGTGTAGAACAAGCCATTGCAACCAAGAAACCAACAGAATAAATAGTAGTGATCACATACAGTAAGTGCTAAAACAGTGTAAGTGCATTTTCTTTAGGTGTCCAGAATTTTCCTTCTCCGTTTCCAATGAAAACGCTGCAGAACTGGAAAGTTGAAGGAAGAAAAAACTCCTACTACACTTGCCATGTTCAACACGTGCTGCTGCCAGTCTCCATGTCAAACATGCCATTTTGCAGCTAGCTCACCTGGGGAAGAGTAGGTTCACGAAGGATCCCTCACATATTTTCTTCTCACAATTCTCTTACTAACTTCCGCTTTACATTCTCTGTGATAATGGGAAAGGGCTGGCAATAAGTCTACCATTTATTGGTGATGTTGATTAAATGTGTGTGAAAGATGCTCAACTGAGCATGCAGAGCTCTGGCAGTTTTTCCCAGGTAATGGTTTGGTGTTCATACTCCCCTGGGAGAGCTGTGCATGCTGCCAGATTCTCCTGGTCTAATTGATAACATTGCAACACCACTTGCATAGTCTCTTAATTGGTATTTACCAGGTGTTTTTCTTCTGTTTGCAAGCATTTTCCTCTTTTTTAAATAAGTAGAAGATAAATACATTTATGTATGTTTTGCAATTTCTCTGAAGAACTAATTTCTTCACCTGTAGGAACTTCAGAGGGACATAGAGAAACACAGCACTGGAGTGGCATCTGTTCTCAATCTGTGTGAAGTACTTCTACATGACTGTGATGCTTGTGCCACAGAAGCAGAGTGTGACTCTATCCAGCAGGCTACACGCAATCTGGACAGAAGATGGAGGAACATTTGTGCAATGTCAATGGAAAGGCGACTTAAGTAAGTCTAAAAAGCCTACAAATTAGTATTTGCTTCCACAGGCAGAAATATGGGGTAGTATGTATGTTATATGGTTGCAGTACTGAATAAAAGAGCATAGAGGTCAGTAAAAGATCATATAGACTGAATAAAAGCCAATAGCTTCTATGCTGGGGGCGTGGGGGAAAACCCCAAAATTTTGGTGAATGAAAAAAAAAAGTTTATGTCCCTTTGCAATGCATAATAATGACAACTTTATATGCTGCAACTTCTTTGGTGTTCTTTATGAAAATTTCTGCAGTTGAAGGTAGTGTGGAATTTCTGATCTTAAAATACTGGCTTAGGTACCTACAGTAGGACTGTGTTTCAGAAGTTATTTAACACGTGCACAGTTTTTAGAGCTCCTATTACAAACATAGCTTTTTTTATACTGATTCCAAAATTAGATGTATTAAAAAAAATAAATGCCTTCATCTTATTCTAGCTGTCTGGAATGAGACAGCCTTCCCTGTGGTCTGTTTATAGCCTGGATGTCTGAGTTAGATTAATAGTCAGTTATTGTCTGGTGTAGCGTTAGTTTGCTGTTGTAGATGACTGGTTAAAGTTCTGTAGGTCAGCTGGCCATCAGTCCAAGCATTCCCTAATTTTTTGTTATCTGTTGCAGAATTGAAGAGACCTGGAGGCTATGGCAAAAATTTTTGGATGACTACTCTAGATTTGAAGAGTGGCTAAAAGTCTCTGAGAGGACAGCTGCTTTCCCAAGCTCCTCTGGTGTGCTTTACACTGTTGCTAAGGAAGAACTGAAGAAATTTGAGGTGATTTATAGTGGTTGAAATTTAATACCTACTGATCACATTGCAGCAGCCAGCTAGTATTCTTCCTTCCCATAACCAAGTCACTCAGCAGAGACGCTGTATTAATGTAGTGGAGTTGATGATTTTGTAGCTGCCTTCAGCGTCAGGTTTCTAGGATGAAAAAACAGTGGAAGGTGGCAACTGGAAATGCTAATAAATCAGTTCACTCTCACTTACTGTTTGAACTACCTGAACTGTTTGTTCACCAAAGCTAGATTTCTCACATTTTTTATTTCTGCAACGTTTTAATATGTCCAGACAGTAGGTGCTCAGAGCCTTCATAAATCTTCCTTCACCAAATACCTCTTCAAATGCATGCTGCGTGTTTTGTCTTTTGCTTTGATTTTATCCCCCTCTTCTTTCTATAACTCTCTGAACTCTTTTTGTATAATGCACAATATCCTCCTTTTAGAGACTTACACCTGAAATTTATGTTCATGCAAATATTTTTACATGTCCACATGGTGTCCCCCTGTGACTTAAAAGTGCATGCTTCAAAACTGACAAGCTGCCACTTTGGTCAGTGCTCAGGAGCTTGTTACACAGCTATGTATTAGTTTCATACTATGTTGTGATGACTTGTCTCATAATCACAGTGGATTGTATACCTATGTGTAAAGCACAAATGTCATATGGCTAGTCACAGGTGAAAATCATTTGCTTGGATTCATATTTGCAGAGTATATCAAGATGAGAGAGAAAAATAATCCTAGAGAAAGAGAACAAGTTCTTCAGGCAATTCTGTAAACAGTCGGGTGCTGTAAAGTATTTGCTGTGAAGAAGAAATGCAAATTTTAAACAGTGTCTAAGACCAGTTAATACTTTTGGGTTTAACAGTTAAATCAAAAACATAAACTGTGAAGTGCTGATTCAAATTTTGTAATTGACATTCCCATTTCTGAATTTACTGGCCAGGTTTTGTTGTTAAACAGACTTCACTATGCCAGACTTCGTTATGGCAAGTTAGGTTACCGTAGTATTAAAACGTTTTCTTCCTGGACACAAGTACTCTGCCTCAGACCTCTTTCCCTTTGTCCCTTCATTGAGCGATCAGGATCTAAATCTCTTGGTTAGCAAGTCTCTGTTTGAGAAGCAGTACCAAAAATGTATTGACTCTGATTTTCACAGCTAATCTGACTTTGCCCAAAGTCTGTTTCATTGAACCTCAACTGTCATGGTGACCTTTCGTCTCCAGCAGAATTGTAGATGTTTTTGCTGTCAGCAGGAACTAGATGTGAAGAGATGAGTGTATCCTCTCCATAAGCCTGCTTTCCATGTAGTTTGGTTCTTCCTTTTTTTTCCTTCTTTTTTTTTTTTCTGAGCACCTACTCTCTGTGCCTACCAAATACCAGGAACGCAAGCAAGAAAATGGTTGTTTTCAAATACAGCAGAATTCAGTGACTTTGTTGTGAAGTCAGTGTAAAGTCAGCCATTTATAGATACTAACAGAAGTGAGTTTCTGTTTTAACCAGGCATTTTTTTCTAGTTTTGTTTTCCTCTCCTCTGCACTTGAATTAAAAAAAAAACAACAACACACCAACAAAAAAAGAGGTCATCAGATCGTATAAGAGCCTTTCAGTTCCTGAGCACAGAGGTCAGAAATGGCTCTCACTGGCTTTGCTCTACAAAGTCAAACTTCTTCCTTTCCAGTAGTTTATGGAGAAATGAAAAGAGGTTACAGGAAGGAATGCAACAGATGAATTCTTGTGTAGTTGAGATGAAAAAATGAAAAGCAAATAAACAGCTGTTCTTTTGCTGGAGGAGGCTTGGTAACAGGTGAAACCACAACTGGACACTTTTAGATTTCATGATTCTAGTAAATACAGTCAGATTTGTGCCTCTATTATAGGAATCCTTATGCAGTTTTAAATTAATTCAGCGTTTCACTCCAATTGCAAGCCAATTTGCTCCTTTTTGGCTGTCCCCTACCCAATTTGATGGCCATTTAATGAAGATAATTATTATATTGAAAGGCCTCTACAGACTTTGATCTCTTTTCCAACCAGTGTCTTTACTTTCCTCTCTGGTAATACAACAGAAATGTGCTTATTTCATTTTTAGCTTTGAATGGTACAATATGAAGAGTTATATATTTTTATGTAGAAAACTCATGTAATTAAAATTTCTGTACTGAAGTATATTACCTGATACACTTCTACAGTCCTTATTAAGGGAGGTGTCTAGTTGTGGAAGAGATTGACTGTGCATTGTGAGGAATATCAGAGAGCAAGTTGGTAGAACTACAATGGAATCCAAACCCTACTTGTATCAGAAGAGAGCTGGTTTAGTCTATGTTTTTAAGTCTTCCTTTGAATGATTGCTTTTCTATTTCTGTGATAAGATAAAAACAAGTAGATTTTTGAAAAATAGTATTCATCTTTTATTATTATGATTTTTAAGGGATTAATTTAGACTTTTCTTTACAAGGTCCTTTCTCCAATCTTTGTGATTTTCTGCTGATTTAAAAGTATACAAGCGGAAGAAATGAACCCAACTCAAGAGAGGTTACAAGTCAGTTACAACTTAGTTTAAAAAAAGACTGCAATGAATGTAGTGATACAGGGAAAACTGGTTTTAACCCACAAAGACAGATGTGGGTTAAAGACAGACTCTACATCCTGGGACAAGAACAGAACAGTGTTCATCCACCCTTGTGCTGACCACTACGTGGCGCCCCTGGGGCCAAAGTAAAAGGAAAGGAAACCTGTTGGTCTGGATGATGATCGCAGTTCTGTTGAAGTAATGATCACAGTCTTGTCCAGAGTGGCAGTCGCAGCCCTGTTGAAGTTCTGGTCCTCCTCTGGATCTAACAAGTGGTACCAGTAGTCCCAAAACCCCAAGATTATATATGCTCAGGTTCAGGTAGCAATGCCCGGTACCTCCCCCAGGGTGAGGAGTTTCACAATGGGTGATTCAACTCTGTCAGTCATGGGATATTTTTGGAGTCTGATGGCCTAAGTGTTGCAGCTGCCTATTATGCCAGTCCAGTATGGCCCAGTAGCAGAGATGACCCCTCAGGCTGGGTGTGAATGTGCTCGTGCCTCCCCAGAGGGGAGTTATCACAGCTAAGTCGTCGGCGTGAAGGCAAAGAAACACAACTTTAATACCCAGCTTGTAGCCTGAGTTGTCAGGTGTGCCCTGGGCAGCTGCTGCAAATGATCTGTTATTAACAGTCCAACAGAAATGACACAGAGGGTATAGAAGACACAGTTTTGGTTATAACCACATACTGATAAACTGGTCCCAGCCCTTCTAACTAGGACAGATTGCTAGTCACAACATGAAACTCATGGGTTAAATCACCTATGTACCCTAGCTACATGACTGAGGTTCTTAAAATAACATCAAAAGTAGATGGTGCCAACATTTGCCCAGACATAAGTTGGCATGAATATTCATGATATTTTCTTTCCATTAATATTTTAAGACAAAACGTATTTCACAGAATCACAGAATATACTGAATTGGAAGGGGACCCACAGGGATCATCGAATCCCACTCCTGACCTTGCACAGGACCATCCCCAAGAGTCATGCCATGTGCCCAAGGGTATCATCCAAACATTTCTTGAACTCTATCAGGCTTGGTGCTGTAACCACTTCCCTGGGGAGCCTGTTTCAGTATCCAGCCACCCTCTGGGTGAAGAATCTTTTTTGTAATATCCAACCTAAACCTCCCCTGATACAACTTCAGACCATTCCCTTGGGTTCTGTCACTGGTCACCACAGAGAAGAGATCAGTGCCTGCCCCTCGTCTTCTCCTCATGAGGAAGTTGTAACTGCAGTGAGGTCTCCCTTCAGTCTCCTCCAGGTTCTGAACAAAGTGACCTCAGTCACTCATACGGCTTCCCTTCAAGGCCCTTCACCATCTCTGTTGCCCTCCTTTGGACACTCTCTAAGAGCTTAATATCTTTCTTATATTGAGGTGCCCAAAACTGCACACAATATTCAAGGTGAGGCCACACCAGTGCAGAGCACAACGGGACAATCCCCTCCCTTGACCAGCTGGCGATGCTTTGCCTGATGTCCCTCAGGACACAGTTGACCCTCCTGGCTGCCAGGGCACTGCTGACTCACATTCAACTTGCCAATGACCAGGACCCCCAGGTCCCTTTTCCGTGGCACTGCTTTTCAGCATCTCATTCCCCCATGTGTATGAACATCCAGGGTTGTCCCATCCCAGCTGCAGAATCTGGCACTTCCCATCAGTGAATTTATGTACCAGTATACTGAAGACAAAGAGATAATTCATTCAACACAATTTTTCAGTATTTTTGGTAAAACGTAGAATAAACAATTGCTCAAATCTCTTCAATGTTTGCATTTCAGTAAATTCAAAATATGTAAAGAAATCCAGTGAAGCCACAGGAATCTTGGATTTCTATTCCTTTTTTTAAAAAAAGAAGTGTCATGTTCATTGTTTGTATTTCTGTTCTCAAATACAAAGGCATTTGATTGAGTAGAAAGAAGAGGGGTTTTTTGTGCTTATTTTGCCTTTATAATCAGTATTCATGTTGTAACTTCTCGTTCAGTGAACTATGTCAGTTCTATAAACTTTTTTCTGGTTCAGTTTCTTTGGTTTGTTGGGGTTTGAGTTTTGGGTTTGGGTTTTTTTTGCTAATTTTGTCAGAAGGCAGTATCTCTGCAGGGTAGCCCTCCGGCCATGTCTGCAACAAGTGAAATTTATCAGCTTTACACAGATCAGAGTGTAGAATTAGGGTTAAAATAAAGCAAGAGACCTATATATGTACCCTGATTTCAGTAATTAAAAATCCGATGGTGTCTTTTGTTCATATTGCTTTAGGCCTTCCAGAGACAAGTGCATGAAAGTCTGACTCAGCTGGAACTGATCAACAAACAGTATCGACGCCTGGCCAGAGAGAACCGCACTGACTCTGACTGCAGCCTCAAACAGATGGTTCATGAGGGGAACCAGAGATGGGACAATTTGCAAAAGCGAGTTACCTCCATCCTGCGCAGGCTAAAAGTATTTTTGCATTTTTAAGATTTCAATTTCACTAATATAATTATGAATCAACGGTACTTCAGAAGCTTTCAGTTTAATGCAGCTGCAGTCAGAGTGATTTTGAGGGGATTTCTACCTTTGGAAGAAGAAGGAAGTTTATCAGTTCACTTTGTCTGGGGTAACCAAAGCATAGTATGTAGGGAAATGCTTGGTGACCTGAAACACCACCTTCTTCACAGAAGGTGACTTTCATTGGTCAGCTAATTGCAGCTGAAGATGATGCTACTGAAAAGGGAGCCTTAGAAAGAATGTAGGAAATGAAAGAAGATGGTGTACTGAGTTTAAATTAGGCTTGATGGGAACAAAAGCCATTTCCCTGCTATTGCTGGGGGTTTTCGTGTTGTTTGGTCATTTCATACTGCTCCATTTTCCACCCTCCAGCATTTTATCAGCCAGCGTGAGGAGTTTGAAACAGCACGCGATAGCATCCTGGTGTGGCTAACGGAGATGGACCTGCAGCTGACCAACATTGAGCATTTCTCAGAGTGTGATGTCCAAGCAAAGATAAAGCAACTTAAGGTAAAGAACAATCGAGTAGTTATGGAAGGAGGGATGAAAGAAGAGATAAAAACATGCCATGGTGGGAAAGGACTTTAAGAAACATTATCCCGAAATGCAACCTGATATGGTTCCTTTACTTGCAGGCTGAGACTTCAACCTCAGGAGTTACGGGTTATGTCAGGTTTCAATATGTACTATTCTGTCAGCGTAAAAGATCTTTGAGCTGTGAAAAATGTAAAAAGAAAAACCAATGGTGTTAGTCTGATAATCTCCTTTCCCTCATCCAAAGAGGAAATGTTAATAAAAATTACTTATGTTAAGTCTTCATTGTTGCTAATATCTAATAATTGATACATTTGTCAACCATTTCAGCATCAGAAAAATATCAGATGTCACATTATCCAAAATTCCAGTGTTTAGGGTTTAGCATCTGTGTTCATTCTCGACATTTGGTCATGGGTATGGCTTGTTTAGCCTTTCCAAATACAAGAAGTGAGGAATGAGATGGTAAACCATGGTTTTGGCGTGAAATACTGTGGAATGCTATATTTAATTGCTCATTGTTGCTCATGACAGAATATTTGGAACAGTCCTTGTTTGTTACCCACACCATTCTTTCTGTAAAACTCTTTAAGATTTGCATTCTTAATTACCCAGGTTGTTGTCATGTTAATTTTGTTGATAAAGCATGGGCTTTTCCTTTACTCAGGCTTTCCAGCAAGAAATTTCACTGAACAACAACAAAATTGAGCAGATAATTGTGCAAGGTGAGCAACTCATTGAGAAAAGTGAGCCCCTGGATGCAGCAGTCATTGAAGAAGAACTAGATGAGCTGCGTCGTTACTGTCAAGAGGTCTTTGGACGTGTGGAACGCTATCACAAGAAACTTATCCGCCTTCCTGTGTGTATATTTACATATATATTTATTTGTTTGGTTTGTTGCCATTTTACAAATGTGAGAATGAGGACAGAGAAAGATCTTGAAATGAACTAACATAAAACTTGCATAACTTTCTGAAAGTCCTGTGGTTAAATTTTGTTACAACCCTGACCATCTGCCTACCTTCATTACATACTGCTTGTGTCCTGTTCAAAGAGCAAACTCACCAGATTTGGAATTTCTGTAAATCATAATGAAAATCCATGCAAATTGGAGATTTATAAAACTTTATTATTTATTATTCCTGTGGGTAGCAGTGTCGTACTGGTAATAGAAACATCTCCCTGCACTGTCAGATAGTTTGATGAGCAGCTTTGTGAATTTAGGGGGTTTTTTGAAAGACAATAATAAAATGATCTCCCCATCAGAAGAGATGGAAATTTATCTCCAGAACTGAACACATAGGTGAAAAACTGGGAGGAAAACAATTTTTGGTAGCTAAAGTCCTACTGAAAGACAGGAACAAAATCCAGGGGTTTCAAAATATGAAAGAACATAGTGAGAGCAGTGCTCATGATAAAGGTCACTTATTTTTTCTATTAAATGATTCCAGAGCTTTTTCTAACTTGATATTTCCCTTGCAGTTCATCAGTAGAAATCTGGAGTATTTACCTGATGTGAAACTTTATGGTGCCTTAAGTAACTAAATGAACTCACACTTTGCTCTTTTTTGTTGCTTTGTTTTTTAGTACACCTTAAAAATAATGAAGGGAAAGGGCAAAAGAATGCATAATGAAAACCACATCAGTGTGATTGTCACCTAATGCTACTTTATTTCACTGACCCAGGCTGACCGTGCAGTGCCTGTGCACGTTTCATTGATGGCTTCTGTTTGCATTATGCTTCCAGCTAACAGATGACGAACATGACCTCTCTGACAGAGAGGTAGATCTGGATGAATCAGCAGATCTCTCTGACATACGCTGGCATGACAAATCTGCAGACAGCGTTCTCTCCCCGCACCCCTCTTCCAACCTTTCGCTGCCTCTTTCTCAGCCGGTGAGAAGTGAGCGATCAGGGAGAGATACCCCTGCGAGTGTGGACTCCATTCCCCTGGAGTGGGATCATGACTACGACCTTAGCAGAGACCTGGAGACAGCTGTTTCACGGGCACTGCACTCTGAAGAAGATGGAGGACAAGAAAAGGACTTCTACCTGAGAGGAGCAGCTGGTATAGCAGGTATGGTAGCAAACTGTGTGTTCTGTTTTCTCCAAGTAAAAAGAAGCATATATTATGTGTGAGATTTCTTGGCCAAGATTCTCATGGAAGAGTGTTTTAAATAGCCCGTGATGACTTTAAATAGCATTTCCTAAGTGATCTCAGTGGCCCTCTGGCCTTAGACATAGTGATGGAGTTTCTTGGATGATGACAGCCCTGGAAATGGCAAAGGCCTATATGATATCGCAGAGAATTGACCGTCTGTTTATGCTTGTGGCCTGCCAGATGGGATATGTCATCTGTAACAGCACTGCATCCTAAGTTCTTGTGATTAGAAGAAACTATACTGCATATGGCAAGAAGTGCAGAACAAATTGATGAAGAAATGATGTGGGAGTGATCCACAGATGAAATCATCAAGTATTTAAGTAAATCTTAACTCAGTCCTTACCCAGGCAAGACTCCAGCAATTGAGTGTTTAGTCTGAGGTGAGATCTTGGGTCTTGCTCTCCAGTGGAGCTGGAAATCCTTTCTAAATGTGTGCTTTGTATAATAAATCTTAACAAATTAAAGGGCCAAGATGCAGCTAGTACTGGGGGAAAACATACTAGTGTATGATCTTGCGGCTGCCTTTTGCTTTCCAGGTCATTACTCTGAAAAGAGTCATGTTTGCCTGGATATTGACTTTGTAGCAGCCTCCATGTGTTTCAGTCTTCATCTTTTTCCTTCTCCAGAGACGATATTTGCTATTGGAAGCATTTATATATTCCATCCCATGAAAAGGACTCCTGCTGTAAGGAGACAGCCATTGCTGGCCCGTCAATTTAGACTGTGCTTTTATTTTTTCAGATGTAGAGATCCCTGAAACTCTTGAGGCCTATGTAACACTCACAGAAAACGCCCTCAGAAATATCTCTGGTAGGCATCATAAAAGACTAAACATAGCCAGATAAAAATACCACAGTGCAAAAGCATAACTTCTTCCTCTTCTCTTAGCATCTGCTGTCTTTTCACAACTTACAAGATAAATATTTTTTACATGGCAGCATTGGCATTTTAACATAGACATATCCTGCTTTACTGCTGTGCTTAAAGGTATCATTAGGTGCATGGATGAAACAATGACGTTTGAAGTATTAGCCCTCCCATCTTGGCTGACTGGACTAAACTGATCTGACTGGTCTTTTTAATCTGGGGTTCCTCAGTGGGACTTAATACATTGTTACATCTCTGAGAGAAGAGTATTTTCTACAAAGACTAAGGCAGAAGGAAAAATTATAGAGCAAATCCTAATTTTTCAGGTTTGCCTTTTTTTTTTTTTTTAATACAGCCACATCTTGGATTATCATGTAGATATACACTTTTAGGTTAGTTGTAGTTTCATGTGATAAAAACGTGAAGTTGAGGTACTGTAGTACAGTGTCTTTATCATAGTCTTGTATATTGGAAAATTATCTGTTTTTCTCATTATGTTTTTCAACAAGATTAAGCCTATTGTTTCATTTGTTAGATTACGTTCTTGGAGGGATTAGATGCATTTGCAAATACATTTTCTCATGATTTCACAGTTCACCTCTTTTAAATAATTACTTCATTGCTAATCTGAAATAGCAAACATTGAAGCATTTTAGCATCTGTGACACAAGCCTCAGGTCCACTGTCCATTTTTATGTATTCCCCAAATTAGTGAAATAATATTATAATTGATTGAGAGTATAAGTAATACCAGTACTTACAGAAAATGTGTTTAGTTTTCTGACCTGTGAACATTTTGAAAGTAGTGAGGGAAAAGCAATATTGAGCACTTTTTCCTGTCCATTTGGGGTGAGGCAGTGTTTTGTATGAAAAAAATATTAATCATCCAAGAGGTTCCATTTTCTTTAATTAGATGGACAGAAGGCTCTCCTTTTCTATGCATGTTTTTAATTGTGTCTCTGTGAATAAATTCAAACCATCTTTGTAAACAGATGGAAATCAGGCACAGTGATAGAATATGAATAAGAGGGATTTCATGAGGTCCTCTAGGCTGCAGCCTGCTTCACATTAGAGTTGTCTGTAGCTAATTCATATCCGAGAATTCAGCTGACCTCTATAAGGAAAATACAAGGTAGTCCTGCTTCAAAAACATACGTATAAGTTCAAAATGGCTTAATGAATAATACCATCTTGCATGTAGGTTAAGCATAGTCTTTGTCAAATACCTAATTGGAAAAAAACTATACATTTTTCTGTTTAGTGTGACTGCCTAAATCAGTCATTGACTACTTGGTGCAGGCCTTCAAGATGTCCAGTCACCTAAGGATTTTGAGAATATAACACCATCACTTAGCATTTGTATACCGCTTTTAATCTTTAATATTGTATACAAATAGGATCCTTTCATGGAGATTGAAATTCCATTGTTTTTTAGTGGAGAAAAGTAATACAAAGAGAAATGAAGATAAATTTTCTCATGGATTTAGATCCTACAAATGGGCATTTGGGTTACAAGGTTTTATTTGAGAGTATTTGTGAAAGGGAGCAAGGTGTTTTCAAAAATCAGTGAGGTTAGAGTATACTTTGCTGAGAACTTTCCTCTTAAAAGAAGGTGAGGCATTCAGTGTGGGGAAAAAGTGCCTTTAGAATAATTTACAAGCCTGCTTTAAACTGTGGACTCTTGGATAGTATGCTTATGGCAAGCACATTCACTGCTGTAGCCCTCTGAAGGTTGCTAACACCCTCTAACATAACTAGTTACCACTTTGCTTTGACATTGTACCACTCATACTACTGCAGCCACATTTCTCCTTGACTGTCCAATCTAGATGGTATTCCTGATATCTATTCTGCCTGGGCAAAGGAAAGAAAAACCTTTTGAAATATTTGGCTGACAGTCACTCTTTCTGGTTTTGCTACAGGAGAACCTGGAGCCCTGGAAGCACGTATCCGACAGCTGGACAAGGCCTTAGACACCAGTCGTTTCCAAATACAGCAAACAGAAAACATCATCCGCAGCAAAACACCTACGGGACCAGAACTCGATTCCACTTACAAAGGATATGTGCGTGTATTTTGGAGCATAAGTCAAATATGCATTTCAAGCTTAGCTTTGCTGTTGAAAGAAATATAGCTGTTTCAACAAAACAATTAGCTATAACTGCTTCTCAAACTCACTCATATGGTTACTACCCTTAACCATATGCTATTGCTGTTTATGTTATTAGTGTGTTTACAATAGCATAAGATTACAGGAACATGACTCTAAGGAATTTATTTTCTTATTACATTTTTGCAGATGTCCAAAAGTACTTCCTCACATGTTTTTATCCATCTAATGATGATATCCTTGTTTGAAATTCCTCTGCTTTTAAAACCAGGTTGTAGAGTTTCAGGCACAGTATTCATCTTGCAAATGAATTATAAGTGTGCATCATCTAAGCAAGGTTGCATATGTTGAATTTGTAATCAAAAAGCTTTCTCAAGAAGAAGAATCTTTCTATAAGTCACTCAAATAGTTTAAGTACAGATAGAATTTAAAAATTAGCTGCTTGGATGCATAGCAATATTTCCACGTTTAGGTTAATTTTCTTTATCACATCTTCTATATTTTTGCCAGAGTGTCTTAACATCTGGAAAAGATGGCACCTAAAGACATCTAGTATGATTTGGCATAGTTGCACTGAGTTATTTCTGTTTAGTCTGAACTTAGACTTTAAGCCCTTATCTTCTCCATATACATTTTTTTAATAGTATCAGGACAGATTGTTAAAGTAATAGATTTTTCTCTTCACGCTTAAACTTACTTTTGGAAATTTCTGGAAGTTGCCTTGTAATTTGCATGCAATTCGTTCTGTACAGTGCATATTGAAAAGGGATTTTTTGTTTATTGACACAGATGAAATTACTAGGTGAGTGCAGTGGAAGCATAGACTCAGTAAGAAGGCTTGGAAATAAACTGAAGGAGGAAGAAGAAAAATTATCAGGACTTATTAACATGAATAGTACTGAAACACAAACAGCTGGTAAGTAACATGTGGTTCATTTGATGAAAAGCAATTTTGAAAAGAAGCAAAAATGCAAAGTTTTTCTAAATAAACACTTGGTATTATTTACTGACATATATATTAACATGACTGTCTGTTACCATGTTCTGTTTAACATCTTTTATTAGGAATAGTAAGGAATAGTAAGTGTTCCTTGTATATGCCCTATAGAAAGATTAGACATGGAAGTGCATTTTAACAACCCCTTCATATCATGAGGCATAACCTGAAGCTTTTCAGAAAGTCCCTGTGGATGCAATGAATTTTTGTTGTAAGTTTTCTGATGAAAAATGTTGCTTGCATTGTTTTACAAAACACGTAAGTCAGCATTTATTTCCTCTAATAGTAACTTTCGCTTCTAAGATTATCTGCCTACAGTAATGAAATTTATTTTAGTGTCACCTGGTAAAAGTATTCACCCGAAAAATTTTAAACATCATCTGTAGAACAGGAAGTATTGTGTTGCAAAAATATGGATTTATTCCAGAGACTGTAAAGGCATCATCTCCATTCCTGGCTTGGCAAGATATGCTACCCATGTAGTCTCTTTTATTTTGCTGTGAGTTTGGGGTTATTTTTTAATTTTAAATTGGTAGAATGATGCATTTGTCCTTCTGCCATAGCATTTCAAGATAGCTAGTAGAGGAAATAGCCCCTAATTTATTTATTTTTAGTGCAGGTGTTTTCCAATGCAGCAGCGGTAGCTTGGGCAAATGTAGTGAGATATGAGCATTAAATTATGATACGCACAAATACCAATGAAAATAATAATAAATATGTGTGGTTAGTTAGACATATTCACATTTCTTGTCCAGTTTGCACTTATGCTAATTTATGATGGGGTTTTTTTTGCCAGCATAACCTGTTCTAGAGACCTACATGTATCAACTTATTTATGTTCATAGAACTCTGACATTAGAAAGTGATAAAATTGCCTGATGACTAGAATTGTCCAGGTTTTTAGAGGTTTTATGGAACACGTTTTGAGTCATATTCAACTGATGCAATTGTGTGGATTTTTTTTTTGTGTGTGTTTGTCATTCCAGGTGTAATTGAAAGATGGGAATTAATCCAGGCTCAAGCTCTAAGCAAGGAGCTGAGGATGAAGCAGAACCTTCAGCAATGGCAGCAATTCAACTCTGACCTTAACAACATCTGGGCTTGGCTGGGAGAAACTGAAGAGGAACTGGAGAAGCTTCGCCGCCTTGATCTCAGTACTGACATACAGACTATTGAGCTCAGAATTAAAAAACTGAAAGTGAGTTTTATTTCTCTTTTCCATGAGTTACCTTGTAAACCTGAGTGCAACAGGTATGTTGAAGAGGTTGCCGATAATTGTAGCTGGTTTGCTCCACATAGCAGGCTACTGCTGCTGAATAAAGTAACTGGAAAAGTGACTTTCTGATTCACCTTTTGGCAGAAAAATGTACCACTGGCAATCCAAATAAAGTTTTGAAATAGTAATTCAGTAGAATTCTGTAATTCCATAATGTAATGATAACTCCTGATGTCAGCCAACCTGCTGGGAAAAAAAAAAAAAAATAAAACACCACAAAAATATGCCAAGTTAAATCAGTTGTCTTCTACTCAAACTGGAAGCAAAATATCTACTTCAAAACAAATGCCTCACTGGGACATACTACTTTGTGTGGAGGAGGGTGAAAGTGTCCAAAGGGATTATAGTCTACCCAGTGTCACCAGTACAACATAGGAAAAATTTGATGTCACTTTGCAACATTCCTTTTTCTTCTCCTGTCATCTCAGGTTCATCAGAATCTGAATGCTAATTTCATCTCTCTTGTATATTTTATAGCTATAAAGATCTTCATACATGGTGGTCCACAACTTCACATTCAGTTACTAGTATCATATAAGCATGGGCATAAAAATATGGGACTTAGTGTCAAAATGCACTGTGCTTCATGATAGGAATGAGGTGACCAAATAGTAAAGATCACTGCTTCCAGCAGTGATCCATCTAGAGCATATTAATGTAATCCAAATATAGCTGCCGTAAGTACTACAAAGGTCACTGTGACATTGTTCTTTTACGTAAATGCTGTAAAGTAGGTGGAAAAGGGGGCATTTCATAAGAATTCACTTATCTCACCCACTCTTTGAAAGCCCATTAGTACCCTCCAGACTGAAGGAGGTGGAGTTTCTTTTGTGGCTTCCAGTGTAAACAAATCAATTTATATGCAAGTTGTGCTTCTATAAATTGAAGTTGTTTATACTCTTTGTATGTTTTCTTTTCTCTCAGTAAAAGCTTTTATTTTAAAATACTGTTGACAGCAGTTTCCACTTGAAAACATGTTGGTTTTTATGTTTTTCAGCAAAACTGAGACATGAGGGCAAAAGTTTTATTGTGAGCTAAAGTAGAGTTGTCTTATGTGTCTTTAAATTTTGTTGGACCTACTCTGTCTTTAAAATATCTGAAACATGAGCCAGACCTTTAAAATTCAACTATGACTTCAGGCCTTTAAGACTTTACAAGTTTAATTGGCTTGCTCTTGTTTATGCTCACAGTAAGATTTTAGTAGATGCTAAAGAATGAACATTTGCAGAGTCACAGAGTGAGCACAGAAATCTCATATCCAGAGTCAAGAAACTGTTGCAGTAAGGTACCTTTCTGCAGCTGCTGATGGCAAATCATTGCATTTTTGTGGTGCCTTCTCTACTTGTTTTCAGAAAGTCACGTTTTACCAGTTTCCATTGCTTCCTCCCCCGTCCCACTTTCTCTTATTGTCCAGGAGCTGCAGAAAGCAATTGATAACCGCAAAGCAATCGTCTTATCCATCAATCTGTGCAGCTCTGAGTTCACTCAGTCTGACAGTGAAGAGAGCAAGAAGCTTCAAGAACGCCTGTCTCAGATGAACATGCGCTGGGAGCATGTATGCAGTATGATCGAAGAGTGGCGCAACTCATTGCAGGCTGCGTTAATGCAGTGCCAGGTCTGTACTGTGCTTATTTTAAGTTGTCATTATCCCACATATTGAAAATATAAACCATTTTGCTCATTATCCAGTCTGAAACTTGCCCATGTAAGCCAAAATATGCCTTCTGCACTTGTTTTTCTGAAAAATACACCTGCACTACATGAAAATTGTATTTCCAGCCCAAGATTTTCTAAATAATGTCCTCTAGAATAGTATCCTGGTATTTTATTGTACACTTCCTTTTAACTTATTTAGCTAGTAGGACCTATCAGAGGATAAATTAAAAACCTGTGTTTGACTGGAATATTTTGCTACCCTATTAAAATTGTCACTTATTGCTTGCAGGATTTCCATGAACTGAGCCATGGTTTGCTGCTTTGGTTGGAGAATATTGACAGAAGAAAAAATGAGATTGTGCCCATCAATCCAAACCTGGACTCAGAAATGCTGCAGGATCATCATAGACTTTTGATGGTAGGATAATAATCACCACTTTTTCTCCCAAAACACATCACCAAGAAAAACACCTAATCAGATTTATCTTTCTCTTGAGGGTTAGCACAGTACATTGCATGCTAACACAGAGTTGTGGGACCAGTGTCAGTAACCAACTTAACTTTGGAAGGAAGTACCACTCACTTCCATTATTAGCATAACTCATGATTTTAAATCTCAGGCAACCATTAGGTTGCTCTATATCTTCCTGTCAGATTAGAAATTTGTATACCTTCTCTTTGCTTTCCATTTCATTAATTTCAAGTGTTTGTGAGTTCTAGCTTTTTTTTTTTTTTTTTTTTTAACTGCTATTAAAAAAATGTGATGCTTGCCTTGACAACAGCAAATCAGACGTGAACTACTGGAGTCTCAGTTGAAAGTGGCATCACTACAAGATATGTCTTGCCAACTGCTAGTCAATGCTGAAGGCAAGGATTGTCTGGAAGCCAAAGAAAAGGTACATGTCATTGGAAACAGACTGAAGCTCCTCTTGAAAGAGGTCACACGTCATATTAAAGACCTAGAGAAAATTCTAGACATTTCAAGTAGTCAACTGGTAAGTCACATCTTTTTCTTCCTTGCTGTTTGTTGGGCACATTTCCCACTGTTTTGACTGTCTTTCTCTGGTCAGTGTTGTTGGCTGCTCTGTTTCTGTTGTTTGCAGTACTTACCAAAATTGTAAACTTTTAATCTTGAGTATCATAAAGTTATCTTATACTTCATAATGTAAATATCTCTTGTGATATGGTGAGGGTTTTCAATTTGGTAATTTTTTGCTATTTTGTATAGCAATAATTATTGAATTATTGTTTATCCTGCTGTTACTGAATCAGTCAACTGGCAAAGTAGATAATTATTCTAGTTGCAGTACTAAAAATTAGAGTGTTTCAGTTGTCATTGGAAGGGAAGATAATGCTCACTCTGTCAAAGAGAGAAAAAAAGCATAAAATAAATTCTGTGTTAGGATAAGAAGTCTGTCATATGTGTCTCCTAAGCTTTGAGCTATACTGCAAATCTTTTCAAATTGTCATGTATCTCAGGATATTTGAGAGGGACTTACAGGAATAGCAGCAGTAACTCTGCCAGCACTAACAGATACAATGATTTCAGGGTTTTCCTTTGGGTTTCTTTAGAGTCTTGGATTAGCAGAGTGCATAAAGCATGACAACTCATCTCTTGCCTCCTTCTAATGGATTTCTCCTGTAAATTAAAGTCTTGGTGGTACCAACCTCTTGTAATTAAAGGCCAGTTAAAAACAACTGGTTTTCCCCTGTATTGACTTCGGTGGAAAATATGTCACCTAAAAAAATTAAGTTTTAACTGTCTGTTTGCTTTTCTTTTCCTTCAGGGCTGACAGAGAAAACATGTACATGTAATGCCTTAGTCTTTTAAAATTTGGTAGCAAAATTGAGCTTATTTGCCTTAATTTATTTTATTTGCCTTAGAAATAACTCTGCTGGGATTTCACCAAGGGTAAAATGTTTAGTTGTTTACCTGAACAGCTAGTTGCTGTATTTTTGAACTGCATTCCCTCTGAACTTTAGGAATTGTCCTCATGGTCCTCCGATGAATTAGACACATCAGGCTCAGTGAGTCCTGTATCTGGAAGAAGCACTCCAAGCAGACAGAGAACGGTAATTTCATGTCATGTATTTTGTTCCACCTCCTGGGTGGGAACTCAGATGTCTACAATAGTTCTAGCCAGCTGGGAGTCACCCCTTCTCACTTGTTAGGAAAGGAAATGGCATAAACCAAAACCAAAACACAGCTGCTTTCCCCAACCCTGCTGCATATCCCATCCTGCATGAAATCAGAAGTGGTAAATACTATCTGAAACCAGGGCTGTCAGTGTGGTTGGTTTACCATGGTATGGCATGTCGTGTCTCTTGTATTTTGCTCTAGTGATGGCAGCACCCCAAAGTCTGGTCTTGTCTGGTATAATCAGTCCTCCATTTCTGTTTGGCCTTCTCTTCAGAGCTGCTTCATCAAGAATCTCAATAAGTTTTTTTGTCGTTTCTGATGCAGATTGCAGACAGTCTTATTGAGACTTTGGATGAATGGCTAAGTAGAGCTGAAGGGCATAAAACATTATTCCAAACAGCTAGTTGCACAGGACCTCACCAATGGCTGTGATGGCAGCTCTGGAGTTGCCCATTTACATCGCTGGCACAAAATTCAAGAAATATAGCAATACATGCCTAGTACTTAACACTTCCATACTCTGAGCCCGAATTGGAACTGCAATTATTTTGTCTTTTTCTGCAATTCTATTGGTTGATTACTTTGCTTTTTTCCTTAGTTCTTAAAACAATCAGGTTGGTTTTGTTTTGTTTTTCCATTTGCACTTTTTTGTAAAGCCTCTGAGTTCTGTCTTGATAAATTTATTGCTCTTGAAATTGAATTTTTTTTTTTGTTTACATTCACTAGTTTCCTTTTAGATGCTAGTATGAGAATGTAAAGGAATACTGGCTTTTCAAAAGGAAAAAGAATACACATTTTACTTCAGAGGTCAATGCTTTTGTCTTTTAAATTTAAACTTAAATAATTAATAAAAGCTCTGATATCACAGATGTAACTTAAGGATGCCTGACCATTAGAGGAAATGGAGAAGTATTTCACCATAAAATCTTTGTCTAAAGAATATGTAGAATTATGATAGGTGTCATCTTAACATTTTAATAAGGATTTGTCCATCTCTAATTTTTTTGTGTTTATGTATGTGACTACTTTTTTCTTTTTTTTTTTTATTTTGTCCATAATATATAGCAAAGTTTCTTTTTTGTCCATAATGTATAGCTAAGTTGTATGATTCCATGGGTCTAGTTTTCAAAAGTCTGGATTTTGTACCCACAGTCTTGAAGACTGAAGTGATACTGTTTGAATTTTCATTGCCAAATATACTGATGCTAAATAAATAAATATTAATACAAAAATATAGTCTGAATTATAAACATCTAACTGCATTGAATATTCCAGCAAATAGTTGTGAGTGCAGGAATGCACATATAGTTATTTGGCCTTCAAAATTGTGGGGTGGAGGAGAGGCCAGACTTGTCAGAGGAGGCCCTTGGACCTTTTTTCCTTGAGAATATTAATTTTGTACATGACCCTTTTGAAATATATATTTTTCACATATTCAACTTAATAAGATTTTCTCTATTTCATATTACAAATTATTTGAACTAAATCTTTAGTGATTTCTTTTTAAATCCAGAGCTATTTTTCCATAAACGTAACAACTAAACTGTTATTTTTGAGTTCACTGGGTATGTTCCCATAATTTTCATACTCATGTAGGTGCAAAGAAAAGCCAGTTTCCTTGATTCATGGGTATTGGTCACTTCATTTGATTCTTTTTTTTTTTATGTTTCCTTTGCTGCACTTTTAATTTAGTTTCATCAGTAGCTTGTCTTTATTTGCCTGGACTGAACATTCTTCTTTCTTTACCCCCTGTTCATTGCAAACAGCCACGGGGCAAATGTAGTCTCTCACAGCCTGGACCCTCTGTCAGCAGTCCACATAGCAGGTACCTTATTCTCCTGGTTTCCGCACTCTGTTCTAGAACACCAAGAGGATGATGGAAATTGGCCGTGATTCCTCTCAGTCCACACCAACTTCATCAGGTGGTCAGGACTTAAACAAGTGAAAATTTCCCTTTTGTTGATAGTTTGAAAAAAGGGGCTCTCGATTACTTGAAATTCTTTGTTAAATAGAAATGCAGGCTAATCCTTGGACATCTACAGCTTTTGCTTCACAGAAGTCCCATTAATCAACATTTATTTTTCACATGCCTGATCAGGGTGAGTTTACAGTCATGAAATTTAATGATTATGTTATTTTGGCGTGATTTAACAGAAATGCCAGTAGGTTCATGGCAAACACTTTTTATCATCCTCTTTACCTCTAAATATTAAATTAAGGCAGGTTATAGGCCAGTACCATATTCTAGAATTTACAAAACCCACAGATCTGGATGAGACATACTAACATCCTTTTCTTTATTTCTTTTTTTTCCCCCCTGAAACGTTTCGTTCAGTTTGTGGGTTTTCAATACTTAGACTCAAAATTAAAAGTCAGAATTTGAGGTTACTGAGACTTGGGATCACTTTCTCTCCCCTCCTAAGATGACTGCAATATAACATACTAATATTGCCATGACTTGCCAAGTGCTTGCATCCATGTGTTACTCCGGCAGGAGCACTTCCCCGTCTCTCTCTGACCAGTAGAGAGCAGGCTTGCAGCTACAGCTTTTTGCTTTCCACCGTGTCTCCAGCAACCTGTCATCTCTGCAGCTAACAGTGCTTCTGCATTCTTGTTGTTGTCAGTGTGATATGTGTACCTGCGCTCTTTCACTGATCAGTGAACCTAGCCTCTAGAATTATGAAGTTAAAAAAAGTTAATAAGCAAGCCAACATGTGTAAAGAGGACATCTTTTGCTATTTCAACATCTTATGCGTTGCTAAAATAATCAGAAAGCATGATTAAAATATATTTGTTCATATTAAATCTAATAATAAATCTCATTTAACCTAAATCTCATTTATTCTCTACATATTAAAAACTACCTAATCTGTTTTTAAAATAAGTCCTATTAAAGTGAAAGATTTTATGTTGGAAAGAAGGGGACACTACATTTAATACTGATTGAGCAATAAACAAGCAGACAAAAATGCCTTCAGATTTTTTTTATGAGCAAAATCAATAATTTATTCAGCAAAGTCATTCAAATATAAATGAAATAAAGAATAAAACTATTTATCCTGTAGATATTTACATAAACACTTCTTTAAAAAAAGTTTGCTTTACAGGTGTAGTTAGTGACTGTGAGTAAAGTGACGTAGTTGCAAAACCACGTAACAGACTGATATGTGACTGATAGAACTGAATCTTTTACTGCTTCCACAGACACTAAGAAGCTGCCTATTTTTAGGGATTTTTTTTTCCCCTTTGAAACATAAGGAAACCACATAGCAAACAGGGGACATATATACACTCCACTTTCCTGTCTGATGGAGAAAAATGATTATTCAGTTCCAGTCTGCTATGAAACTTGGCATTTTTTTTCTTGTGGGGAGGGAAAAAAGGGAGGAGAGGGGCTTTACTCTGCAGCCATTAACATCTAGGAGGAGTGGAAGATGTCTTTGACAGATCAGCATGCTTGCATTAGCACTGTTGTCCTCAAGAAACATATTGTGTGTGCTTTTCCACTCTCCTGTGTAATCAAACCACTTCTGCCAACCTTTTGAGGTTTCTGGTTGTAGGTGCGAGCCACCGGCTCAAAGAGCAGCTAGCAGTGCTTTGCAGCTTTGAGATCAGCCTCTGTTCTAGCAGTGGCATTCAAGTCTTTCCAGCACTGTTTATTAACACATCTTGTAGCAGTACAACACAATGTTCAATTTGTCATTCAGACAGGCATGGAATACGAATGAGTCAGTGCTGAATAGGAAACTTAATCAAATGCGCAAGCCAGACAGGTTGTGGTTGATGTATTAATGTGGTGTTAACTGATAATGCGGTACAAGCTGTCACTATGTTCTTTAATATTTTGACATTCCTCTGATCGGAGTACCTTGTGTTTGATCTTGCACTGGATCAGCAAACCCTGTTAGAGTTCAGTATAAAGGAGAAATAAAGTCAGTCTTAAAAGGTCTATCACACAAGAGGTTATGAAGGAAAGTTAATCTAAAAAATTAGAGAGATGATGTTTTTGTGTATACAAAGTGTGATATCATTTTGCCTTCTCCGTTATCACAGCAAAAAGACAAGCATACATAGTGTGATGCTAAGCAAGGTACAAGCTTAAACAAGATGTTACGTTGTGGATTTAAGTAAAATCTCATCCGAGAGGTATTAGTAATCATGTGCTAGGTGGGAAAAGCAAATCTAAGAAGCAACTCATCTTTCCTCACCAGTTTAATAGAGTTGTCATAAGTGCAAACGTGGATCTATGCCTGTGAATTTTTTTGAAGTGATTAAAATGTTAAAAGATTAAAATATTGGTTCAATTTGCTCAGGGATGTTTACGTTGTCTCTTTTGAGCAGCTCTGTTAAAGTCATGGTGCCATGGTGCCAGCCTCCATTTCCTGCTCTCCCCAAGCCTCCACAAATGGCTAGTGGTTCTTTAAAGGTCACTTGCTGTTCCTGGAGCAGACCAAGCCACAGCATTCTCTGGGTCTTTGCCCATAAAATGGCAGTCATTGCCACACAGTAGCTCAAACATGTGTTTTGGGCTTGGCTTGCCATGTTTTTTTCTCACAGTTTTCTCCCACACTCTCACTTAGACCTTGTTACTTAGACTTCATATTTAACTGCTCTTGAAATGGATGTATTCATCTTCTTTGCAGGGTAAGCCAGGTCTAAAGTTGGGGTGATGTGATGCTGAGATCTAGGGAGAAAATTGAAGTCTCCAAGGCAGAATGCAGCCAAATAAGGGTATTCCTACAAAGTCTCTTAGGCCACCAAGAGGATTCATTGCCTGCTCTTGTGGGCAGAGCATCACAACTCCTCCTTCAAAACTCCCCTCTTCTAAAATCCAAGGGAACAAACATTTCAGTAGAAGGTTGCTATCAAATTTAATTTCTCTGATTTTCTGGAAGTACAATCATTTCCACCTGGAAAATATCCATGGCTATTAGATGTAGTAGTTTGGTTTTGTGCCAGCATTATCCCTTCTTTTATTTTAACAATGGTTCACCCTTTTTTTTCTGTTTGTTCTGTGCTATTATATAAAGGGCAGTTTTAGTGTCTCTTGGGTAATGTATCGGTAAGCTCAGCTCTTCGTAAGAGAAATACCCCATTTTTGTTACATCTTTAAGCTTTTGTAAGTTTGAATTTGTCTTTCAGAAGTGTGCTAACCAAAATGATACAAACTGCTTTCAGAAGTATGCTAACCAAAGTGATACAAGCTGATTAGGGCCTTATAGAACATCTTTAAAGCAACTCCTCTTGTCTTCAGAAAGCTTGAACTGAAATATATTCTAAAATTTCTTTTTCTCCTATTTTTACAGCTATTCAAAAGCCACATGATTGATTTCTGACTGTGTTAAAAAACTCTAACATCTCTTCATTATCTTTAGAGTGTCAACTTCCAAATTTATAGCAGAAGTTTTTATTGCTACCTTATGTACTGTAATCTTAAACTCCTCGAGCTACTTCTTAAACCTATTGGATTCATGCGCTTTTTTTGTCTGTTCAAGAAGCCAATCCTATTTGGTATTTGCAAAGACCTTCAGCATCTGTCATCATACAGATGAAATTTACTGTTCTTCTATTTTGTGCAATAGTCTTTTCATAAAGATATTAAATTAAAATCATTCTTGATTAACTTCAGTAATAACATCCTACTAGCCCAGCAGTGCCTCTTTCCATGTAAGCCTGTTGTCTGCATTCAATTAGTCACTTACCATTAAACTCCCTTTATTTATTCCTATCAGCTTCACTTGAATGATAAATTCCTTTTTGAAAATCTTTTGGATACATACTGCAATACAGATAGGTTACTTCAACCATATATTCCTTGGAGAAAAGAATATCAATCATCTTTAAAAGAAGGTTCTCCTCTGAGCTGAAATTAAAGTTCACTTTGACCATTCTGTCTGTAGCCTGATAAATTAGCTTCTCCTCTCTTGAAATGCTTAGAAAATAGTTGAAAAGAGTTCCAATATCACTTGCATTACAAACTCCGAAAGTAAGGGTAACTACTGCTTGCACTTAGGTTCATATATGAGATTTCTTGACATGAAGAAGATTACTGTTGGCCAGGTCTGCAGCTGTGCTTCCCTCTTTTATCTACTTAGTAGGAATTGTGTACGGAGTGAGTAGCAGATGGCCTTACTTCCTTCCCTCCTTACAGTGTGACAAATGGAGGAGCAGTCAGAAGAGAGGCAGCTAAAGAGGCAAGCTCAAGGAGAAGAAATTACATTTTTTCCAAAGTGGCATATAGTACTTCAGCTTTCCTTTCTCTTGCTGGACTAAATAGGAGTTCTGGTCCTTAAGAATGGTGAATCTTTTTTGTTAACAATGTATATTTTTAACCAACTCTGCTTACCAAATGCATTAAACACTCTAAGCTGAGCCATTCCATTTTTCAGCCAATTATGTAGATAACAGGGGCATACCTGCAATAAACACAGGCAGTACAGCACTCAGACCTTTTATAACTCCCCCTCTAAAAATGTTTTTGAAATGTTTCATTATTTGCTTGTTTAATTGTTTCTGTGCAGCATTGTTCTTCAGTACCCTTCACTGCAGAAAAGGTGGTTTGACATGAACTGTTTTAATTTTTGAAAGAAAGTTTATGTTCCTTGTTGAGTTCAGCCATGCAGCTTAAACATACCATTCTTTCTTCTTTTTTTGGTAAAACACAAAGCAAAAGGTGCTGGATTGTGCTGCTAAAGAAAAGAAAAGAAAAATGAGATGGTAACTTGGTCTGCCCCCTTTTGATTCCATTTTCTGGAAATTCACCTTCTGACACCCAATGTTGTCCCAGAATAACTCTGAGGCAATAAAAAAAATTGAGACTTCACTCTTTATCAAACAACAGTTACTAACTGCAGAAATCTAGCCTTTTTTTCATTGAGATTAACAACATTTATGCAATGACAGCCTTGTAAATAGGTAGACTGTGCAATCAAATGCTTGCAAGGTAATTAAGCACTCCTTGTTCCCTTTGTTCCTACCTCAGTCCATTAACTTTTTGTCTTGGCATTCTCAGACAGTAGAAGTCCTGATCTAATTGAACTTTAATGTAGAATGCTCTGATGCTGTTAAATGTGCCATATCCTTTCAATATGTTCTTTACAATACATGATCTTACGTTATGCGATAAGCAGCTTTCCATCCGGGCTACAATAGCTTGGATTCAAGCAACAAAGTACAATATTTTGATCATCAGTCCTTCCTGGACTATTCAGTTCAAGTTAATAATTTAGCATACTTGAGTGTTAGTCATCTGAACTTTACCAAATCTGTCTGGCTTTGTGGAAGTCTTCTCTGTGGGGTGCTACACATATATAAAAAAGAAAAGAAATCATTCTTTTCTGAACATGTAGGCAGGGGATCCCTGCTAAGCCTGGTATTGTTTTGAAGAGGATATTTTCATTTTTGAATGCTTCTTCAAAGAGATTCAAATTTATCTGGGAGACAGGATTAAAAGAAGAAGGGGGAAGAAAGGAAACACTAAGGAACCATCACTTCCTATGTGATCTCCCGCTCCTCGTTATGAGCACTTTTAGTTCTTAAACTCTAGGAAACCATAGGTTTTCTGAGGCCTTATAATCATATGAACCATGTGAACATTTTATAGCAACACGTCTAAGGCAAAATTTGTGACATAATGTCTTAAACTAAGAGTTCTTGAAGCAAGTTATTTGAACGTTCTGAGTTCTTCCACTTTTGGCTAGTGCTAAAATACAGTACTTTTCCATGCACATTGAGACCATCCGATTTTCTCTTTCATACTTACTCTTTTCAGTCATTCACTTATCTCAAAACCTGTCATCTGTATATTAGAGCTCTTGACAGTTCCAGCCCAAAGAAAAATGTGAAATTTATGTCTTTATCCTTCATTAAAATAATATATTGAATTTTTGTGCTTAATTTGAAGTATCTCTTTGAAAATATTTTTGTTAAATCTCTCTTCGTAGACCCATGATAGACCCGTGCCATTTCAAGTCAGATCCATTGACACAGGGGAGAAAATCACTTGGAAGGTGATGTTGTCGAATCAGTTGAGCAGATAGATTTTAACTGCTGATCCCGTGCAAGATTCAAAATACAATGTACTTTATAGAGAATGAGTCCCCATCACCTGCATATTGGTATATTAATTGACTGAAGATTGATGTAACTGGATCTCAATGGATTATGCAATATACATACACAAATGTAGAAACTTCTGCAAACCAAATGCAACTGTCATTTTAAAAGATAAGGCTTCCTTTTTAGACAGCATGACTGAACACATATGACAGGTATGGCCCACCTTTTATTTTTCCCTTCTCTGTAGCACAGTGCTTTAAGTGGAGTTCTTCCCCATAATTAATGAAGGGGCTATGGGGTCACAAAACCTCTTGTGTTGTTATCATTTGGTGTTTTCCTACCCACTCTAGAAATATGGGGTCTCTTAAGAGTGTTAGGAAATGGCACGTGCAGTGAAAAATACTTCTGCAGTTGTCAATCAAAGTCTGTACAAATTTTGTAAACCAGCCTTCAGGGAAGATTGAGTGCTCAAAGGCAACCTCTGCTGTAGTAATGTCTTAGTGTACTCACCTGTACATTATCTTTTTTCAGGTCCACAAGAGGTGGCTCAGGTTCCTCCCCTTCTGAGGCTGGGCCAGCGTGGTGGCGCCCATCCTTCTTCCTCAGAGTCCTCAGAGCTGCTCTGCCACTTCAGCTCCTCTTGCTGCTCCTGATCGGGCTGGCTTGCCTGGTGCCAATGACTGAGGAGGACTACAGCTGTGCTATGGCAAACAACTTTGCCCGCTCCTTCCACCCCATGCTAAAATACATGAATGGTCCTCCTCCATTATGAAGGAGACCTGTGAGACAGCAGGAGACTTGCTGGAGTGCTAGCTGGGAGGCAAGATGGTTTTAAAAGGTGACAGGATTCAGTGTGGCAGCTTTCTCTGCTGGCACTCAGCTAGTAATGCATCAGTGTATCAGTATCAAAGTGCACAACTTATTACCTGAGTAGCATCATTTCAATACTCGCATCCTGGGTACTAAGAAGGATGTGATCTGTGTGAGGGAAATGTCCTTCTGTGCAGAATTTGGGATCTTTTAGCCACTTTATATCCAGGTCATTGCCCTGTACTATGCATAGCCAAGGACTTGATACTGTAGATCCTTTCCCATGTGCTGCCCATTAGCCAGTCTTTGTTACATACCCTTTCAGTATCTACAGTATACAAAATAACCAATGCTAAAGAGATTTTAGAGCATTTGTAACATACAGTTTTAAAGAATCTTGTATGGCAATGTATTATTCCCTGTGGTTTCTGTTTCAGGCATGGTGTTCTAACTTTTGCTTTGAATGCACAAGGTGTAAATCTGAGAAGCACTTTTTTAAGGTTTAAAAAAATGGATGTAATAAATAAGATCGTAAAAGTTTTTATGAGGAAAAATGTTGAATGTCAAGTTGAAAAACAAAGAACATATTTATGTATGTACAGTTTGCTAAGCCAAGTTTTGTTTGTATTGATTTCTTTGCATTTATTATAGATACCATAAAATATTTTGTCTACGTGCTTTTTAATGACAACTATGGAAACCTCTAAGTTTAGAATGAGATATGTATGATATAAAAAAAAAATAGAAGACACACATATGCTGCACTTCTAAAGAATTAAAACATGCTGTAACAAATTAATGGTATTAGATATATGTTTGAATGAGAAAATCTGGAAAACTTGACAAATGGTAGAATACATGTGAGAGTGTGACATTAGAAGTTCTGCTAATATTGAAAGCTGTCCATGTTTTGAATTAATGATTCATCATTCAGGTTTTTCTTTTTTTCAAACTGCTCCTTGAAGTTCATTCTCACCCCTGTGTTGTTTCTCTGTGTCTGTGTGCTTATGTATACGCTCATGTGCAACCTTTGACAATTGAAGTTGTATCAGTACATACTCACTAAAGCAGCTTTCTACTGTGGGTGTACTGGAAATTGAAACTAATATTCTCCATAGCAGCTTAATACCAAAGTAGATGTTTGTGTTTCACCCATCGTTAGTCTAGTGGAATATGCCGGAAACATAAGCATAAATAGCAGTAAAACAGAACAAATTGAAGACTCATAAATTTTCCAGAAATACTGAAAAAAAAACTTGCAGTCTGCACAGTGGCACTTTGCCCAGTTTATCAGGCAGAACTCTGCCTAAAATGGATTCTTTTCAATTTTGAAAACAATATAGAACAATATTCTAAGTTGCTACTTTTTAATAAGTTTGGAGTTTTTGAAGCCACAACACACAATGTGAATTTTTCTTTTGACTTAAATATTTTTAGTTAGAATATATTGGCCTGCATAACAGAAATAAAAAAGCCAGAAGAAAACACAAGCACATTAGTTGCTTTTACATAGAATTACTTTTCTGGGATGTCATCATTTGAGTTGTTATGAGGAGAGGATCGTCAGAGGTAGAGTACCACAAGCTGCACTCCAGCATTTGGAAGAGCCAAAATAAAGCTTCCTTTTCAGATAAGCATAACATTAACATTTTCATGAAAAGGATTTTTAATGTTCACAAAGTATCTTCAGTGTCTGAACCTAAGTCTGGACTGACACAAGTATGTGTTCTTTTCAAGTCTGAGTTTCCTTCATTGCTGTTCAGAAACTATTCTAGGCTAGATTAGTACCCATAATCACTGATTCTGAGTAGACAAAGATAAGGAACACATATTTGGACTACAAGGTTGGGCTGTTACTTGCAACAGGCCTGACATATTACATAAAACTGAGCCCTCTTTTCTGATATTTTTCTCTTGGGTGACATAACTCAATCAGTGGTAATCAATGCACAGATGTGAATAATTCAGTAGGTTGCTAGATCTGTTAGTCCAGGTCTATGCATATTTTAGACATCCTTTCATCAGCCAGTCCCTGGGTTTGGTGGTTAATTTTTTGTTGAAAGGTATTTTTGTTTTCTTTTAAAAGAAAACACTGTAAAGAATAACAAGACTAATTTAGGGAGAAATAAGGATCTCAGCCTGACTTTGTCTCCCATTTTCCAGCCAACTATTGGTGTTCTCATGGAAGTAGATGTTATCTAAAGTGCAGTAGATAGGTATGAGTATAAACTTGGGCAATAAAAGCCTGTTGAAGGATAAAGGTAAAAAGTCACTGGTGAGGCCTATGTTAGTTTCTTATACTGTGTAAAAACTGAGGAAGAGGCAGGGAGGTTTGAAAGGGTTTGGTTAGGAGGGAGAAGGAAGTACTAGGAAAAAGAGTCCATTTGAATGCTGTTTGAATGGTGTGTTTGAATGGTGTCTGTCTCTGTGCTAAGCCTGCAACCCAACATCTACCCTCTTTCTGAAACACATCACCTACTTGGGCTCTGCAAACGTGAGTGGCTGATTTCTGGTAATGTGCCTTGAGCTTGTCTGCAAGGCAATAAGAAAGGCAATACAGGAGCTGCCTAGCTCTGGATTTGTGTTGACGGCACATGTTCAAGCCTAGAGAAAGTAGACTCTGCGTCTTGGGGAGCTCTGGTCATTACCACATTGTATTTGTTCCTGTTTTCTACCGTAGATAGATACAGTAGTTTCTGTAGAGGTATAATCATCCCAGCAGCTTGACACACCTTCCAACTCTGAATGAACCTTGCTTCTTGGCCTGTAGTCACCTCCAGCTATTGGGTGTTTAAAAGCATAATGGAAACTGATTGCTCAGTGACTCCAGACCATGCAGTAATATCAAGGCACTACGTCATTATGCTTATATTGATAAGAATAAAAGATCATGAGGACCATTTGCTCTGAACTTACTGCATCTGTTTGTGGAGATTCATTTGTGGACTGTGCTTTACAAAATCTGAAGGCCAGCTGCAAAGTGATATTTAGAGACATCTGACAGTGGTAGGAGTACAGATGATCTGAAGTTGGCAGAACTAGTGTGCCCTTATTCCTCACAACCGTGAGCATGATGATACCCATTACCTATCCCCCACTCTGTTCCAGTAGTGATAATAGCTTCTTTCTGCAACAGATTGATAGTTTCTTGCCGCTGGTTTGCCATCTCTCCTGCTTTGCTGCAAATGCTGTGAACACTTGCAGTATCACATTCTCCTTCCTTAGAAGTTTTTCCTGCAGCTGGTTATTGAACAAGAACAAAGCCGCTGGGATTGTCTTATGAGCAATCATCCCTGGCCCTCGGTTTTGTGCTATTTGTGGTTGAGAAATCTGTTTACATCTGATAGTATCTCTCAACATGTTCATCATCATCATGTGCATCTGAGTGTGTGCGTGTGCATGTGTTCAAAGGCATAACAGAAACTGGTTGCTCACAGCCTTCAAACTACAGATGCTATCAGGATGTAGCAACCACAGGAGGATTCTGGGAAATAAGATCAGAGTCAAATAGAAGAAGT
The DNA here is from genome assembly GCA_035583135.1 of Lophotriccus pileatus. Classification (NCBI taxonomy): domain Eukaryota; kingdom Metazoa; phylum Chordata; class Aves; order Passeriformes; family Tyrannidae; genus Lophotriccus; species Lophotriccus pileatus. The sequence continues at coordinate 56,092,955 of JAWWES010000115.1, forward strand.
GCAGATTCTTAAGCAAGAGAAGAGAGCATTGATCTTCTCACTTTCCTGCACTTCCCATATTTTATTTGGTGTTTAAAGCAATAGATTATGGACAGGAAAAGAACAGAAAATGCCACAGTGGTTTTGTTTAAGCTGGATGATCTGGTTATAAAATTTTTCAACTCTTGCGGCAGCCAGATGAAGAATTCATCTAAAGCAGTGTTTGCTTAAGTTGAGAAGGAAGGGAGGGCATGGAGGGAGTAGGTCATTTGTCTTCTGGCTTGTCTGTGTTATAGGCACAGAATTCCCTACATAAGGGAACTAGTCTAAGTACTGGATGTTTTTAACCTTGGCAGCATGTTGTGAAATGCACTACAGCCAGCTGAATTCTATTGTTGTGCTCTTTGGCCATAATTAGACCTAGAGGGACATAGGTGTCAAGCCTATATTTGGGAGAAGTTATGCATGTTTTAAGAATATTAAGAACATTTGAATGTTCTAATAATATCCCTCAATAAATAAATAAATAGGAATGATTTAGAGAATTAAGTTGTCTTCCCAGAAAGCCGTAGATAAAAATCTGTGAAACAAGATAAAATGAAATTAATAACTCCTAGCTGAAGCACTGAAGATTTGTCATAGGCTAAGTCCTATTAAATGATAGAAATTTGAATTATGTCAAATGTTTGATCTAAAAGCAGATAGGAACTGAAAGCTGTAACGTCTATTGTTTGGTGCTGCTTAATATATCATTCCAGAAATGAACTGGTCAAAACTGTTTTGTTCAGTAAGAATCTATTTAAAGACCTGAGACATGGCAAATGGATTTGACCACAGTGAGGTCTGAATAAAACACTGACACATCTAATTTTTGGAAGAGAGAGGATTCTTTAGGAAAGTATAGTCCAGTTCTTGTATCAGAGGTGTTCTTGGTCAGGAGAGGGGTGCACTACAGAACTCTTCCAGTGGTCAGGGATCATGCAGATATGGATGTAGTTTGCACAAAGGTTACTCATGTCAGGCTCTGCATTTTCAGGCATGTTGTAATTCCTGGGAGACTGTTATTATGGATGTTGTAATTGTGTTTTTTTCCATTCCATTGTTTTTAGAAAAGATGTTTTTAAAAAAGCAGCTGGAAGTAAAGCTACCAGAGTCCACTTTTTTATGTAAGTGTTCACAAGGCTGTCCAAGAAGTGGAACATTCATGTCTGTAATATTCTCTTTATAAACAACTCAAACATTGTCTGTGAGGCTCTCCTGACCATGCAGCTGCAGGTTAAAACATATGGTTGCAATTTTGACTCCTTTGCTAAACTTGAAGCATTGTGCAGGCAGGTATGCAGACCATGGGGGCAAGGGGAGAAAAAGCATGATGCTCTAGCATTTTGGTTGAGATGATAGATAGATGGATAGGTAGATAGATAGATAGATAGACAGACAGACATTTTTTAGCTGTAATTTCTTTTCCTGTTGTCAGATTTAAAGTAAGTAAAAAATAATCCTCCAAGGGCAGAATGGAATTGAAACTTTTCTGCTTTCATATGAATACCTAAACTTTCAAGCCCTAATGTGACTCTCACTGCAAAATGGGCAGCACCTTTTACTTATCTCTGCAGTATAACATACTTGTTCACCTTTCCATGGATGACACAAGTTCTGAAGAGGTGAGTGAAAAATAAAAAGGAATCTGTCAAGAAGCAAGTCTTTATGTCTTAGAGAGTAGCATTTAGTCTTTATGTTATATATCTTACAGTCTGAAATGTCTTACAAAATCTGGCTAAAAAACACCTGAAACCACAGCCTTTCTTCACATGCACATTTTTCATGTTTAAAATCGTAACATTCTGAAGTTGTGCGCAAATGTGTAGGAATGGAAAACAGCAGGAGATAAATTTTACATCACCTGTATGCCTGCAGAAATGAAGACATTAGCAGAATGACACCTAAATCCTGCAGCACACAGATCTTAAATGGACGTGAGAGCTAGTTAGCCTTGCTCCTGCTGAGATAAGTGCCAAATGTTATTATTTTGATGGTCAATTTTCCTGAAGACTTCATGACCATTTTTTCTTGAGTTTCTGTGTCTGCAGGATGCCACAGTGAATGGTAATAATTGAAGCCTGGCTGGGCATAAGAAAAAGCATGTACGCAGTGCCCTTCCCTGGGCATTCTTTCTCTGTGAGCACACTGACGAGTGCTATTTTACATGTTTGGATTTTCCTCTTCTCTTTGTTGCGTGGGTGGTGGAGGCAAGCAGTGTAATGCAGAGGAAAGAGATGTAAGAATTTTCCAGCATAAGAAACAGCTGCTTCGTGGAGCTTTTAATGTTGCAGTATCTAGATGGGGAATTTCTTTTTAAGAAAAAAAATCTGTCATTTAATTTTGAGGAGTAAGCGTGGCCAAAAGGCTTTTAACGAGGGACAGTGCTCCATTGACCAAGAACACCAAGTTGAAGCCTATGAAGAAGCTGTTGGCATTGCATAACAAAAGGATTGTTTCAACTAACAGGAAAGCAGTCAGATACGTTCTTTGATGATGCCTTAACTATGTCAGACCTTTCTAATCAGTTAAATAGAATAAAATATGCTGGAACAAGACGGTCATCACTTACACGTCAGGAAGGAGAGAAAGGAGGAGGGTGGGGGAGCCCAAGGTATACAGCTGTGTGCATGTACGTGAGCTTCCTCATGGGAGTAGGCAGCTGTTCTGCAAGATGTTTTTATGTAGTGAGGGAAACGAGAGTGATGAGCTCTATAAAGGTGAGCCGGGAGTTTTAGCTACAAGAGCTCTTCAGTGAAATAGAAAGGCATGACCTTGCCCTATCATTTCACAAATTACTTCATCCAACAGACATAAGAATTCAGGAATGAAGCTGGAGTCCCAGATGGTCCCTGGCTATGTGCCCAGTTCCTGGCTGCAGAGACCCTTTTGAGGGCCAGAGGCTCCTTCATTGGGTGTCTGAGCAAGGTGACGTCTCATCCTCTTTCTCCCATCACAGGAGACACATCATGGGAGGAAATGAAGAAGAGAGACACAGACTATTTTCAGTTGTGCCCACCGACAGGGCAAAAGGCAATGGGCACAAATTAAAACACGTGAAATTCCACCTGAGCACAGTGAAAACATTTTTACATATGAAGATGGTCAAACACTGGAAAAGGGTGCCCAGAGGGATAGTATGGTCTTCTTTTGTGGCTATTCAACACTCAGTTGGACATGGCCCTGAGCAATTGTTGGAGCAACTGACCCAGCTCTGAGCCAGGAATTGGACTAGACAGTCTCCAGCGGTGCATTCCTGGATCACTGCACTGTGATACTTGTGTGGTCACACTGTGCTCCAGAAAGAGATTGGTAAAAGAATGCCTAATCTCAGGTAATGTGTAATTCTTTGCTCATTCCTTTGCTCATTCAAATTGTTACAATTTTTGCAGACATAAATATGTTCAGACTTTAGCTGTTAAGTTTTTAATTTAGGAGTCTCAAGTTTTTGATTTTGCAGGAGTATTCTGCTATCTAGCTGCTATTTGGGATTGTCTATGAGTTCAGTAGCATGTAGCAGCTGTCATCCTAAGACATGTCTCCATGAACCATAAGTGCTCATTTGGTCCTTTGGTTAAAAAATTGTGTAAAGCCATTGAATAGTGTTATACTTTGAGTCAGCAGTGAAAATGATTTTATTATTTTGAGCACATTTACATGTGCAATTAGTTCCTATTACTCTGACTCAGCCGTTGTGGCCAAGGAAGCAACTCTCAGCCAAGCTTTTTGTCAGAGAAGCGTGTTGCTAAACAGTACTATGGTTTGGAAGCATTGTTCAGTTCTACTCAGCACTTACAAATCCCAACAGTCCCTAACTTTCTTTTGGGAGTCTGAGTCTCCAAAGTCTATTTGCTTTCATATTTGACAAACTAGAGGGTAAGGTTTCACATGGACAAAGTACATTGCCCATCTTGTCTTCATCATTGAGATAATACGTAAGAATTAAGGTAATAATATTTTTTTTTCCTTTTAAGTGCAGTGAAACATCACATAAAAAACAAAGAGATTTTACATATATATTTCCCATGTGGAACGAGTATGGCACAGAAAATAGATGCAAAAAAACAATATAGGGACTATATTCTCCCTATGTTACTGAATATATATATTATGAGCATTGAAATACCTACATATATATGCAGATGTTATAGATTACTGGTTATACTGATTACTGATATAATTTTGAGAGTATTTTACAGGATAGAGTTAAGTTCAATGTCAATAAAAGTATCTGTTATTTCTTTTCACCCCATTCCTGACAGCTTAGTCAAGACAATTTTTTTTCCTCCTGAGGAGTAGGCTTCATTTGGGAAGGAAGTACTATTTACCTTGATATTACCTAACTCATGGTAAGTGGCAGCCAACTACAGAGGGATAAATTTTCCCAGTTTGTCTCTTCCACTATAATCTATTTCAAAAGCCAAAATAAGGAACATAGAATAGCAAGAATATTAAAGCATATAAAGTACTTAGGTGGCTTCCCTGGTGTCATTAGGAATATGAGGCCTAGCACGTTGTTGACCCTAGGTATGGCCACTGATGTTTTTTGGGAAAAGTGAAGGAACTAATTGAGAAATAGCTTTCACTTTCACTTAGATGCACAGAAACAGGCAAATTCTGTTTCTGTAAAAAACAGTGTACCATTTTGCTACCTACTAGAAAACAATAAGCAGAGAACATATTTTTAAAACTATGCAAAAGATAACTAATGAAACTGTATATTCTGGTTAATTCTTTATTTTCAACATCAAATACACTGATAAAAATCTTGCACCAATCAGGTAGCTTACCGGATTTTTTTGTTTAAACTTTTTTAGAACTTTTTTTTAGGTGCAAAACAAAAAATACCTCACCAGAACAAAGACATCAATAATTTCATATGCATCAGTGAAAGAACAGAATACTTCAACAAATACATTATGGCAGCTGAGCCTATTCCAAAGAACTTTCCATTGACAGACTACATAGTGCACACAAAAGCATTAGTTTTATAGTACATACAATAAGGTGATACATAAAGTGGCTTGATAACGCAAGTCTTGTGACCAGCAGTCTATCCCTTCATTTTTCAACGGGCACTTTCTGAAGAAACAGACTTATAGGCACACAGGATTACAGAGCATACTAATTTGCAAGATGGCAGCATTTTTTTTGTTTTGTTTTGTTTCTTTCTTTCTTTCTTTAGGCACATTAGAATGCAAAAGAATTTTATCTTTTTTTTTTTTTTTTTTTTTAACACAGTGCAAAACCGAATACCCTTTATGGGCAACAATCACTTTGAAAACAACTTTCAGGATATAAGGCTATCTACATTTGAAGGATGAAAGGGAATTATGAGTAGAAAGGGTAGGACATTTATATTATGGAAATATTAACTTAAAACTCTCAATTCAAACTGTCATATCAATTTGAGATTATGCTAAAATTGCAAGTGACAGCAAAGACTCTTTTGTATTATGATATTGTCATTAACATCACCTTCTATTACATGTATTGAATTTCTATGGGTAAAGCCATATCACAGTTGTAGATAGCATTGAAAACAGCCATTTCTTTATTCAAAAATAAGAAATGTACTTCACATAAGTTCAACTGAGAATACCTTACATCCAAAATCCCAATAGTTGTAGGTTGAGTTGCACTCTAATTTTAAAGCAGGATATACACAAGAAAGGCTTGCTGTGTTCTACCAAAGCCTGTGATAAAACTAAAGCCCTAGTGAGGCAGAATTTTTACTTTTTGGTAGCTTGTTTATTTTTAAACATTTGGCACAACTCTTAAGGAATCAGTTGGCATCAGTTGAAATAGATGGATGCTCCAGTACAAACTCTGTCTTGGATGAAGGGTATTGGGTACTTTTTGTCCATTTTATATATAATTATCCATTACCTTGGATGAAGGCTTGGGTATTTTTTGCTTGGTTCATTGATTTTTTCAATTTGAGGTCTAGTGACCTCTTTGCAATACCCCTAGGAGCTCAGCTGAGATTATTTATTTAATTAGGTTTTTAAATTATTAAACCCCTCAGTGTACAGGAGAAAAATCATCAAGTGATGTCACTGAAACATAGTAGTAAATTTACCACAAACACACACCAAGAAACTTTCATTAAACCATTTACCCCAGTACAAATCTGTCCCAACTGGGAGTTTTACCTGAGACGAAGTCTACGACATCGAGACATGGCTCGAACCACTATATACCAGAGTAGCTTTCACATATTGGAAACTCAGGCACCACTAAGTGCTGCACATCTCCCTATCTCCTCTCCTGCCTCACAAGCTTTTTGTAATAATTCAGTAACAACCATGTTCTGAAGCAAGTTCATCTGGTCTACTTCTGTTTGGCTTGTGCTGGTATTACATTGCCTACGTTTCTAGAGGGTTTTTTTTTGGTTTTGATGTTTTTGTTTTTTTAAAAAAATCCACGTATAAACATTACAAAATAATTCTTTCGTTAGCTGTCCAGAGGCATCACTATGAATGTTTTGGTAAAAGCGTAATTAGCTGCCTTGAAAAGTTTTCTTTCAACTTCTTTCTTTTTACATGCTATATATTTTTATTGATTATCCAGCACCAGGTATTCAGGTAGTACTGGTTTGTCAGCTGCAAATATAAAGTATATATGTATATATATACATACACATAAAATAGCATCTTGTGAAATAACAATTACCAAATGTCAGGCACAATTGTTTGCATACACGAGAGCATAATTCAGAACTACATATGAAAAATGTTGCCATTTTTGTGTCATAGACTTTCTTTAATCAATTGAATAGCTACATTCAGCAGTCTGATATATGGACAATCATCTTTATAGATAACTCTGGGAAGGTTACTTTATTCATTAAGGTGCTCTTCAGTTAAAATCTCACGAACAAGTTAATGACATGGATCCTGAAACTGCCCCAATGTAAATGAATGTATTACTGGGACTCATTCTTTCTAGGTTGCCCTTTGCCATTTTCACCACGAACCTAGGAGGACTGGTTGAACGTAAATTGCCTCCTTGCAAGGACCGAGACTAGGAAAGCAGTCATAGTTAAGACTGTGAGTGACTGACATTATTGTGTATGTTCCAAAACTCATTATGATACCCTTCTGCCTGCTCCATACCACTTCAAATCATGCTTTTCCAGCTCCTCTGGGAAAATCTATAGAGTGTAAAAACACTTGCCCTATGTAGGTACCATCAGAATCTGATCCTCTGTTGTGAATTGTTCTCCACAAACCTCTTTTCCTCAAGGACAAATTTACAATTGAGTCGATGTAATGAACTGTTCTGGGATGTAGGAAGGGAGGTGTTCATTTAAACCAATTTGCCTTCCAGCTTATGAGCTTGATCTGTGTGTTCTGTTGTAGAGAACACCAAGTTTCACGTACAGTGTTTAAAGAGCAGCTCTAAAGCACACTGGGCTACAACTGAACGAAGATGGTGTAAGCACATAAATTTATAGGGATTCCTGTGCTCCATTCGGATTTTAGTCTGCACTCATTTCAAGGCATTCATGGTTTTTCTAACACATTTGAAAAACAGCTACTAAATAAACCCAAAATGTCCATCTTCTTTCATGGCATTTAGGACCCCTCTGAAAGCCCTTAGGTACCAAATTGACACACACACACACACATACACACACATACACACACACACACGCACACTTTCACTGAATACACAAAAAGACAAAACCTTTAGCACTTTCAGGAAAAAAAATGACACTATAATATGCATCAATAAAAGGCCTATTAACTTACAGTGACTGTATCACATATTTAGGCTTGCACAGTTTTTGAGGAATCTTCTCAAATACAGGTAGCATCTAGCTTTAGACTTCCAAACTGTGCATATCCTCAGATATGTACATGAAACTATTATAGACATCATTATGTACATTCACTAAAGAATTCTTGACTTGGAGCACAAACTTATCCTATGCCTTGCTGCCTTCAAAACTGCTATGTAACTTGATCTCACTGCACACAGACTCTGCTTGTGTGACAGGGAGTGTAATCAGACATAGGCACTCCTGTACGCCGTTAGTTGCGCTATTTCCTATATTTAGTTACTACAGGATATTCCAATCAACATAATCTAATATAAAGATTTCAACTATAGCAGTAAAAGCATCCATGAACCCTTTCTCTAGCACTGTGGCCAGCTGATGTGGAGCAGCCTATACACGTGCTATGAAACATCCTCACTGGCAGGGTAGTTGCTTCCAACCAGCTGTTGGAATAATCTCTAGTCTGTGCTAACTCCCAAACTGCACCTGTCAACCACAAGTGCAGATAGCACAGGCAAAGTATATCATCAGACTAGTAAAATATCCCTGGCATACATAATAATCACATTCCAGTACCCAGCAACGTTCCCTGACAAGTTTAATTTTCTAACATCGAGGCAATCAAACAACAGCACCAACTCCTAGTTTGGATAGCACATCATATAGATTTCTTCAGTCTCTCTCCTTCATGTCTTGTTGAAACTCTTGATGTGAGTGGACCTTTTGTATGTTTACAGTTCATCTGATGAATCAAACTAATCCTTAGGAATATGCTTGTAAGTTACAGACATGCATGGAGAAAAACAGATTTATCTTCCTGGACATGCAGTCCCAGAGCCTTCACCATGTCTGAGGCTCATTGCCCAGTTCTGGTGTCGCAGGTGAGCTGGCTCTTAACAGTGATTTTGAAGCATGGCACAAGGAGAGCCAAAGAAAGCCAAGGCAAGGCAAAGCCAGCTACTCTGACTGTGATACCAGCCCTCCCACACAGATAAGCCACACTCTGCTGAGTGGGATGAGACCAGCCCACCCTGTTGTGCCAGTCTTGCACTGGCGTCCTCATCCCTTGCTTTGTAGCACAACAAAGCACAGGGCAGGAGGAGATTTTTTTTATAAATAGTGCTGGATCCTGTAGGTGTGTAAAGACCTTCTTTTAAAGACCTGATGATTTTTGCAATCATCTCGCATGATTCAAGAGTAATTATCTATGTTATCACTGTTTGCCATGTTGCCCTGGATTTACACCGTTGAGCAACAGAACAATTTAGCTTTGTAGGATCAGACAACATAGGATGCATGCAATGCAATTCGCCTAGAGGATATGGTAAGGTTACCTAAAACTTTGGTCAGAATGAGCTTGAGATGGAGTTGTCTGCTGATGTAAGCCAGCGAGGTAAAGCATTATTCTCAGACAGGTGTTCATTTCTACTGCAGGAAGAAAAGAGGCAAGAATCTAACTACCAAGGCAGTCCCTAGCGGGGCAGTTTCACTACGGCACATTAAGATGCCAGTCAGCTTCCTGTTTACACCCCACAAAAACTCATCCAGAACCTGTACCAAATTGCTTCAAAGTTTCAAGCAAGTAAAGGATTACGCAAGCTCAGGACTTTGGGTGGATATCAACAAAGGCTACTGCTCATGAAGATACCAATACGAATGGGTGATATCCCCTATCAATTTAATGTAAAATGAATGTACAGTTTAGATTAGGACTTATCAAACTTACGTGCAAAATTAAATAAAAACACTGCAAATTTTAAATCAAGTTAGCCTGACAATCCTTGCTGGCTGTCCACAGCAACGAAATGTCTTCCATTTAGGATAAGCAATCAATTTAGGTAACCGGTTGACAAACACTCAAATGGAAAATGCAGGTGTCTGTTGTCATTGGAGTGCTTTCAAAGGTGGCACTATAGACAAAAATGAAGCATGAGCTAGGTAGTATGCTGCTGGGTTTCTCATACCGTTATATATTCTGACTTCTGCTTATATTGTATTCTGCACATTCTCCTCTTCTTTGCTGTTTACATAAAAAGACTGCAAGGAATGAGATGAAGCTGATGCAGTTGTCAGCTGGCTCCGGTTCTCCTCTTCCATGGGTGCAGCACTCCTGGCTGTTGGGGCATGCAGTCGGTGAGCGTCCAGCATCTCCAGCAAGAGATCGTAGAGTGGAACTACGTTCTTACACTTCATGTTGTACAGGTGCTCCATTCCTTTGTTGCTGTAATCAAACAACAGTTACTTTACAAATATGCTATGGGGGAAAAAAAAAAAGCTACCAGCTAATAATATTTGTTAGTTTCTATAAATTCTATCTTACGCAAAATGACTAACTTACAGCATTTGCTGTACACACCTGCTACAGTAAAGCAGAAGGCGGTACCCTCAAAGAACATTGCAGACTGCCTATGGTCAAGCTGCCTCCCAAAGATGTCTCTTTTGCTCCTCTTTGCCCAAAAGGTAGCCCAGGGCATATGGACTCATAACTTAGCCACTGTGACTAAGTGGATGGGACGAATCTCGCCATTCAAATTAAAAAATAACCAATTTTCTTTCCTAGAAAATAAGCTCTACCAATTTATTAGCAAAAGCTCACTTGCAATAGTATCCATTCACAAAACTATGTAACAACACTCAACTTCACTGTGCATCTGGAATTTCCTTAATTGTACAAATTCTTCTTTGGGGGGGTGGGGTGGTGGTAAAGAAGATTAACACAAGGACAAAAAAACTCCACAAAATGACACAAATGAAAAAAACCCACAGGCACACACCCCTGGACTTTTTCCTGAAGACCTGAATATCAGCCCAGGAGGTAAAAGCTTCATGTTTCAGCTTTAGTAGCTATGATGTGGTGTTTACTCTGATTTAAATTTTATAAGCTGAAATAATGAAAATTAAAATCTGTGTAACAGCATCTCCTGTGCCTTCATAATAATAAAATATATACCATATTTTTGTATAGACTTATCATGCCATACCTTGATAGGTAATTACCTTAAAAGCTACCTTAAGAGGCAATTACATTTGGGATAATCATTGCTGCAACTATTAACAGTTTCTCATAAAGCTCTCCTCTGATTAGCAAAAGACATGGTCCTCTAGATTGGAATTCAGTAATTCTGCATTTATCCTCATCCATACAACGAACATAATAACCCTAATCTCTTTTCTAAAGTGATTTGCAATCAAGGCACTTGTGAAAATCGGCTACATAAAAGTAGTAGTTTTATTAAATCTTAGACTAAAGTTTGCAGAGCTAGGCTACTGCTACATTAGTATTCTACTTGGCACCTTTCAAACACCTGTGTTCGGGTCTGTTAGAATAGGTCCAGACACAAGGGCTGAATCACCTCTCCCATGAAGACAGGCTGAAAAAATTGGGGTTGTTCAGCTTGGAAAAGAGAAGGCTCTGAGGAGACCTTATAGCACCCGCCAGTACCTAATGGCCTACAAGAGAACTGGAGAGGCACTTCTTACAAGGGCATGTAGTGAGAGTACAAGGGGGAATGGCTTTAAACTTGAAAGAGGGCAGGTTTAGATTAGATGTTAGGAAGAAATTCTTTATGGAGGATGGTGAGGCACTGGAAGAGGTTGCTCAGAGACGTTGTGGATTCCCCAGCCTGGCAGTGTTCAAGGCCAGGTTGGATGGGGCTCTGAGCAACCCCAGGGGGGTTGGAACTAGATGATTTTTAAGTTCCCTTCCAACTCAGGCCATTCTATGATTCTATAATTCTAAGACACACAGAAGTTTAAAAACAGTTACTGCTTTCAGCACTGTCAAAACAAGAAGCAGAGGAAGAGACAACCAAAAGAAACAAATGGGCAAAATATTTACTCCTTTAACACCATAATCCAACGTAGAGTTTTGCACACATGTTCTGTATGATTTTACGGAAAGCTTTTTTTCTTTCATTTTTTGCACTCCCACCTGTGAAGGAAAAGTGTGCCTGTGCGTTTGTGACACCTCCCTTGCCTGGGCTTGGCACAGGAGTGCTGACTGGGTGCTTGCTCTCACCTCATGTGTCTGATGTGTGAGAGGATGAGGAGGAGCTGAGCCAGTCGTCTGTGTTGCTGCTGCAGAGAAAGACCCGACTTAGCCATTAAGTGAATCAGAGTGTCCGTGATTTTGTCCAGGACACGGTGAATATAGTCTTTTTCTTCTAGAGATTTCAAGGTGCTGGAAAGAAAGGTGTACACACCTGGAGTAGGAAGAAGGAAGAAAACAAACAAACCACAGACAAAAATTACTTTTATGGAGTCAGACTTGCCCAAGGTACACTTTGTGTCTTGCCTCTTAAGCTGGCTGTGTGCCAGCTTTCCTGCTTGCCAGCCAGGTCACTGGTTTGAATGACTCTGGAGCATGGATTTAGTCACTGTGGGCAAAGTAGGAGGAGGAATATGATGCCTCTTCTCTGCCTGGATCCATCCAAGGTCTGAACCAAGTCGTGGATGACACCTGCAGCTAGACCTAACCTTGGCTATGCTCTTCTCTCAGTCACTTGGCTCTGAAACTTTGAGATGCTGTTCCCCAGGAGAATTCTTCAATACTTACCAATAAACCCAAGCCTTCAGCAGTTTTTGCCATTTTCTCTGTTGTTTAACATTTGATTTTTAGTGATTTGCTAGTCAATCTAGGACTGAATAATGTGTTACTACAAAACATGTAAACAAATTCAGGGCTTGTTTAGGCATGCCTGCTTCAACAAAATCCTCCCAACCAAGCAAGGGCCTTGAAAGGTGTGTTCTACAACCCAACTCTCCTTTAAAAACCATGTCAAATTAACCTGTGCAAATTAAGCTGTTTTGAATTGCTTACTTCTGAAAGTGAGCAGCCTCAAGGTTTGGATCAGATGGAAATTTTCCTAGAGGACAAAACACCTTGAAACTCCCCCTCCAACAGCTCCTAAATCTCCTAACCTGGTCATAGGAGCTTTTGCCAGTAGTAATTCTTGGGTTCATGAAGCACAACAGCTTTCTAAATGGGAAATTGTAAACTATTTTGGGCTGGTTTATCTTGATTTTTTTTCTGGACAATATCACACAGCGAATGTGAATCAGGTCACAACAACTCTGCACTGCCAAAAGGCAGCTGTTGCATTCAGCATCAGTTTTTAAATCTTTTGGACTGAGACAATAGGTCATGTTACCATAGTCCTGAGGCACCGGGATGTATGCATGGTAATAAAATCAAACTGGCTTCATCATACTGTGTTCATTGTCCTGTGTCTGTAACAGACTTGACAAATCCTGTGCTTTGGCTCCTTGGAAAAAAATGGTTTCTGGAATTACGTTTCATTTTGCTTTTCTTTAAAGCATCATATGTAGCACAATATGCAATGCAGTTAGTGATAATAATAAAAAAAGACACACACACACTAGCATACACATGTAGACAGACATATACACTCTAGCTTGTTTGTATTGTTTGTAGCCTGGGGGCTATACCACTGGATTTGAAGATGAGAATATTTTGCTGTGCATCTGAGCAGTTGGAGGAACTGACATTGTTTTACCATCGTCTTGGCCTACGTGACCTCCCCACATCATCTGGGTATTTCAAGGATATGACACTTAGAAGTACTGTAACCTGCAAGTAGGTTTTATGACATTGGGTCTTCTGTACTAAAAATCAATTTAAATTTGTGAAAGTCATTGTGAGTGTCTCTGGGAAAAAGTAAGAAACAATCCAAAAAGATAACCCAAACACAGCACAACTTCTGAAAATCATCAGCTAGAGTTCTTAATTTTGGTAATGAATATTGCTTCAAATTTGATATAGACAGATAGTACCTCTTTTCTCACAAAGCTTTTTTATAGCTGTTATTATTTTTACTGAAATGAATTCACCAAACAGATACAGCTACTGGGGATTTTCTCAGCTAAACCTTTCTCAGCTGACTCTGTACCACCCTCACATATGCCTGTTGACAGCACCAGGATTGACAGCTTAGCAGGTACCTCTAGGGGTAAGATTCTTAAATATTACTGACAAAACACAATCCACTAGGAGAAACATTAATCTCATAAAGCCACAGTGCCTTCAGATCAGCTTACTTCAGTCACAGAACGCTATTGTGCTCTTGTAGCAATACCCCATAGTTCCATACCATTGAAACCATCAATAGAAAAAATCTTTTAGAAGGAATTGTTTCCCACCTAGGTCTAGTCCAGAAGCTATTAAAACCCATAAATCAAATAAAATACTCCCAAGTAACTGCAGAGAATTCAGACAATTGCCAGTCAATAACTGTCAAGGAAAGTGATGTTTGGTTTTCCTTTCTCCACCCCTGCATTGATTGCTCCTGCCCCAGGCCACTGGCCAAAGATTTCCCCAAAAGAAATGCTGGCTATCTTTCACACACATACACACACAAGCAGAGTTTTTGAACCAGAGTTCAGAAAATTGCCTTAGTGAAGTTAAATTTAACAGTCTCAAAGATCTTTCCAGGCCTAAATTGAATAGTGACCAGTGGTTTTCCAGATATTTCTTTAGGTCAGTATTGTCAAATAGGAGCAAGAACAGAGAAAACACCAGTCTTCAAACAGGAAAGAGCTGTTGGTCCATGCCCATAACACATACCTATGCACAGAACAGGATCCCTTGGGTACTGCAGTGCTACCATGCCAGCTCTTGGCATTTGCCTCAACATCTTTTCTGCCACAGTAAATCCTAGTTTAAAATAGCTTTACATTCAGAGTACAGGCTCACAAAAAAATACCCAAGGCTCTGCTCTTCCACCATGCCCCATTGCTCTGAATCCTTAGCAAGCCAGGCTGAGCAACAAGGAAATTCATCTCTGTAATCATTCAGCCACCAAAATAAAGAAATAATAAAAAGTACACTTTTACAGAAACTGAAAAAAAATCAGGGGAAAAGAATAACAAACAGTCACATGGAGCAATGTTTCAGGAGGTCTACAGAATGCATTAAATCAGCCAATTTAATCTTTCCATCTCTTTGGACTAACCAGCTAACTAATCAGGTAAATAGGGCTGCTAAGGCAGACATGACCTCCTTCTTCATGTCCAAAATGAAATCCTGTTGCTTTGCCACATAGCACCACCTCTCCTTTTGGATACACTCAGAAGTGAAGCATCTGGCATCATGTTGCCCTTTCATGTTTCTAATACTTATTTTCCAGTGTTGAGAAACAGCCTTTTAATACTGAGCTGAATGTGGTTTTCAAAAATACAATTTTGTTTTTTAGTCAAAAGATTTATTGCTGCAGCTTTAAAGGAGCACTTTCTGGTTTGTTATTTAGCTAGACTCAATGCTGTCCTTGTTGTTACAGACATGCTGTCACCTTGCTATCTCAGGAAAAATTTTGAAGTAGCATAAAATGTATATTTTGGTTTATAAACAAAACCTTCCATCCTTTCCACATGCACTGAGTAAAACTAAAAAAAAATCACTTGCATTTTGCCCAAGACCACGTGGCAAAGGAATGTAAAGATAATAAACAGCCTTGAATGATGTTGCAAAACAAAAAAAGAAATACCCAACAAAAGCAACAAACAACACTACTTCATGTGAAGAGACTAACAGATGTCCAAGGATTTAATAAAGAAATGTTTTTGTACACTCAGTGAATTAAATCCACACAAAGCAAATGCATATTGCTTTTAAAAATGACACATAGCATAATTAGTCCAATTTGTTTAATTAGTCTACTTGTTGAAATCGCTTTGAGATCTGCTGGTTTAATTGTATGCATATATAACACAGACAAAATAAGGGCCAGAAGTTCATTATGTGTTTATCTGCTGCTTCTACAGTAGAAGATTCATGAATATTTACGTGTGCATTCACAGAATAAAATCAGGCTAAGGTAGGCTTGGAAGTCATCTAGTTCATCCTCCTGCTCAAACAGTGGTAATTTCAGAATTAGAACAAGCTGCCCGGAGCTTTGTCCATCTGAGTTCTAAGTATGTCCAAGGACTGAGATCCTACCATCTTTCTGGCTAATCTCTTCCAGTGCTAAACCTCTCACTGGGTAGAGTTTTTGCTCTGTTCATCTGGTCAGAGTCTCCCTTCCTGTGGTTCGTCTCCATTGCAGATTGACCTTTCCTCCTGCACCTCTGTGGAGAGTCTGGCCCTGGCTTGTCCGTGAGCTGTTCATCAGCTATCTGAGGACTGCACTTAGACCCTCCCCTAGCCTTCCATTTTCCAGGATGAAGTAACCCAGCTCTCTTAGCCATGTGCTTCAGAGCACAGAATGTTTCATAAGTGTATGATAATGGTTGGAAAATATTTTCATATTCATATTCATATTTATATAAGGAAGCTGGCTACATTCTGTGAAGTAAAGCATCTCCACCAGACATTTTAGAGCATCTATGCCAAACACCACTTACACAACTCTTAACACATACCCCAAATTATGCTACTTATCTCTGTATTGCAGTCTGTCCTCCTAATTTGGGCATTTAAAGGGTCTAGTGGTAGGAAACTCATATCCACATTCCCGCTACCCAGTAGTTAACTCCTCAGGTGGTTATCAAATTAGTTTGTTGTAAGAATGCAAAAGCTGAAATATAGAATTAGTTACCTTTGTGCATAAAGGCAGTGACAAGCAATACAGACATACATTCTACAGCCATGTATATAGAGATGATTGAGTTTACAGTGTACTCAGAAATACTGCAATGAGGGCAGTCTGTAAGCCAGAGAAATACATGACACTTTGTGTAACAATGCTATAGATTCCTTTCATCATGATCCTGTAACAGCTCAACCAACCATGTCATCTGATCTATCAATGACAAGACTTCTGTAAAAATGCCAGACTCCTCAGCAGCTATAAACTTTCATTTAATGCAAAAAAAACCCCACAGTCAAAATCAGATCATTCATCGGATCTTCAGATGAACTCTGATTCTCTGCCACAAAAAGCACCATTAATTTAAACCTGCTTAGTAGGAACCTTGAAGGAATGAAGATCTAACATCTCCTAGCTGCACTCAATGCAGAAGTTAATTTTTTTTTGGTGCATACATTATTATTTTAGATGTCTATAATTTCCATGAGAACACCATGGGTCTCATTTATGTATTTAAAAATAAATTGTTTGGGTGGTTTTTTTTCATTTCAGAGAAGCATCCTCTGGTGTGCAACAGAAATTTTTTGTTACATGCTTTGACTTAAATTTGGTTGTTTCAATCATCTGATGTAATATTCAAGTCAGATAACCTTTCATATTTATATTTTTACCTATACCTACCCTTGTTATCTAGTCACCTATTTTTGAAGTGTACTTCAGACTGAGACTTAAAGCCAGAAAAATATTTATCAACCATAAAGGAAGTGAAAGGTGATGACATCCATTTTAGATGCCTACAATTTAATATAAACTAAACTCTGATAAACTCAGTCACATTTTTGCCCTTATTTTTTCCTTATTATTTCCTTTCAGTTTTCCATCAGTAATTAAGTAAGGTGTAGATTTACACCTTCGGATGCCCTAAGTGTGGTTCCAGCTACTCCAGTGTCTTGTAACCGAAGTGTTAAGACTTGCCAGCATTCAGTTCGAAACACTGCCCTGATTACCGTCCGCATCAGCTCTACGCGGTGTGTCAGCTGTTCACTGCATTAATTTGCTGGGTCCCATCTACACCACTGAACAGGTTCAACCACTTCCATCCCAGCCTGACAGTCCTGCCTGCATCCATGTTGACAGCCCCCTTTCAGTTGCTGCTCTCTCAAAATGAAAACGCTATTAACAACAACAAGCAGCATTCAAACACATGCAGAAGCAGCCCCAATTACCCAAATGACAGCAAAGCACACTGCTTACCAGAATTGAGCAGGATGATGGACTTAAGGCACACGAATTCCTCCCCTTGAAGGTTCATCATGCGAAACCGAGCAGCAGTAGCCAGCAGCATGTCAAAGATTTCCACCATGCCCTCTACACATTTCCCTTGATTCCTGTGTGAATACCGTCCATAAGAAAAAAAACACAGTATCTCTTTAGGTAAAGTACTTTAGTTGAAGTTAGATACCTAGATTGAGGTATTCATGTGTGCAGGAAAGACTTAGAAATTTCTGCTTTATTTTCAGAGTTAGGAAGCAGATCCAGCTTGACTGAAATCAATGGGAGCTGCAGGAGCTCAGCATGTTTGAAATACAGGTTTCTAATCAAATGCTTTTATCACCTAGGTTATTTGTCAACCAACAAACCTGTCTGAAGTAGTAATCTCCAGTTCTCCTGAATTGCCTTCTACCTTTCTAACATAAGCTGATAATATTATCCCATCTTAACAGCTATGTGTCAGTTGATAGGAAGGCCTATCTAGGAAGGTCTAGGTAACTGTCCTGGAGGACAAGTTAAGCAGTAGATTTAAAAATTATCTTTATCCCACCATCATGCTGTTGTCTTTGTGTACTCTCATCTTACTAAAAACAAGACAGCAAAATCTTATTTCCTGAAAAGTGTCAGAATATACTCTCAGAAGAATCCTTAACACTTGGCTATTGGAAGTTAGAGCAGTTGAATTAAAGGTCTTAAGTGACTGCATAAATGTCCTATGTGCATTAACTTAAGTAGCTCTATAGAATCACAGCATCATCCAGGCTGGAAGACAATTCAGGATGTCTTCAGTCTAACCTCCCAGTCAACGCAGGGTCAGTTTACTCAAGGCTTTGTGAAACTCTCGTCTTGAAAATCGCCAAGGATGGAGAATGCACAACCTGTCTCAGGTTAATTATTTTCATCATCATGTTTTTTCCTCCCCTATATCCAGTCAGAACCTCCCTTGCTTCAATTTATGACTCCTGTTTCTCAGTCTCTCATCAGGCCCATTAATAAAGACCTTTGACAGCCTCCTTGAAAATTGTAGGTTAAGCAGATTTAAAAGCCCCTCCTTCTCCAGATTGAACAAATCCACTTCTCCCAGCCACAAGGCATGGAGTTCTGCCTTGGTGGCTCTCCACTATGTTTACTGAAGTTTATCAATATCTTTCCTGTAATAAGCAGCACAAAGCTGGTTGTGGAATTCCATACATGGTATAATGAGTGCCAAATAAAAACAGGATAGTCCCTTCCCTTGTTATACTGCCTACGCTACCACTGATAGTGGTAGCAGCACCAGGGCTATTCCACTATATGTAGGAATAAGAACCTAGATTTTATTTAAGTCTTGGGGAAAACCTAGATATCAGAAATGTCTTTTACAGAAGCATAGGATCAAGGGAAAATTAATAGTGAAGGGTGTTTAGATGAAGGGAACCGATACTCAAGGATTCAGTTGATGTTCTCATCAAACTTTTCATTCGAAGGGAAATGCCCTTTAAGTAGGACAGATGCACCCATCAAAACAAAACCTGTGTATTTGTTATCTGTCTGTCTTCTTGTATCATGGTACTTCATTTGATGACAAGGAATTGCCAAGAACAGACAGGATCCATAAGACTAGGAGAGGGAATGTCAGTAACTTGTTGAGGAAGCCTCTAAACAAGGCTTGTCACAGGATGTGTTCTTAAGACCAAAGGCAGGTTAGGAAACAGGGGAGGTATCATTGAGAGAAAGCTGCAGGGACAACTTTCACACCCCCAGTTAGAAGGGAGGACATTCACAGACTTAACTCAAATGCCTGTGCTCTGACACAGAAGGAGAACAGTACGTCTGTAGACAGACCTCAAAACAATAATGATCCTTATATACATATGTACACACTTACATACATTTATATAAATTATTCTATATAAACTAGTTCTATTAATAAACATTGATGGGGAAAAAAAAATTAAAATCTGGTTTCAAGTGATTTTCACCTAGAGTTAATCACAGAATACCTCAGCTGCTAATATTGGTAGGTTGTCTGGAAACCATCTAGTTCAGTGGCCTTGCTCAGGCCCATATCTTGTTGATTTTTAGTATCTCCAAGGACCAAGATCCCAAAACCTCTTCTCCTGTCACTGAGATGAATCTTCCACTGTCTCCTTTACCTCCCCCTTCCATCAGGTATTTATACACATTAATCAGATCTGAGTCTTCTCAGCCTCTCCTTATATGGGATACGTTCCAGTCCATTAATCATTTTTGTGACCATTCACTGGCCTCACTCCAGCATGTGCATGTCTGTCTCATGCTGGGTAGTTCAGAATTGGACATGGCACTCCAGATTTGCAGCAGCAAGACTGAACAATAAGAAAGTATTACCTACCTTTAGCCACTGCCAATGCTTTTCCTAGTGCAGTCTGGGAGGGGAGTATTGCTGGCTCAGAGAGCACTCAGTTGTGCCGAATTCCCCAAAAAATTATGCCGCTTCCCGCATCATGTTGTTCTGCAGACAATTCTGTATTTCTGTGTATGCACACACTTTGAAAGGTTTACTACTAATACATTTTGTTGATTATGTCTCTGCTGCCCACATCGTCCTGGTTTAAAGCTCCCTCACCAGGTTGGCCAGTCTGTGGAAACTATGCTTGTGCCCCACTTTATGATGCTGATCCCATCTCCCCCTAAACGTCCTTGATCCTCAGAGCAGGTTGCATGACCAAAAACATTGAATCCCCGTTGTTGACACCAGCTATGCAACCAGCTGCTAATCCACAGGATATTCCATTCTGCCTCAAGCCCTTTCTCCTTAGTGGCCCCACTGGACTGGACCACCTGGGCTTCCATGCTTTTGACCCCTGCCCTCAGAGGCAGCTAGTCAACCACGTGTCTTTCCTGACTAGATCAACAGAGAATCATCCACCTAGGCAGACAGAGCAGGAGTAGTACACTGTACATTTCAGCAGTGGTGAATCAGGTCTGAAACATAAACAATTAGCAACTAAGTACCTTTAATATATTTTTTTAAAATATAATGCGAAATGGATCCACAAATATGTCAGACAGGAAAAAATCTCTAAAATGCTGCCATAATAATTCAAAGAAAACTGATTATTTTTGGTCATATTTGAAATGTTTAGATTAGAAAATTATTATGAAGGATTTCCATTAGAGAAAGATGAGAGCTACAATAATTGGCTAAAGAAAAGTTATTCTGATAGGCAAGAAGGCCTTTTTCAGTTTAATTTATATTCAGTCTGAATCACCATAAAGCCAAAAAACATTTCAAAATTCCCTTCATATCAGAAATGCAGAGAAAGTTTAATTTTGGAATTAAACAGCATCATAATATAATGTGACCTAGAACTGGGGCCTCAGTTTCTGAGGTCAGAGTGACTAGATGAACAAGCAATCTCGTAAGTTCTGTATGGACTATCTTGAATCCAGTAATTATTTCATTTTCTCTGAAAAATTCTGTCCTGTGCCTACAAATTCCCCAGGGTATCTTTTTCTATCTGCTGCAAATTTTGAAGATCATAATGAGAGGGGGCTTTCTTTTTTCTGTTCTTTCTTTTTTTTTTTTTTTTTTTTTTAAGAGTTCATCATTTTAAGCACTACCCAGACTCTGGTAGTGTCTTCCTGATTTACATTTAGGTTGTTTGAGTTACAAAATTAGGTAGTTTTTGAATTTTGCTCAAAGATACAGCAAAACTGATTCATGACAAAAAGACAGTCATTTTTCATTGTTTTAACATTTATAATTCTGTCTCTTTCAATTTTTTTTTCATTCTATGGGGTCTACAATATAATAATACATCTCAAAATCCAACCATAAAGTGAAAGAGAAATTTAATTATTTCAACATATTCCCTAACTCTGTACAAGTTAACCCATTCAGCTCTATCAAGTAAGTAGCATGAGGATGATTATTGGAATTCGGTTTTCAGGATGGAATCTATTGCTATTAAAGATGTGATGAAAATTAAATGCACAATTGTTTTTCAAATTTATTTTGAAGTGCAAATTTGGACATATTGCCTATGGGCTTTTCCCCTTTGAAATAAATACAAGCAGAAGGTCAGTAAAGAGTCATTCTGAATCAAGCACCTGTGATCACTTTGCTTCCATTTTTCTAATAAGTCAATGGTAATTAATGCATCCGCAATTACACAGTACCAAGTGAAATCTTGTGTATTTTATTCAAGTGACAGGCAAGTGTGATGCCCGCAGACATTTGGATCATTTTACAAGTGGAGGGACAAGCAAAACATATTCAGATTTCATCTTGATATTCTTCTATTGTATCTAATTTTCTGTCTATCAAAACATCTCCATAAATAACTTCAAAAATTCTTTTCAGATGTAGTGAGAAACCTTCAGAAAAAAAGCCACAAAAGCAACAAATTATTTAGCTACCCTGTCATACAGGGAATGCTGTAATTCTTTTTGCTGTTCGTGCTAGCTGCAGTTTAAAGAGACCCATGGCCTTCTGCCACTGCTCATTATGAGAGTCAGTAAAAGGAAAATTCTTCAGTTTTTATTCGGAGACAATGAAAAATCTCCATCAAGCACTGGAAGAGGATGAGAAGAAGTTCCCAAATTAAAAACAACCCTGGAAAACAGACTAGCTTTCTCTGTGAAATGAAGAAAATAACCTGGTAGAAACATGGAAATGCTGACTACATTTAACCAAAATTTTAAAAGTCCCTAGACAGATTTCTTGCTGCGAGACATTTTTTACAATCATGATAAGAAAATAACATTAGAAAATAACATGAGGACAGCCGTACTGTCTCATATCAAAGGTATATTTAGCTGCCGGGTTAAGTATATAGGCATTTGGATCTTGCTGATTTCAAGTGTCTACCTCTAGTTCTAGGGTTGGAAGAGATAATAACTTGTGGATTCCCACACATCTTCTCAGCATGATCATGACTTCATGCAACTCCTATCATCTTATTTTTTCCTTTTTTCTAATGAGCATCAAGGGCAGAGAAATTAGTTTATTTAGTTATTCTTTGTACCAAAGCTTGTATTTCTGTTTGATTGCCTATGCAACATCTCTGGGTACCTCTTCTATGCTTTCAATATTCCTGTTAAGACAAGGAAAATCAGAAAGGCACAGTTTTCCAAGTACAGATGCAGCACAGAACTAAACAGAGGAATAACAATGCTCTGTATTATTTCAATTTCCTGTTGTAATGATTCTGGGGGGGAAGGAAAATTGCAGTCTCTACTTTTAAACTGCCGTCAAGCAAAGTACTGCTGGTTCCATAGAACTGATTGCTGTTAACAGTGAGAGGGAAAGATAGACTGGAATGCGGTTTAAGAAGACTAGGATTATTCTTCTCATATATCCATCAGTGCACATTTGTATACATAAAATTTGGAACTTGTTTAATACTTTTCAGTTACCCAACAAGATCTCCCATATCTACTTGCTTATTATTTTTTTAAAAGGACTTCAATGTTTTCATGGCTTCCTCTTACAAAATGCATGGTGACTCTTTATAACTATGTCATATTTATTCACACTTCAGAAAATTTTCTTTAGATAGCATCCCATCAGCTTCCTTACAGTGGTCACCAGGCTTAATGGGCAAAAGTTCCACCCACCTTTTTAAAATGCAGCACTACATTTCCCATTTTGCTGATAGTGAGACTGTTTCAGATGAGAAGTCATCCACCTCCGTCAGCAAGTTAGCTATTTCTATCATGAGTTTCTTTAAAATTATGTTTAATATCTTTTTTGATGATCTGGATGAGGAAATTGAGTCCACCATCAGCAAATTTGCAGATGACACCAAGTTGGAGGGGAGTGTCAATCTGCTGGAGGGTAGGAGGGTTCTGCAGAGGGACCTGGACGGGATGGATAGATGGGCTGAATCCAATGGTATGATGTTTAACAAGGCCAAGTGGCGGGTC
>JAWWES010000115.1:56120128-56174687 GCA_035583135.1 Lophotriccus pileatus
GGCACTGATCTCTTCTCTGTGGTGACCAGTGACAGAACCCAAGGGAATGGCCTGAAGTTGTGTCAGGGGAGGTTTAGATTGGATTGGATCTAGAAAAAGTTCTTCACCCACAGGGTGGCTGAGAACAGGAACAGGCTCCCCAGGGAAGTGGTCACAGCACCAAGCCTGACAGAGTTCAAGAAATGTTTGGATGATACTCTTGGGCACATGGCATGACTCTTGGGTGTGGTCCCATGCAGGGTGAGGAGTTGGACTTGGTGATCCTTGTGAGTCCCTTCAAACTCAGCCTATTCTGTTATTCTATGATTCTATGAATTTTGACACTACTGCGGTATTTGCCGAAATACTTGATGCAGTTAAAGGACTCCAGTGAATTAAACAGGCTTTGAATCAGTGTCTGCCCTGCCCTCTCAAACCCAACAATACACTTTTGCCCTACAACATTCTCAAAAGGCAACTTGCCTAAGTCAAATTAGCACATCAAAATATTGTTAGCACTAATTAACTAGTAAATCAACAATTACTTTACTAGTTAGCATATCAGTGCTCCCTAGAGTAATTTTTTATGACTCAGTTATTTTATTTTCTCCCTACCAATTAGAGTGAGGCAAGTGTATGATGACTTAGAAACATGATTCTTATTATTTGAAAATTAGAAGATGTAATAGATCTACGTTTTTGGAACGTCTTGCTTGAAAGTCAGAAAACAAAGAGCCTACTTTGAAGTTAATTTATTTTTGAACTCTAAAGTAATATGTGGTTCCAGTTGCATGCAGTTGTTTTCTTTAATCCATCAGAGTTGAATTAAAAATGTGTGAAATTGTTCAAAGTCCATTTTACTCATAGCATGGGGATTTTTAGTTGAGGAAGACCAAATTTTCAAGTGTTTCTCTGGCTATGTTTTCTTAGCTCAGATGAGGAAAAATTATATTCTGGCCATGTCTGATCTTCAATTTTCATTGTTTTCTTATAGCTTTCTCTTAATTTTTCAGTTTTTTCTCTCTGTATTATGTAATGTGAAACAAGTGTCTTGGTCTTTGGAAGTCACACTGCAACTTAGAGTAGTTTTCAATAAAACACTACACTTATATTCTTAGAGTAGTAAATTTTACTTCTTATATGCACTTAGAATTATTTTAAAACTGTTGTGGTGCTTTTTTGTGAAGACAATATTTACATTTAGGTGAGCAGATATTTTCTGCTCATAGAGTGTATTTTATACGTATCTATAGTTCTATGGCTCACAGACCATGTGCTTACACAAGTAGAACAGGGTTTTTCCTAAGGGAACAAATACTTCTCTATTACTATAAAATATTATATTTTATACTGTTAGGCATTATCAATTGTATTTTACTACTAAAACACTAAAAGTAAATCTGATTTTTTTTTGCAAAGGGAGGACAGGGGAATCAAAGGATTAACACTACACAAAAGCAACCATGAAAACTCAGCACTCCACAGTAAAGAGAGCAAGTTGATCAAAAGACATTTTTCTGCCATTAAGAATTTTGATTCATTTCCACAGCTAAAGGTTGCAGTAGCTGGAGGCACTGCCCTTGACTTTCTTTTTCCACCCCTCTGCTGTATCTTACTGCCCCTGCAGCTACGTGATGAGATCAGAAGCTTGCCCAGCTCTTATCTGCCTCACTGTATACTCTGTCTTCTTAGCTCAGCTCTTCCTCCACTCCCAGTTTGCCACAGGATGCCAAACTCTGCCCTGAAGTGATCAGTGTGCACACATAAGCTCCCTCCTGCCAGCTCTGCTGTGTGGGTAGTAGTCTTCAACTAAGCAGAGTACCAACAGCTAAGACAACTATATCCTAACTAACTTTTTCTGAAAATTTTAACTGAAATAGTTTCATGACATTTTTCCCACGACTAAGAAAAACAGAACTTCCGTTTGCATTAAGATAGATACCTAGAAAATATGTTTTGAATTATCAGTCTTTCTGCCTTTATTGTGAAGACTGCCAGCTAAAATCCAGGATATTCTTGTATGGCAGAGATGCATATTTTTCTCTCTCAGAAATACCTAGAGCGTATTAGCAAGACTTGCTAGAAAAGGCTTAGGGAAGCAAGCAGGTATGTGTTTGATATATTTTACTCCGGTTTTCATGGAAAAAAATAAAAAACTTAATGTATTCTCTATAAATAAATAAGACTGTAACTGAGACTAAGTATTTTCATCAAAAATTTTGACTGGCTGCTTGGATAAATCCATCCTAACTAAGAAAATCTAGAAAGACTTTAGGTAGGCAAAAATAAATATCTGAATTAAAGTGATTAGTGTTCAGTATTTAGTTCAATTTAAATTAGTTTTGCAACAAAGAGTACAGATTATAAGAGACATTTACTGCTGCCTTTGAAAGAAAGCACTTGAATCAGCAGATGAATTTCAGATGTGTTACTTGTCTAATAAATTACCAGCATCACATTCCAGAGCATTTCTACATTTTTTAGAGTTCCTTTTCCAGTCTCACCTACTACAAGCCTGCTCAGCACATGAAGTACTGTCAAACTGTAGTATTGGTGAGATGATTATGAGCTAAAAATTAATCTGATTGCAGTAGCAATAAATTAATGTAAACAATTCACAGCAACATGCAGACTGACCTGTCCAGTAATAGGTTGGGTGCAAATAAAAGCTTTCCTGGGTGTTCCATGGAGCGCCAGACTAAGCCGATCATCAGTATCTCTAACCAGGCACATTCCAGTAGATGGACCTGATCATGGAGTGTTAAATCCACAAATCCTGAAAGAATAAACAGAAGACAGTAAAAACACTCCAGTTTTGTAAGTGGAACAACATTATTCAGAGATCCAGGTTAAAAAGTGCATTAAAGCTGGATAACCAAAATGAGCAATGAGAGACCTTTTTTCTCTTTTCATTTTGGAATGAGTTTTGTCTATCATTAGGTCCATCCCAATAACGATTCCATCCTACAGAACAGTCAGTACTTTCTAGCTCCTTCTTTGTGTCCTGGCTGTACCCTTTGCCAAAAGCAGAGCAAGAGCCAGGACAGCATCTGTATCCCCACACCTGCTGCCAGTGGCCCGGGAAGCCACAAGCACACTCTAGAAAGGATCATCTGTCTGCCCCAGTGCCACGTCGCTTGGGGCATGATGGACATAAAATGGAAAAATGCCTTACAAAATCAAATGACAGCTCAAATTAGCTAACCCCAGACCAGTTTTCCTGGTGGAATGCTGTTTTATAGACTCATGAACAATTCACCATACTGCAAGTGCTGTACTTGTGTGGAAGAGGGCGCAGATACAGCATTTCAAATAAACTAGTAGGCAAATGCTGATCACTGCACAATCAGAATTCACTGATGAAACGCTTGTTTATATTTCTTTTGGTATATAGCACCTGGAGGAAGGAGGTGACCTCTCTTACTCCATATTTAAACTCTGGAAACAATGAATGCAAAATTAAGAGATTGCTTATAAAAATACTAAAAAAATTAATACAAAAGAATAACGATGAAGGTAGGTATGAAAACATAATCACAGTGGTCCTTCCTGTGTTCATTACATGGAACAGATTGTATTATTCTCTATTTGAGTTTCTCACTTTTCATGAATGTTAGCTTCAATCCAAAGGGAAGATTGCATAGATCAATTTACTAAATCTTGCATAACTAATTCCTTGAAATTAGAAGGAACTTCCTAAATTGAAATGTGTAGAAGTTCTTTTCCTCAGTGTTATCAGTGTAACACATTATTATAGGAACTTTGCTATATTTTTTCTTATTTGGTAATTATTATTTACACTAGTCTTCAGAATACAGGTTATAGGGTAAACTACCTTACCAGCCCAGTAAATGGCAAGATTTTCCTTCTGTATTGTGTCCTCTCTGTATATACTAAGTCAGTTTTGAAGAACATACCTGACATACCCTCAAGTGCCATCTTGAGAATAAGAAAGAAAAAAAGCACATGTTTTTAAAGATAAGTGTTGTGCTATGAAATATATTTTTCAAATAACAAAGAGGTAGAGAAGAAAAAAAATACAGTTCACAATAACTTTGAAAATACGGTTACGTTTGGTAAAACAGTTGTTGATATAATTATTTTTAATGAAAATATCTGAGAGAGCTAATCAATCTATTCACAAAGGATCATTCAAAAAAAGGAAACAACTTTGACACATATGAAACAAACCCCACCTATCAATCACTAGAAGTGAATTTAGACAGTTGCATTACCTACTGTTTTTATGAAAGTGGTAACAATAGAGGAAAAATAATTGCCTTTTCCTGTATTTTCCCTTTATTACCAAACACAATCTTCAGACTTCAAAGACTGATGGAATGGCATTTGTCTGAGTCACCAAACACCCTGAACAATAGAGCTGAAACTTAAAAGAGCAATATTCTTAACAACAAAGTATTGGTTACAGCACTTGAACAAAACTGGCAGAGAGAAACTCTCAGTATATGGAGAACAAATAATAACCCCCATGTTTCCTTTTAAGTATTGCCTTAGTATAACAACATATAATAATGGAGTGCTTATTCTAACACTTGAAGAGTGTGACAGAAAAGTAGGGACACAAGTCCAGGTGTGGTGTCTGAAGTTTGTGATCAGTGCCTTCCTTACAAGTCAATTTTATTGCCATCATTTCACATGGCTGAATACTTTCCTGCAACAGATTTTTTTGATTGTTGCAGAAAAATTGAGCTTGTTACAACAGTGGTAATTCACTTTCCTTAAAACTCTGCTCGTTCTACAACATTCTGGATACCAAAATGCTTTGTCTCCACACTGTCTCAGTCTTTATTTTTGTTACACTTATTCTCAAAACCCTTTTAAGCCCTTTTTATTAGCTCTATTTTCCCCATCCTCCTAGAAGAAATTCAGGTTGCACTGAGGCCAAGTAATCTGCACAAAAACTAAAGAGAGAAAGTAAAAAATAAAGTTAATAAGTTACCTCACTAATACTGTAGACCAGTGATAATTTTCTTGCCTACTGAGAATAGAAATATACTACCCAACATCTTTTAAAGTAGTAGAATGTGATTACTTTGCATTAAAAAGTCCTAAAAGGGTTGGTCAACAATATTAATTTTTTCTAGAATTTTAATTCCACAAACTCAGTAAAGTTAAGAAAATTTCAAAAACCTAGGAATGGAAAAAAAAAATTATTGTGGGACCATAGTTTAAAAAATTAAATGATCAGTCAGCCTGACACCAACCTTGGGTATCA
This sequence comes from Lophotriccus pileatus, assembly GCA_035583135.1. NCBI lineage: Eukaryota > Metazoa > Chordata > Aves > Passeriformes > Tyrannidae > Lophotriccus > Lophotriccus pileatus. The sequence continues at coordinate 56,125,344 of JAWWES010000115.1, forward strand.
GAGCTAACACAGACTTTGACTAATGCAGGTTTAAAAGTCTGTATTATAATAACACACATCAACCGTAATTCATAGAAAAAACTTACCAAATTGCCTTGATGACTTTTTAGATGACATTTTAAGTTTATTATCTTGCTGTAGATAAAACTAGTGAGTTAGTTTAGTTGATAAAACTAAACATCTCACCCAGAGAAGCTGTGCATGCACTATCCCTGGAAGTGTTCAAGGCCAGGCTGGACAGGACTTTGAACAAACTGGTGTAGTGGAAGGTGTCTCTGCCCATGGCAGGGGGATTGGAGCAAGATGATCTTTAAGGTCCCTTCCAACCCAAACCATTCTATGATTCTATGAAATAACAATTTTGATGAAACAGAGTTCTATGAGACATTTGATTTTGTAAAAACATGCAACACATTAACTGAATGAAAATGTTTTAAATTACATATCTTGGTATGGCAAAAGGTTAACAATAAATTGAAGTGTTTCTAAAAAAAGGACATATAGTTTACTTCTGTACCCTAGACAATTTTTTAATGATTACATGTAAAAAAACAGAAATCATAATTAAGAAGTCCTGTTGGCATGTGGGAAATAATGCAAGAGCAGGTTGGTAATGTAAGCAATGTAAGTCACTCACTAGCTTCATCATAAATAAGTTTAAAATCAAGAACATTCAGCATATTTACAAGACAAAGCTATGATATATTTACACAGTAGCAGTTATGAAGAGGAGCTGGAAATGATGGAGAAAAATCAGCCCAGTTTGATCTACATCTAATGGAGACAATGAACTTCATAAAAATCCAGGAAGAGCATAAGAAAGTTGAATTACCTCGGTGTTACCTTCAAGTGGGATGAGAAGTTGGACAGAATGGTAGAGAAACATCAAAATAAACAAAGCATTGAAAAATATGCCCTCTAGTGAGGAATGAAAGGAATTTAGTTACTCTTTGTGAAGCTAAATTAGTCTAGAAGGGTTAAAGGACAGCAATGGGAAAATATCCAAAGGAAAAGAGGATTTTGCATTGCAAAAGGTAATAAAATAACATAGAGAAGCTCATGCTGAAAACTAAGTCTGCTCCAAGTCAGAATACCAAAGAGAGGCCATTGTTAACAACAAAAGTAGTTATTATCTAAGCAACATATTAAGTTTCCATGAATTTTCTATCATTAGAAACATTAATCAAGATTTAATGATTATTTTCAAGACAAAGTGTTGTTCAAGCAAGTTAATTCAGACTAATGTCACAGAAGGTTAAATTAAATTATGAATAAATCATTAATTGCTTCATCATTTGGAGCATGCTGCACTTTAATGTTGCTGAAATTATGTGTAGTTGTGCACAGCATTCTCAAATATCAGTGTTCTTTTAATGATGGCAAGTTTTGAAAAGTATTCAAAAAGTATTTTTTAATTCTAAATTTTTGGTTACTGTGCTTTAAGGAAGAAGAAAGACATTCACTTCACTGTTGATAAATTAATTAATTGCAGTTTGGATGTAACCTGTATCTGACTCCATACACCAGACTGACCAATTGCATGACATTATGAGACATATCAAAATCCTCATGTGACCAAAGCCCACAAGACCTAGATTGCCACTAATCCATTCATCTATCATATGCTTGGCAGGAAAAAGACACTTACAGAATAAAAGCCATAGCTAGACCATCCTTTTGGGTTTTTTCAAATAAAGATAAATTAACAGCATTTTCAAGTGATTACCAACAACAAACACAATGATTGTTCCACGAACTCTTGTATGAATATCGAAATCTGAACTTCTGAAAAGCCAGAATAGTCTTCAGAGTACTCAGCTAGGAGCAGGTGGCAAATAAAGTTACCTGAAGAACACAACACTGTAATTTTCAAATTAAACTTACTACTCTTTCTAATATAAAGCAGCAGTACCTGCTGCATCAGTGACAATATGATGTAAATCTCTCTCATTTGGACAAAAAGATAGCACAAAGCAGCAGTGGGTCCATGGAGGGAAATCTATTAAAAGCCCTATTGTGGTAAGCATAGCTCTCTAGGGATGGCATTAGATTTGAGAACCCAAAATTGTATGATCCTACCATCCTAAAAAATTGAAGGCAGTAACCATTTACTATAGGTATGAGTAAATCTCTTTGTAACCTGGAATTTTAGGCAGCTGCCCAAGGGCAACACAAGGACTGCTGGAAGTAGTATTCAATAAAGCTTACAAACCTGAGAGAAGTGATTTATGCACTAAATCACTTGACTGCAGCAAGGAACAACAGGAAACTCAGATGATTTTCATTTATGGCTTCTGTTAACATCCACTGTGAACCCCGCAGTCCTCTGAAATAACCACTACCAACATATACATATGTTTGTATATATATATGTGTGTGTGTGTGTGTGTGTGTGTAAAATTATACCAATCATTTTGAAACTAATAAATTCATGATTTGCCTTAGTGACTTTTCACCAAATAAGTAGCTTTCTGTTTTATCAGGAACAATTTCTCTAGGAATTACCATTCTCTGAGGCCCAATAGCCAGCATCACTGCAGATTCAACCTTACATCAGTAAGTCCTCCAGCGGGTCCTTACTACCATTTGGAAATCATGACCACAATTTTGCAGCTTTTACTCATATTCATAAGACACAACTACAAGATGTTCAAACTGTTCAAAATCAGCCACGTAGAGGTGAAGACAAATGATAGAGAAACCTTTTTACATCTAATCCAATTCTAATCTAACCTATATGTTTATACTATATCTCTTAATTACCATGATGGATACCTAAAATATAAATGTCAGCCAATTTTTGCAAGACAATCAGCAACATTGTGCCATAAAGAATGACTCTGTCTCCGATGCTTTGAAGGAAAATAAAGTAAAAGCAATACATAGTTTTAAAAGCAATAGTGAAGCTCCATCTAGCAAAGTATTCCACTTACAACAGCGATTTATACCACATGCTTATGGCAAAACTTGCAGCAGGAGAAACATATGCTTCTACAGGAAGTTTTCTCAGGCTTCAGAAATATGTGGTTTGGATCTGCAGAGCCAAAAATGGTCTTTTTGTGTTATCCTGTTCACCTTTGAAACAATCTTGTCCTTTTTGGAGCATTTTCCAGTTCAACTATTTTCTTTCAGAGACAGTGAGACTATGACTGCACAGTTTTTCAGTCTGCCCTTGTCTTCATCACATTAGTCAATAACATCCATAATTTTTATCACCATTATTCACACCCTTTTTTTCCCAGCTAATTTATTAAAAAGCTGAACAACATATGCCTAACTACTGAACTTCAAAGGTTATCTCTTTCCTAAATGTCCTGCCTGCTTGCCTGTAAAGTCTTTAACTTGATGGTAACATATTTTTTTTAATATTTCCTATAGCAAAAACATAGGATGTTATACTATACAAAATGTTGAGGGAAATCAGAACACTCCTACACTGTGTCTTAAATCTGCACAGACAGACGACTATTTTTTTCCTGTCTTACTGCAGCGTTTTGAAAAGTGGCAACAACCACAGAAAAAGGCTGTTATTTACAATTCAGTACAGTATCTCAATTATGTGATGGTCATGTAATAGGTATTATTTGGAACAAAACACTAATTAGATTGGCAAAGACAGCATGAAAGCAGTGGTGGGTGCTCCAACATAATTGCTAGCAACCATCCAATAAAACAACCAAATTAAAAGAAGTTTATATAGAGAAAAATATCTAAGTAGATGAAAGGCAAACAGCAAAATAATTCCTATGACAAGTTCTGTTCTCAAAAAAACAACCAGAAAGAGGAAAAACAGCATCTGTTCCTCATAACCTAAAGCATATTGAAGGAGCAATACCTCAGTCACCACTGCTTGATTAAGTGGTGAAATCTGCGCCTGCTATAATGCCACAAGCTTGGTGTCCAACATCTCCACTTTAAGCAGAGTGGTGAGACAGCATCTAGGCATTTATCTAGCACATAAGATGATGTTTTGTTCTGAAATTGCATGGATCACTCAGCCTCTGCAACCCTGTAGGCTGAGCCCTGAAACCTCTTAGTTTAAGAGGTGGTTAAAACCCACACCCTGACTACAGCTTTGCCTGTACACAACAACGGCAGAGCAAAACAGAATCCAAAGACAAGTGAATCAGAGAATCACAGACACTGTTTTCCTTGAGCCTTTGTATTCACACCGCTATTTCTATAATGCTACTTTTTCTTACTTCTTTCAACAGACCTACAGACCAAAATTATAAGACACTTTTATTAAATTCTGCCTCCTGAAGGCACTTACAGAATGAGGTATTGACATATTGGCTTAATTGTTTACACACCACCAGTGTTTTAAATCAAGACTTATTTTGAAGACTGCAGATCAAAGATCTCTAAACCTCAACATTTTCAATCCAAATATTTTGCTAAAAGATTAGTCTCATTATTTCAAATTTTTTTTAAAGGGACATTGCTTTTGTTTTTGTAAATGCGATCAGAAAAAATTAGCTACAATTTACTGAGTTCGGGGAGGAAAGTCTGAAAGGCAAACACAAAGCAAGTGGCATAATTGTAAGAGCCTCTAACTACTTCGTCTGCTCTTTCACAATTCTCTATTTTTCCTGCCTGTATAATTATAATATAGCAGAACACCAATCCAAACTTACAGACTGTCTTGTCTAAGTGTAAACAGTCTGTCAGAAATTAAATGAGCTGAGATCAGAGAGAACAGCATCTGCTCTTAATTACTGTTAATTCCTTTTAAAAATTATACTTTACATTTGCCATTTTCAGCCCTAATGGTTTTAAACTTCTTTCTGAAAAAAATCAATTACAATTTACAGGCATAAATCTAATACAGGTTAGGAATGTTTGGGGCAAAACCCAAGAAGTCAGAAGGATAATGAGGCTCTGCTTTCACAGTTTGTATTCATACTGAAAGTTAAGGTCAAGCAAGCTTTTGCTCTTCTCATCTACCAGAGGTTTCCATTCTCCTTGAACTGGCCTAATGAGACCTGCCTTACAGTTTGGCGTATGGACCACCCCAATCAAACTCCACATCATACCACTCCATACTGTCCCCAGAGCAGGATGCTGCAGGGATGTCACATTTGTCACTTTTATTTCAGATCCCATTTCTAGGGGCTGGTCTGATCTCCTTCCACTTAAAAGCTGCACCATGATGATTCCAAAATGTATTTCTCAGGTAAATGAGAGCCACTTTAACTGCTTTCCAGGAATATGTAAAGTTATCACAACTTCACTCAATGCTTTCTGCTTACACAAAAAATGCATACTTTTTCAGACCTGTCCAGTTTGTATCTTTTCAGAATGAGGAGTCTAAAAATTTTCTGAGGCAAATCCTGGTCCAAGAAGCCAATGCTTTGTTCAGTAAAGGAATGTCTCCTTTGTTCCTCAGGTACACACCAGTCTAAACTATGACCAGGCTTATCCTGCATATATCAGATCTATTAAATGCTGTCCAATTTCAAATTTCCTATGCCAGAGCAAGCTTGTAAATAAGTTAGCCAAATGGAAGTTGACCTATTCAGCCAATACTTTGCAACAAGGCCAGTTTGGTTTTAGGGCCCTGGAAACCCTTCAGGGATAGTGACAGACAATTGCCACTGACCAGAGATACATTCTCTTCTCCTGACAAACCCTTGCCACATTTTTATGAAATACTGATGCCTTGGCTGAGACAAACATGAGAATTCTCCACCAGACCACCAGCTTGGCTAGCAATGCTCCTAGGGAGATGGACTATGTGCTGGCCTGAGGGTCTGCAGGAACACCAAGCCTGGAAGCCAACCCTTAGCTGTGCAGTGTTGCTGTGAGTTTTGGGGAAAGCAAGTCCTCCCTAAACACCAGCACAAGCAAATTATTCTGTCGGATTTATTTGACTGTCTGAAGAAAATGTGTCCTATGCTGGTGGATGGTCAGGCTGTGTGTCCAAAGGTCAAGACTTTTTCCTCATTGTGCTCTCCCAGGCGCAGACACAGACTGGAGATGAGAGAAGCTGGGTAGTGTTGTAGCTCAAGCCCCTGGCTGACTCAGGAAACAATCTTACTTATTGAAGGTGAGTGCTGTCAAGTCCTGACTTTCTCGCATATGTCACTGTGTCTGCCTTGCCTTAACCACAGGGGTTTTTTTTGCAACAGTTTCACTTGGTTAACCAAAGATTATTCCAGAAAGTGCATTAGCAGTACCAGTTAACACAAATACATAGAGGCCTTCCATCGGGGAACATAATAAAAGTAATTGGCACTCACATAACACTTTACATGCTCAAAGAGCAGTAAAACCATTAAGTATTATTGAATGTATTTTATAGATAGAACACAGAGAGGTTAAGTGCCTCATTCAGGAGGAGGCAGGATTAGGACAGAGGTGTCTCAGTACATTCTCTCATGCTTTCAGCCACAAAAATCTTTGGTTTGGAGAAGCCTCCTTGAGCTCAAGTGCAAGTTCTGTTTCTTGCAAATCAGTAAAGGGCAAAAAAACCCCAAACCTGAAGCAACTGAACTTTTCTCATACAGAAAAAGGAAAGAAAGCCTTACCATGTTAGAGTTGGGGCAGGGGGGGATTGTTTAGATGCGAGCAGAAAACCTGTATGCAGGGAATTATACAAGTATTAACTCTTAACCAGTCTTAAAACACTCCCTAATGAAGGCAAGGCATAAAACAAATACCTACATAAAACAAATCTTGGGCCTAAGTTTTCTTTCACCTCTAAACAAGCAGTTTTAAAAGTTATTTTAATAAGAACAAATCTTGCTAATCATAATGATTATAACCACAACTACTACTGTATTATAGATATAGTATGTATTATAGTAGGTATTATATATATATACTACTAAGTGAAGGCTGCCTGCCAGTTGGTTAGTGAAAGTTTATCATACTTGTTTTGTAAAGCAAGGAGGGAGACATACATATATTTTCTGTACAGAAAACAAGCACTTCAACTGATCAACAAAAAATGACGTTCGTTATTACATGGAAAATTCCTACAGCACTATACAGCAGTCATTTAAAGCATGTTAATGATCATTCATCCTTGGATTGTAATCGAGATTTCTGAGACTTGGGGTACACTTTGACAACAGTAAAATGCTACTTTATTGTTCTTTTACTACTGAGAGCTGTGCCGTTTCTCAGGGAGTTCAGGCTTGTAAATACAAAGCACAGAACACTCTCTGCATACTGAGAATGGAACAACAGCAGCTGTTCCCTCTGATTTTGAGTGTAGGAATGGCCCATCAGCTTCATGTGAAGGCTTTTCTTTGAAGGGTGTCCTCTGAACTTTTTCCTGCACAGGTGAAGAAGGATACAACACGAAATTTATTATCTGCCAACTAAAATAGATAGTATGAGGTAATACATCTTTTATTTATTGTCTCTGCAACAGTATAAACCTATACCAGTACTCAGGCCGATTTATAACAGTACTCAGTTGCAAGTTGTTTAGAGGGGGTTACTGGGATTTGTCATTTTTTTTAAGAGGTCACAGCTATGCAAAATGTTTTCCATCAAAAGCAGCTCCAGCTAAAATAAATTCTGTGGCTGGTTATGCATTCTTGACTGACTTTTACAAACTCAAAAGACACACTCATAAATACAAGCTGTCTTCTCTACTTCATTCTTTCCTCTCCTTCCCTTCCCCACTCCCCAACGGCTGTCACACTCCTGGTCTCTTCTGCTGGTTTAACCATTCAGACAACTGATGAAATGAATGGTTAAGAAGGAAGAGCATTGAAAGCTGAGCGATGGGCAGCCAGGGTCCACCAACCACCTCAGATAGTTTACCCTTTGCGTAAATCTGCCCCAAGGCTTGAGGTCACATCCAGCATAGCTTGGATTTTTTTTTTTTTTTTATGTACTGCTGCATCCAAGAGAATATTAGGTTTTCAGCATTTGTTTGGCCTTCTTACTAAAGTACCAGGCTGTGTTCCAATCACAACCTAAACCAAATGTAAGTTATGGTTTTGTGGCTGTCAAAAAAGAATCATTTGAGGCAAAAGGTCTCATTAAGCAATCACTCTTTGAGCAATCTGTTTAAGCAATCATAGTTTTTAAGCAAACTGGAGGGGGAAAAAGAAGCAGACATAGGCAGACTTTCACAGTTTTTTAAAGGATCCCAGCATGCTCCTGCCAGGTTTCAAATGGTTGCTTCAATACACAATTATTAGGGGGAAATTTTAAAACCAAAGATCAAAGACTTCCCAGTTGTTTTCTTCTTTTACAGAGAGCAGTTACATGCTTTTATTACATCCTCTTACTAATTTTATAAGCACTTGATTGGACGGACAGTACCCTAACAGTACCGGCAAAAGCAGCAAACCGGATGGCGGCCCACATGGAGCCCTGTCTGGAGCTGGCTTGGGCAGCGCTGCATGCCTGGCTTTCACTACAGCCCTGGGAGACAGACCTTGCTAGAGGAAGAGGTTCTGAAAAACCTCAGGGTGGACAAAGGCAATGCAGGTATGGCACATGGTCTAGTGGTAGTATAAGGGGCAGGATAAAGATGGCAAGCGAACAAAAGTAGGTTAAAGTGAGCTTGGAAACCTACTCTACCACAGGCTACCCTATCACATTTCTACTTTTCTGCCCCTCATTTTTTTCACAAGTGTTAGGGTATAAAAATATTTTCATCGTTCCATTTATTTATCTTGTTTGTTCCTTTAAATATAAGAGCTATACGAAAGATTTAAAGGTTATAACACAATTTAGAACATTTTAGAAAAGGGATAAAATTAGATTTGCAAGGTAATACAATCAATGGCCAGCTTCAGACACTTTTCTAAATTAATATTAGTAATTTATTGAAGGAATTAGAAGCTGAAATTAAGGATTATTAACTCTATTCTTTCTGAAGGTTCATAAAATCCTGGTTTCATACTTTTGAGATATTCCTAATACTTCATTTTAATTCTTTAAGAATTCAAGTTTCAATGTTTCAATTTATATTTCCAACCATGTCTGGAAGTCTGAGAAATGTCACTTTTTAATTTAACACTTTCTTTGACTACAACAACTTTCACATGATGAAACTGGGAGAGCAATGGTCTCCCCTTCTTCATTCATAAAACCCAGGGAACACGGCACTACGCTTTTTGTTCCACAGTTTCTTCCATCCCAGGACCTACTGTACTAACCACAGAACCAATTAACATTCACTGCAGCAGCATCTGGAACTAGGAGAAAATAGGATTATTTTGCAACCCAAGGAAAAGAGGGAAAAACTGTCAAGTCTGTAGTGAACTAGAAGATTAAAACTGCTTCAAGACTACAAATAGAAATTTCTCAGAACATAATGTGCTGTACCCAAGAAATGAGGCATAACCTCAGAGTTCAAGGTCTGGTCATTCTTTATAGTCACTAGGTAATAAAACTAGCTTGACTAAGGCACCTGCATCCATTTTATTTCTCCAAATTGTTCACTTCTGGAGAAGTCTTATTTCTCTCTATTGTACTTGTAGATGAGTAATAGACTATATATATGTATAGTTTAGTGTTCACTACATTGGCTGGTACCTACATCAAAAGAGAAACACAAGTACATATAAATGAGATTCAAACATTTCCATTCTATTCTTTTCACCCCTACATGACTGGATTTGAATAGAACCCAATCTCTGAAAAAATTATCCAAGAAATTCTAAGGGCACATCAAAGAGAAGAAAGACAGCAAAATTAATTGCCGCAATTTCCTTTAACCACTACAACAAGACGAGTATTTTAGCAGCTGTGTGGGAGTGTCATCATAAGACAGAGCAAAGGAATATTTTACAGGGAAAGCAAGACACTAGAATGCAGCTGGTCATTTATATTAACTTTCTTGTCCAAGTTATCAAGCAGCATGTTTCCACAAAACACATCATTGTCGTAAGCCCCTTTTGTTGCACACTCTCCTTCAATGGGTAACAAACCCACGGCAGATTTCAGCATCTCCAGAGCCTCGGGCACCTTCAGGAAACTGTTACATGTTGCATGGTCTGGGTTCAGGTGTGCATACAAAACACAGGTGTTGCACTTGGAGAACAACGACCTTGACTCAAGGTCCTGCACAGCCTGCTGAGACATCTACTGAAGCTAGAGCTAGTTGGAAGCACTCTGACAAAGCATTTGACGTTGAAGAGTGACAGGCTGACAAGTTTAAAACACTCTGAAGAACGTCAGATTTCACAAAATGAAAATAAACAAATAAAAGAGGCTGGTTTCTATCTGTCCCTCTCAGCTACCTCATCTTGGTTTTCAGCATTCTACTAGGTACCTATTCCTACTCAGCACTGAGAAAAGTACCTAAATTTCTAGGAATACAGGACTCTTTTTTTCCAAAATTGTCTTCATTTTAAATAGGTGACTAAAATATTTGAAATCTTACTGAAGTCTACTCTATCGTATTGAATAAAATGTTTCATTTCACCCAAAAAGGTTATTACCTAGCTAAAAGGTCCAAACCCTTCATCTTATATTAAGTGAAAATGTTTATTTTTTGTTGGTTTTACCTGTCATGAAACAAAGAAACTAATTATTCACACAACTATGATGGAGACATTTGGAAAAGCTTTGGAACAGTGTATAAGTTCATCCAAAGTGACTGGACCTATAAACTCATATATAAAATTTGTAATCTTTTGCCAGGACTAGAAAGTTGTATGGAATTACACTACATTTAAAAAAAAAAATCACTTTAATATCTTCTAATAACTACAGCAGCAGGAATTAAATATTAGAAGAAAAAATATAACTTAAAATTCAGAAAGTTTTCCCTGGAATTTAATTTGATATTTTTTCCAACTCATAAAAAAGTGGTGGTTTTCATCTTCCCTATTTCAGAGATATTTTCATCAATTTTGTTTTTCTTTTCTCTTTTGCCTGCTATGAGCATGATAGACTCCTCATGATGAGAAGAAACCTTTAGCTTGAATCAGAAATAGAGCCCTTTCACACAGTTCAGATGCAGACTAAGAGACTGTTTTATGAACAGCATCACCATACTGACCCTCGAAGCACAGTTTGGATCACGTATAGAGAGCTGAGGGTTCCTACCCTCAGAGGCAGAGGAAGTGTGTTTGGCATGGGAGCCCTGAGGCAACAAATATCATTTGAGTGTTACCCAAATGATCTTGCCCACTTTTGATGATAACCAGAAGTTTATGGGTTCTTGTTATATACTTCCACAGCTCATACATGTTTATATGCTCCCATAGCTACACTGTTGCCACTAGAAAAGTTACCAAGATGAGATGAAGTCATGCAGTAACTGCAATATGGACACAACCATAATAGGTCACACAGAACTGATGTTGCACTATGATGGTGACAGATGAACTTATAAAGAATTGAAAAAGAGACAGAAAATATAAAAGAACAATGTGGTTAAAACTTGTCAAGCAGATGCCACAGCACTCTGTCCTTTGATATGCTAAATATGACAATTAATGATCAGACAAGCCAGGAAAGCAATGAAGTAGCAAACCAGGAAGATGACAGAAAATAATTTAACTTAATCAGAACAAATAGAACAGGCACTTCAGAGATACTCAAAGAAGTGAATCACTTCCTAACTGTTTGTGCTAAGTCTGGAATCAACCTAAATTTTAAGCATTTTCAGGCTGCATTTTTGCACATATAGAAAATCAAAGTGTGAACTGAAGACAAGGAATAACCCTGGAAATTCAAAACCAAGCATCAAAATCTTAACATTGTTGCCTTACACACACACACAAAAGTAATTCTGAGTGTAAAATAAAGCATCCAAATGCACTTAAATATAGCCCTACCCGTATTAAACATCAAATATTACCAAGCTGCTCAGAGACTCAGAAGCCAAGAGACCCAGTGTCAGGCTGGCAGCTTTTTAAGAAGAGGAAAAACAGCTCATCAACATTATACTGAACTACCTCTGATATCTCATTACTGAATTATTTCAGTCTTCCACCTACATGAAATCAGCACTTTAAAGTTACTCCACATTATCTGTAGATAAAATAACTCATGGAAAGCTGGTAACAGTTATTCACTGTCAGCTGAAGAAAAGCAGACTAGAATTCATCAGACTGCAGTAATGGACTTTTACCAAAATCTCTCAGAAGCCCTATTACTGACAAATAAAGTACAAAAAACCTCATCTGGAGTCTAAAGAAAAGAGCACTCTGACTGCACTGTCTACTGAAATAAGGCAGTAAGGTAAATGTATTTATTTTGCCTGGCACTGTCTCATTCAGATGTTCAAATGTCAGTGTCTTTTTGAACCCTTAATTACAAGTGGCCCATTAAAAAAAAAAAAAAAAAAAAAAAAGGCAACCAAAGCAACACACAAAAAAAATCAGAACAAAAAGCCCGTAACATACACTAGAACAAAGGTACAAAAAAGACATGAAAGAGAACAGAGAAACATAATTGCTTTCAAACACATTGGATAGTTTAATATACCACATTATTTCAGACTTAGTTATAACTAATTTTTCTGTAGAAATACTCAGTGGTATCCACAATCACCTCTCAGGACAGCTTTGCATAACACCTGGTAAAGTAGCATGTAAAACTTCTGCAAAAGATAAGCCTTTTTTTTCTTTGAGAAGAGAGCCATACTGGCAAGGCATAAAACAGGAGCATAATGAGCATTATAAAAAAAAAAAAAAAAAGTAGCAGATTTAATTCATATTTATGCCTGTAGGCTAAGAATCTTCAAATAAGGCAGGGGTGTGGGAGGAGGAAGGTTGTTTCACAACAGGGATTTTAGAGTGTGTCTCACAGTTTTCCCATGCAGCAGATAAGGTCCTGAGATAACTGTTTAGAAATGGATGCACTGTGGCAAAACTAACACAAGGAGGCATTGGCACAATTTGTGCTTCCCTGTGGTAAAGCAACAATCCTCCCAAAAGGCTCCATATAAAGGAACACAACTCTACATGTTTACCTGGGGGGAAAAGGTGCATTTAGTATTCATATTGGAGTCAATGATTCTCCGTAGCTGTGTGTGTATGAATACCAAGTGTGGGGGAAAAAAATGAAATCACAAGTAGCACTGATAAATATGGTGGATTTTTATGGGCAGCTCTTCTGTGTCAGCTGAGAACCTCTCTGTGTATACTGTTTCTAAAATGTGTGAGATGTTAACCAATTAATATCAGTGTTTAATTCCACCATCACCAAATAAAATATACAAGAGCTTTTCATTTTCCACAGACATTGCAAAATCCCACCCTACAGAAGACTAAAAATCAACTGCTGATTCCAAAAAGGTTGCCACATGCTTCTGTCATTTCAGGTCACTATCTACTAGCTGTACAGTTTAAACCTGGCCCAGAGAACTTCCAGAAGAATTTACTGCTTTCCTGGTAGACAAAGACAGAAGAACAACTTCTAAAAAATTTGCACTAGAATCAGCAACAAACCAGCCAGTCTTTGCCTCCTGGGAAATAAAGTATCTTGTATCCCAGGGATTCAAGGAAACTAAAGATCCTCTGTCAGCTAGGATGCGTCTTGAGTGAGAGGTAAATTACCATGCTACCTCTTCCTTATGACTCTCCAACCCCTTACAGCTCCGGCATAGCACTACAGAATATGTTACAGATTAAGCAGGAGCTAAAGAACATCTATATAAGCAAACAGGATAAAGTTTGTAAATGGTGCCAGTAACTGGAAGATTCTTGTCTTTTGTACAGAGAGACTGGAAAAGACCTCTCTGTAGAAGTATAAATAAAGGGAAATTAAAGTAGAAAAAGGCTGGAGCTAGAACTGTATGTTACTATTGGCAGTACAGATACATGAATCTTTCTTTCTAGCACCATCATATTAATACTTCCCTGTATACCCTCATCCTCACATTACAATTGCCTCAACTATTTTGCCATGAACCGGACTGGGGTAATCACACAAGTTATAGGCAAGCCAAAATACACACACACGAAAGATTTTTAACCCAGCTAAATCCCTTTACTTGCATAGCCACCCCAACACAGGGGGAAGCAGAAAGGTAGGAATTGCAACTTGAATAAATACTTGTGAAATTACAATCTCCCAAAGTACGTCCTAAAAGTGTATGTGATATTCATATGAAATACCACCTTTTAGCAATGAAAGGAGATTTCTGAAATAGGTCAGACATGAGACACTACTATAATAATTTATATTATTATGGCAATATTGTAATTTTAGCTCTATTCCAGTCAGTTGTTTCTAATACAATGAACATACCCAGCTAGAGACCATTCAGTGTTTTAGTAAACACTTGGCTCACAAGCCAGCAGCCCATATACCCACTTCTCTATTTGCAGACATGTTTTCTGAAGGACAGCAGCTGTTGCAGACGATGCTTCATTAGGCTATTGATAAGATTTATTATTCTCTGGGGAAATTTTAATTAGTCTACTCTGCCACTTTCCCTATCTTTGTGAATCAAAGTAAACTACGATTTCTTGAATTTTAATTTTCCAAATCAACTCAAACACTCCAGAATGTAATTTAACAAGGAACTCAACATTTTTAGTCTGTAAGTGAGATTTTGAATGGTAATTTTCCTCTTGTCTATATATTAACGTTGATTCTGGGTCTTATGACTTTCTATTGGATTAACGGAAAGAAGCTCCAAACCAAAAATCTCAGGCTGCAGAGACAAAAATCACTGAAAATTCTGGCAACAAGCATTTTCTTTTTCAGAGATCAGTCTGCTCACAAGGAATACCAGGTACCTGAGAGAATCACTGGGTAACCCTGACACCCTGAGCAGTGCTCCTCTCGGGTGGAGGAAGGGAGATGGACACTGGTCAAAGTCAAGATCTTGATTCCTCCCTCCTGTTTCCAAGGCTCCTCAAGAGGCTTAAGAAACTTTAGTCTAGACCCAAAGTCTAACCACAGTGATAAATATGATAAATATTTCATTTCCATATCCCTGCTCAGGACGGTGGCGGACAGCCACATTTCTTACAAGGAACAGAACTTTCCATAAGGAAGACAGAAGGCAATATTTCCTTATGGCCACTCTTAGCTGAGAACAAACTCCTGGAGGAACAAACCAATCACACATTTCTCATTTCTCATTTCCCATTTCACTGTGGGATATTTTGTAACTGCTTTCATGAGTTTAAATTCGCAGCCATCCCTAACTAACACACAGACAAAACAACATACTCTTTACACACATAGTTCATTTCCTGGAGCGATAATCAAAGAAAACAAATGAGCTGCGTAACAGATGTGTCATATAATGCACCCCTGCAGCAATACAGAGAGGGTAAGAGCCCATCCAGAAGTCATCTGCAATAAATCTTTCCTAATTATTTCTATGCAACTTAAAAATTCCTATATATCTGAGATTTTAGAGAATGACTCACTTCAACAGAAAAATAATACACATGATATTAAAATAATCTCTGGAACAACCAGCTGGAATTACAGCTGATTGTGCTCAGAAATATAGTACTGGGGAGAAACTGAAAGAATTAGGCTGAAGTTATTGAACATCAAATAGAAGAAGGCCAATTTGTGTGAATTATGTGAACAGGGAACAATGGATATGTGCACATGCACATACATATCGCATCAGTGCTTTCCAACAATCGCATATTCTTTTTGTAAATTATTTTAAGAAATAAATAAATCAGGAGGGATCGTTACTTACTGTTTACTTAGAGTGGAAATTAATGAGCATTTCTTGGAAAGCTGCAGAGTTCAGCATAGCTGAAGACTCTAAGACAGATATATTCATCCAAGAGTGTAAATTATTTATGAGCTAAAGAAAAATAGCAGGAAATGTTTTTATAAAAGGATCATATCTTTTAGAAATAAAATATTACAGTTTAAGTATTTAATTTTCTTAAGTTTTGGCTAAAAATGTTAAGACTGTTACCATGAATGTTCATTTTTGCCTCTTCATTTGCCAGTAGAATTTCATCTTTAAACACTTACTATCAAATGAACTTGTATGCTACTGAATGCCTAGTGAACTCCAATATGTAAGTGGTCCTTGTTAAAAGAATGTTAGCTCCTTCTTACCTGTTTGGTGTTATTTTTCATCTGTCAGTAAGATTACTCACGGTTAAGTAAACTTAGGTTACTGATGGTATTTTTTCTTTGAGACAGCTTGTTGGGAAGCCCCAAAATTCAAAACTTCGGAATTCGAATATTTCTTACTTTGAAAAGGCTTGAATAGGGTCAGCCTTGTAATAGCACTGTGGGTCTGGATTTTAAAATCACTGTGCACATAAGGAGCTATGATTCTATGCATGGTGTAGTAATCTTAAGAAATGCATTTGGATATGTATGTACTTGCAGAAACAGAGGTTTATAGGTTCAGTTTGTCTTCAGATTTAAATTTAAATTTCAGCACATATTCAGGGATATTTAGATGGAAAAATGTATTTGAGGTTCACACTCTAAAGAAGGCAGTTTTCTAAAAAAATCACCTAGAGTAGAACAGAATTATTGTGCTGAGCTAATAAATGGATGGGTTTGGATGTCTGTATTAATTGTTTTTCAAGCTATTCACTTCCACAAAAAAAAGAAAGAAATTAAGACATCTCTGGGAAAACAAATGTTATAGTACTTAAAAAGAAATACTGGTTCCAGTTGCTATTGATTTATTGGACAAATGTTATGATGAATGTTGTTAACTATATTTCATTTTCTCTAAATATACAGAACACTTTATATCAAAAAAAAAAAAAAAGATTTTTACAGCATGTTACACATATTCACCTCCATTTTAACAGAAACTTATTTACTTAAAAGAAAGGCCATGGTGATTTTTTGATCCTGTGCACAGAGAACAACTACAGTTACACAACATAAGTAATTTTCATTCTATGTTTATAAACTTATTACAGATTTCCTAGATTCAAAGAGGCTAGAAAGTTAGATAACAGGCTTGATTCAATTGACAACAGGCAGTCACCTCTCTATATGATGTAACTACTTCTGTGAATGAGAGGACAATATAGCATTTATTATGAATTACTCTAATATTGGGGGGTTTTAAATATTAGAAATAATTACTGACATTGGTCATGTTTTTGCATGCATATGAGGTAAAGCTTTTAACTGTGGCCACAGAATGTTGCTGAATGGGATAAGAACAGATGCACTTGCATAATGGCACCAGCCCCTGTTGGCTCATGTGACTGATTCACAGCATCTTCTTCCTCTGGTCCTCCTGCATGTTTTCTTTACTTTTCTCACAGCTGGAGTCTCCTTGATGCTAGTCAACTTGCTCTGATGCATTTATCTTCCCTTCTGTATCCATAACTCTAAGGACTCCCTAGAGCTTGAAAACCATTGCATTAGTGCACCTCTTAAATTTCCAATACCAGAGTTGTAATTCAGGCCCTGATACTTTTTTTCTCCTGCTATCATTTTCTTCCAGTTTTCAGCTAGTGAGATCATTGCCTGTATTTTTGTTCCCATAGATACCTGCAATTCAAGTTTATATTCCTTTCCAAGCACTTCTGCTGAACTGTTCCTTCCCAGTTTTGGCTTTTTCCTGTCTGACACAAGTTCCTGGTGCATATAAAGTCTCATAGCCCTTTAGAATCAGCACCTCTGCCCCAGTCTCTCAAAAGCAAACCACTTTGCCACATTGTCTCATCCTTTTCTTTCATTACAAGTGCTCTACAGAAAAAAAATATACCTCATCATTTTTCAAAACTAAAAGACAATTCTACAGATAATAAAAAAGCTAGTTATAAGAGTGGGTTTTTCTCATACAGCACCCAGAAGCTAGAGGAGGACAGGAAAGGGTGCTTGTCTGGTTTTACAAATAGAAATGTGAGAGAATAAAGATGCTTTCCAGACTAAGAAAACACAGGGATGGAAAGCCTTATTTTCAATGATTTTAACTCTGCTGTCCTGCATAATCATGCTATTGCATGATACTTCTCAGTCTGGTGTTCAAATGGTGATTGCCTTTTCTGACTACAAAGGTTGATTCTTATCTCTTACATTCATAATAATTAATTGAAACTTCACAGAAATCAAATTAGTAAAAAGCAGCCATAAAGTAAAATCCAGATGCCCGTTATCATTTCTCTTTTGCTTACAGATTTGCTTCCTCTGTTGTTCACCTAAGAAGCCAGTGGAGTAGAGAGAATCACTTCAATAGATTAAAGAGATAAGTAAAGGGGTGAGGTTTTTAATAACATTTTAAAAATTTCCACAGCAAGCCAGTTAGGCAATGGAGAAGAGCCTATAAAACAGATATCTTGGAAGGGTTATTAAAAATTATTACAAGAATTGTAATCCATTCCTTTCTTAAGCTAAGTGTAAATTATTGCCAGGAGGATCACTACGCTTAGAACCTATCCTGTAACCTATCCTGTACCTAAAGAGTTATAAACACAATATCACTCTCATAGAAGACTCTTTCCTTCCACCTTTTTTGATTTTTTTTTTAGTTTGGTGTCACTGAAGTGCAGTGTAAAATTGTGGCTATTGTTGGCCTCTTTACACACTGTTCCTAATTTGACAAACAGAGCAGTTTAGAAGGTCAAATAGGAAAACAATATCCTAAGAAATTAGCAACTTCTGTGGCTTTTGAAATACAGAAAAGAAAAAAAAAAACCAAACCCAAACCAGTGCCAAAATGTTTATCTACTCGGTTCATGAAGCCATAAAATAAGTACAGCACCGTGAATCACCTCAAAACTTCAAAGCCTGTATGCCCAGTGTACCATTTTAGGGCTATTAAGTTGTACAGCTACTGTACTTCTAGTAAATAGTTACACAAGATTGTAGCAGCAATGCCAAAGATTTCACCCTTAGAACAAAATGCCCTTAAAGCTACAGTCTCTAGCATAGGCTCACTGTACAAGCTTATAATGTCTCTTACCAACCATCTTCAAGAGATTCTGCATAAAGAAATTATTGATGATAACACTGAAAATGGCAGCTTCATTTAGAAAATAGGATATTAATAATATACGATATTCTTATTTAGAAAATAAGATATTAAACTATATACACAATAAGTGAATAACAAAATATAATAAGTTAATTCCTTTGACTTATCAGCATTTCTGTAGAAAAGCAAAGTAATGGTTTTGCTCTTTGCATCAGACCATGATGAAAATTTCAGGAAACTGAAAAACCTCATTATGAATGTGGTACTATACCCCTGAGATGTTATGAAAACTGAGAACATAGGAGACCATATATTTCAGGAATATGTCATTCAAAAATGACCAGAAGATTTATTCATCTATACTGAGACCTTGCCTACATGTCATTTTTAGTGACTTGTCCCAATTAAATGTTAAAAAGCTCAATTTATATGTGTATGTAAAGTCTAGCCCATCACAATCTGCTTGCACTCACCTCATATACAGCTGCCAGCTGTTCCAGCTGGCTGGAATAATCAGAAGGCACAATCAGAGTCTTTCAGAGGCAATCTAGGAGGACTTCAGCCAAAATCCCCATTAGGCCATGTAAAGACTAAGTCCTGTGGGGCATCCTGTGATTTTTTTGTGTATGTCATAGGACACTGTACAAGATTTTTGTTCATGTAATCTGGCAAACCCACTTGTATTAGCGGCCAAGGTTTCAAAGGAAAATTAAAACAAGCTATTATGCACTTGTCATATTATGAACTGCATTATCATGGGGGAATGTGGTATGACCTCAGATAAAAATCATTTTATATTTAAATATTGAATATATTTTTTTAAGGCTATGCATAAGAAGCTTCCATAAGTTCTCTTTTCCCCAGAAACTGGTTAGCACCACCAAGATTGCAGAGCCAATTTAAGCAAGTTCTAACTAATGCTAAACTAGTTGCAATAAGGACTTAGAACAGTTCTCACCTCCCGAGTCAGGGCATGTCTGCAAAGATACCTCATTTTGAAGACTGCCCTCAGCATGCCTTAGTAACAGATCTCTGACTACATTATACTACACAGTCCATTATAAATTACTATTCATTACTCCATTTTGTAGAATAGTTTCAGTCTTATCTAGTTCATCTAATTAGCTGTTTCTTCTTCCATGCCCATGTATTTTTATCATCAGAAAGACTGCTGACCAAAAACTATTCTTTAAAGCCTACACAGCAGAATAAATGACAAACATGTCCCTGACAGTCCCTACACTTATTTTTAAGCTGCATCTTCATTGTTTTTCTGCTCTGTTGGTATCAATTTCTTCCTTCCTCAACAAACATGCTTTCAACTCGGCCACTGGTACAGACTTTGCTCCTTGCTTTCCTACAGCTAAGTGCTTGTATGTACATAAATGAACTTACAAAATGCTTCCAAGGCTTGTGAAGTGTGCATAGGAGAGGCTGTTTCCGGCAACTGCCTTTTTTCCACTGGCAAAAAGCACATTCACTTTTTAGAAAAGAGGCTGTTTTTATCCTTGATTCTGAAGCTGGAAACCTTAGTAAATTAGCTGTGAAAATAACTGAGCAGAATCACACAACACTGTTGCACAAAATACATCACCTAACGGAGAAAAGTTATTCAGTTCCTCAGTTTATGCATAAAGTATACAAAAAATCCTCTCTGATTAAGCCGCATTGCTTAATTCCTAGTAATAATGAAGTATTCCAAGGCAACATACTTGGAGGTGAAAATGCGACCTACATTGTCAGACTCATTTCCTTATTGTACATCTATTGCCAGTACATTCCAGCAGAAGGAAAATTTGGCAAGCAAAGCTCCTGTCTTTGAAAGTTGATCAGTACTTCTAAAATGTAATAACAGTAACACAGTACACTCAACTTTTTCCAAGGATCAAATGAGAGATTAATATATATATATATATATATTTAAGCACCTACATCAAAATTTACTGCTCTGAGGAGTCCCAAATTTAGAGGGAGGTAAACAACTGGGCCTGAATTCTTTTCAACCAACATTCTAAAACACTTTAATTTCTGCTTTTGTTCATGCATACTGTTCTCCAGACCACAACACCAAGAATTAGCTAGGTGTCCAGCACTTTCAGAATCCCCAAACTCTTTATTCTCTATATCCTGCTTTAGGACCTTCCTTTGGTATAATTGTTTGTAGATAATAGATTAATAATAGATCAATAGAATAATCGATCAAACTATCACTGGGAAGGGATTTGGGGGTTTTATTTTGTACCAAAGTTCAGTAGTTTTATATCAAACCTCACCTGTTAGAGTAGTTATTAATGCATAGACATAGAGTCATTGGACTTGGTTTCTCCTTGTAAGCTATTTTGACAATTAGCAGGCAATTTAAATGTAAAATGCATTGGATAGTTGACCAACAAATAGTTGATAACCTTATACATTTGATTTTCTGATGTCAGAGGCTTGCTTACCAGGCAGTTTTTTGATCATCACCAGTTGCAATTGCCTTTTGACAATTTCAGAGAGAATTCTGAATAAAAGCCACTTCTGAATTCTCTGACAGTGTTACTTTGTGTGTAAACATACTTCCATTAATTCCCCTATCAAAACCAAAAGTCATGGAAGTCAAATATTTCCAGTTGGAAGACATAATGAATTTAGAATGCGACATACTCATGTTGAAAGCAAACTAATTTATTTTAACAAACTTAGACTAATTATATCTCTAAAAATCAGTAGAAAAGTAATTTGATTTATCAGCTTTGATAGTGAATATCTTTAACACTATGAATATAAATTCTTTTTTCAAAAGCATTTTTGTAAAGGCATGATCCAAAACATATCTAAATTAACAGTAGAACCTGCCTTTGACTCGAACAGGCTGAAGAGCTGGCCTAAACCACTGTGACTTTGTCAAGAATAAAATTCTCAGGTGATTTCTTATAAGATACAACGAGAAATGAAACACACACAGGTTCTCACTGATCATAGCTGGAACCCACAAAGTGACATGTGAAAAGTGGTCAAAATGGAACACTTGAAGACTTCAAAAAGCAAGGTTATTAATTTACCAGGAACAGTCTTGCCAAATTTAAATGAAGGAAAACAGAAAAATGGCATAACCTGGGAGCAATTCTGTTGAGGTAATGCACTATACGAGTGAGAGGTGTGGTAGTCTTTTCTAACATCCCTTCATAAAGAAGTTACATAATTTTAATTAAGTAAGTGACTAGAGAAAAAACTTAAGAGATCAGAATCCCAGTGAATTATGAAGCATAAATTACCAGGTATGCCAGTATTTTTACTAAGCTAAAAGTACAACACACGCAGTAAATTTCTAATAAACCTTTAAATCTTATTTAATGGAAAGTAGTCATGTAGACTGAAATTTTAAAAGTTCATCACTTTAAACAGAAAACTACTCCCTCATTTCATTTATATCAATTAATTTAACCACATGAATGAATATGTAACATACATTCAACCAAAAATGTTACATATTTCCCACAATTTTGTCATTCCCTTTGAGAAAAGAAGGAACCATGACGATAAAGATAAATGTACCAAAATGATAAAGATAAAAACATTTCTTTCTAGTAGGAAAAATATTTATTACAGAAATTGTTATTCGTGATCTGTTTTTCAGACCGACAATTAATGAAAGGTTTGTAATTTATGTTCAAAAATATAAATGGGGAATGAAATAATTAATACTAATCCTTATGGGCTTATTAGTGATGCTGAATCTTACATTACCGATATGAGAGGAACCCCTTCTTTTCCAAAAGAGATCAAAATAGTTAACATAATTTTATTAGATCACATTGACTAGATATGACTAGTGATTTGACCAACAATCTCTTTCTACCCTTAATTTTGCTGAGTGTTATCTGAAAAAAAAGAATTTTCAAAGAACTGCCCAAATTATACAGTGTGGGGAAATACCTTTTCTTGAATCAATCTTTCCTCAAAAGTCACTTACACTCCACTATAGTATTTTATCAACCAATATAACATAAAATTTGTTTAATATTGTAAATTTTGTTACTGTATTTATACTTAAATGAACAATTTTCATTGAATAACAGGTAATGGGAAAATCAGTATGCTTTTTTTCTTTTGGTTTGTCATCTAGAGGCTCTTATAGTCCACCGGGGCTTTTCTTTTTCCTTACCTGGAACTCTTTTTGCCCAGTTGATCATGTGCACTAATTCTCTGTCTGCAAGGTTGGTCAACAGGGTCATCATAGAGGCTTCATTGAATGGTCTATTTGGGTCATATTCAGAATAAACTAGCGGTGGCTCAGCTTCCAGCAAGGCACTGACCATCTGTTCCGCCGTCAGGGATAGGGCCGGGCTGTTCTTCTTGTTATGTTTAACCACTAGTGGACTTGTCCAAAGGGTGGGAGCTCGCAGCTCCGTTGAAGAAGCCTCCCCATTCCTGGAATCCTGCTCCTCTCTTTGACGTTTTTGTTTCATCACTCGCCCACCTCTGCGGTCTTTCCGGATTCCTGGAGATACACAAGAATATAATGAACTTCTTTCCTTGAACTTGGCTTTAGTCAACAGCAGCTGCTGTTGATAGACCCCGGCAGCACAGACTCTTTCTTTATTTTCTGAAGACTTCCTCCTATGTATGGAATCTTACATCAGTGGGTGGAGAGAAAAGCTCCTTTTAAAAGTATAGGGTCAGGAACTCCTTCCTAAAACTCAGATCAGTTGGACTTACAAAAAAACCTCCAGATCAGTGACACTGTACAGTTGCCCTGGCCTGAGAAAGGAAGTCAGTTATTGGGAATAAACAAATATTTTTTTACAACTCAAAACTTCAAAGTATGTCCCAACTTCTAGCAGACAATTATTCTATAAATGATCAGTGATATATTAATGCTGTTGGCAGACCAAATGGATCACAGAAGCAGCTCTTGGAAACTAAGGTCACTATTTTAATTAAACATCATCCTATTACTGAGCCTGTGATCTTCATGATTATATAAAAATAATCAAAAAGTTCCCATTATCAGATGAGCTTATACAGCAATAAACAATGTCATATAACTAGATAAACAGAAGTAAGAAAAGATAACTGCAACCTCAGAATCTAATGTGGGAGACCTACTGTCAAAAGGCTGAAATAACCACAACAGAATCTTTGTCATTACTGTACATTTCTGAAATGTGCTTTTGCACTGTATAACCCTGAACCTTCGGACGTTATCAAGCCAGCCATACCAGTTTGAACAACATCAGACCTTACAGTGGAACAAAATCTCCCTTTGTGGAAAAGTTACAAGAAAAATATAATGATAAAGCCCACGTGCACTCCAACCATGAAGGGAAGATTAAGTCTGGCTCTAAGTGGAGGAGTAACAGGCATTTTGAGACTGAGTCAAAAACTTAAATCCATCATCAAGTAAAGGCAAAGAAGGACAACCAAGTAATAAGGAAAGCACACAAGGAGTTGAGCTATGAGGAGAAGGCAGCTTATGATGGGGCTTATTCTGTATTTCTCATGCAATATGAAAAAGCAGCACTAGTCCAAGTTTGAAAAGCAAAATAAGTATCTACAGAGAAAGATGCTAACCAGTCAAGAAATAGAGAAGAGAGAACATTTAAAACAACAACAAAACAAAAACAAACAAACCAAACTGCTGACATTTTCAAGCCCTCAGTACATGTTTTTCATATGGTTAGGGAGAGGGAAATACATCCTTTGCTCAGCCCTTTTCACGTAAGAAAAGTTTAAACCTTTAGAATCCCAGTCTTTGTTAGCACCATAGCAGCATTTTCATCTCACATACAACATGCTTTCATATAAGTGTTGGATCATATCAGCAAGTGTCCTTTCCCAATCTCAAAGAAACAGGGAGAATCTTTAGATCTGTGTTCCTCTTTCTTCAACTTTCTCAACAGTGAGATTTTCACTGAAGTAGTACTTGAAGATTAAGCATTTTATGTCTAATTCATTCAAGATCTAGTAGGCTTCGTGATTCTATTCTATTATCTATTCAGATAAAGCAAGTTCAATAAATCTTTCATCACCCCTATTACTTAAGCTCTCTACATTTTTCCATTCACTAAACTATTTGTAAGCCAAAACTGTCAAGTGCATTGCTGTTGCCATTTTTCATTCAGCAATACCAATCTTTCCTATCAGTAAGCAGTTTTTATTAGGGAGAGGAGGGGAGATTCTTGCTATTAAGAAAAAATGCAAGACTTTTTTTGGCAAAAAGTCATCCTACAGATATTCTCATTGGTAGCTTCCTCACAAAATTCAATAGCATGCATGCTCTATCTGCAAAAGACAGTTTTGTTGCATCCTTTTATACATATAATGCTTTTGTGTAAAAATTGCCCTGTAAAACATGTAGACATAATCACGTGAACAAAACCACATGGTTCATAGAAACTAAAGCATTTTTTAACTTTCTCACATTCCAAATTATACAACTGCTCATCTAGCAGTTTTCTTTCAAAAAGAAAGTATCCTTGGAGTCTGTACTGTTCAATATACTCATAAATAGATGTACAGACATAATACAGTAACTAGAACTTGGGGTTAGAATAATACTATAAAAACATCAGATAAGTTAGTTTAGAAAGCAAATAGAAGGCTAGAAATTACTGGGAGAGGGAGTACAGAGCAGCTTCATAAATCACAGATTTTATTAACTCATGAGGCACACTACAATGAACACTACATGCAGTTCTGCTCTTCCCAGATTAAAAAAATAAATAAAATAAATTAAAAAGGGATAAGAGAAAGACAAATAAGATTATTTGATGTGTGAAACAACTTTGGTGTGAGAAACAGCTAAATTCAATATGTCTGCTTGGCCTACAAGGCAGACTACAAAATCAGCAGTAGTAAGAAGATGACTACGATACAAAACACTAGTGTTTCTCTTCTAATACGAGATGGTATCAAATGAAAATACCCTGTGCGAGGTCAGCACAGACAAAAAGAGATTCTCTTTGACACCATGCAGAAAAAAACAAAACTGAAAGTGTGAGTAAATTAGAAGGTAATACAGTTAGAAAGCTGTAGGTCAAATTTGATGGAGAAGAGAATCCGTTAAGGATTTATAAATATAAATAGGGCATCTTCGGTGTAAGGGAGGCACAGGGCACCATGGCATAGCTCACTGGAAGATCAGAGGTTTTATGGTTTTGCTTTTTACTTAGTCCAGGCCTGCCTTGTTAAGCATAAAAAGGATGTGATGAGGATTTTGCACAACAAAGGGAAGGAGACAAATGCAAGCACATTTAGCTGTTCACAAGTCAACCAGATGCTAAATAAGAACAACACTTATATTTTTAATTCATCTGAAAACCTACCACTGGCTTTCCTTCACCTTGGAAAAAAAAAGTGGTGCATGGAGCAAAGCTGAACATAATCAGTTTGGAAGAGAGATGTCTCACACAAATTTATTTTTTGAATTTTTAGTTTGGGATTTAAGAAAAAAATCAACCAACGAACTGGATTTTGTAGAGATTGAATCTAAAAAAAAGGCAGTAAGAGTACGCATTCCATCTGCATCACATCACCAGCTTTTATGATCACAGACAGAAAGGTCTCTGAATCTCTATAATAAAAAATGCAAGTACTTCCAAATCTCCTTCAACTTAATCAAGCTTTATCTCTGTTAAATAGAGAGAATAGTGATGCACAGGCACTAATTCCAAAAAAGGCAACTCTATCAGGCTACAATTTCATTGCAAAAGTGCAAAAGTTCAGTGATACTATAAGTTTTTTTTAAAATATCTGAATGCATTCATTTTGATTCAACAGTTCAGCCAATAAAGGGACATGAATTACCAAAAGTTATGAAAAATAATATTCTACCAAAAATTGAAGTACTATGCATCTTGCAAAACCTCTAAAGCAATTTCCACTTGAGTTTTAAAGCTGCAAGAGCCAAGATTTTCAAAGGCAGTTTTATAAAGCTTCGTATGTAAATTCAGTCAGACTTTTAGATATGAAGACAGGTTTCAGAACTGCTAAGTAATTACCTAATCAAAACACTGGAACCTGATCATCAATAAAATTGCGTGTGGACAATAAAATTGCCATTCCCATGGCAGGAGGGTTGGAACTAGATGATCTTTAAAGTCCTTTCCAACCCAAGATTCTATGATTCTCTGCCTGTGGAAGCAATGTTAACCAACAAAATATCTCACTAGTGTTTTCCCACATTATTAAAATAAAACAAAAAATAAATTCCAGATTGTTAAACCAAAAAAATCCTAAATTAAGAACTCATTGGATGAGCATTGAATCTCAGTCATCCAATAGCTATTTTTTATTCCAACCTACTCCTAACAACAAAGATCCAGCTTTATATCTTCAGTATTATATAAAATATTCAAAAATACTTAGAGGAAAAACAGGAGGAGACCAAATAAATTGAAATTTGGCTGGATCTGTGTGAAGAATAGAATAATGATTTTATATTTGAAGATGTATATATAATCTAAAATTCTGTTCCCGTTAAATATATTCCCTATGAACTGCTTTATATAATATTATTCAATTTCTTTACTATTGGAAATTTGGTAGGAATATTTGTCAAGTAAAGAATGGTTATTGGTTGCTAAAAATGGGAACAGATTTGAGAAAACCCAGTAAATTTACTTGGCATCAAGACTGAGACAAAACGATTGTTTGACAAAATTGAAACAGTCAAAATATTTTTATGTCCTTCCTGTTGTTCACTATTCTGGAAATCCTAAAACAGAACTGCTACTGCTTTTTGTCTTCATTTCAGCACTCATCTGCTATGCAAAAGACCTTAATCTTCTCTTTCCCCCCATGCACAACATTCACTCTGTCTGTTCACACAAGGGATGGGTATTAATGTGGAAACTGCCTGTCACCGTAAAGCCTATTCAGTTGCAACCTATTTATTAACCAACTTTCTCTGAAGATTAAAACTCTCAGGTGCACTGCATGTTTAACCTTATCTTGTTTGCTTGAAATGCAGGAGAAAAAAAAAAAAAAAACCAACAAACACATTCCTCTGTACTTTTTTTAATGAAACCTTCCCAAAAGTCAATAGAGGTCTAGGATTTTTACTACATGTATCAGTGGTCATCAATCACTGAGAAAGCTCCAGGAACTTTACATACGGAGCCCAGACTCACGAACACAATCTGTCCTTGATCTGGGATCTTCTGGATCACCTCAGAACAGATGAGATGTCAGCCCTAAGCAATGTCTGCAACCTAAAAAACTCTGGCCTTTTTTTAAGTTTCTGTTTTAAATACATTTCTGTGGTTCAGCTTGCAAACAATTTGCAAAATATACTAGTGTGATGACACACATTTCACAGTGGCAACAGAAGAAAAATTTTTCAGTTTTCTGGAGGGCAAACGATATTTATGATCAGACCATAAAGTGATTCAATATAGGTGACACTAATAAGTTGTGTTTTTTCTCACATTTGAGAACTTCTTTTGCAGCTTTCATCAACCACCAATATACTTTACTTCTACACATCATGTATATCATACAGAAAAACTGATTTTTCATCAATTCAGTTCTAGCTCTTGCTGTGTGATATGCACCAATTACCTATAGTTTAGGTGAGGACATAACTCTCATTTTATAGAAGAATGTAAGTAGGAAGAATGCAACTACATTAATGGCAAGAACAGTATCTCTTGCCTTGCAATAATTGATAATGATGTTGCAGCTGTGTTATTTTTCTCAGAATATCCCATTCAGTAAAACTATGCTGTTTATCTTAGAAGAACCGTACAGCTACATGAAAGTATGATAATTTACAATCATAACCTTCTTTTAAGAAATCTAGAAGTTCATTATCATCATGTAGCTGGACCATAGAAATATATTCACTTCTGGAACACCTTCCTTTTTTAACTCTGTAGAGAAGCACAAAAACCTCTCCAAGATGGGTAAAGGAAGCACATACTGTGCAACTAGAAGTGGTGGTATATTTGACTTCAGAATTCCAGGTCCATACAGTGAGATACTGTTTTATCTTAGAAACTGCTGTATAATGTCAACTGGAAAGAGGAGGTTTTACTTTATATTTTATAAACAAATAATTTTATGTTATTACATATGATTTCTATGTGTATAATTAAGATTTTGTTTCCTCCTGAGGGAATATTTGGAAAAGAAAGATAACTGGTAAGAGCTCTTGCTCTACCTCAGG
This sequence comes from Lophotriccus pileatus, assembly GCA_035583135.1. Taxonomy (NCBI): domain Eukaryota; kingdom Metazoa; phylum Chordata; class Aves; order Passeriformes; family Tyrannidae; genus Lophotriccus; species Lophotriccus pileatus. Next base: position 56,154,311 of record JAWWES010000115.1, read on the forward strand.
AGCTTATATTTGCAGGAGAATGGGGGAGAAGAACAAAAACTGTTCTTCACTACTCTTTCTTATTTCTTACTCTTCCTTCCACTGAGCTTTCAAGGAACTGCTTTGCTATTTCTCCTTCTAGCCCTGGAAGATCAGGCTGTAGCACCTAAGAATCACAGTTAAAGCAGAACAGATAGAAAGAAAAACTGAAACAGCTAGAAAGAGAATTGATGGAGATCTGAAGGAGGAAGGACAACTGAACTGATGTGGCGAATGGGATTAATTAATGCTTCTAGGATATAATTAATAACCAGGACATAATTACTGGTTTGGGAAGTAAAAATGCAAAAAGACTTAATAACACAGTAAATAAGCAAGAAAATTAAAAGCAACATTTCAGTCACCATCGGTAAACCTTACCCATCTCATGTTGGTATGGAGGTATGCGTTACTTAACAAACATTTCAATCCAAAACTTTAGGCACAGAAAGAGTTGTTTTTTTTCTAGCATGTGCTAGCCCTGATACATGCAAACAACTGGGTTACCTGTAGATACAGTCTTGGTTTACACACTGTGATTCTATCATAAAAGAAAAGCTTTTTAACAAAATAAGAGAAGATGGTTTTCATGTGAGCATTTACATATAGTCACAATTTGAGTAATGGCACAGTAGTTTTCCAGTGTTGCAAGGAGAAATTATATTCATTCCAATTGCTTCCTTAGGTTACCAGAAGATATCAGATTTAGAGGGGAAATCCAGGGAAACAAATCCATGAACTGTTAAATCCTGTGCCTCCTTTCTGACAAAGTACCATCAGAGAAGCTGCTGAACTAAACAGATGCCAGATATTTCAAACCATACATTCAAAAAAAAGTCTAGCACAATATCTGGCACTTTTTTTGTCCCCTAAGTTCTTGAAAGACCACAAATTACATGGAAAATGTTTCACTACTGTTCACTATCTTTTCAATGCTACCAGTGCCTTGCCTCCCACAGCTCCCACACACAGTTCACTCAGGTGGCAATAACAGCACCAGTCACTGTCCCAGCCATGGGCACAAGAATGTAATTACTCCTTGAAAGTCATTAACAAGTAACTTTGAGCTGTACCACTAATGGTACATGGGCACCACTCTTCAAATCCATGCAGTAGTCAGAGATCTACAAAATAAACTCCACTTTATACTTGATAGACATTCAGATGGCATTTCAAGCATTTAAGGTAGTGGAAGCAAAGCAGATTTGAAAACTTGACAAGTCAAAATATAAAGGCAAGCTAAGTGTCAGGCCTGGAGAACTGAAGTTCAGATTCTAGGCTCCAAGCATATGAGCAATAGCTTATTCATACCAGAACTGTTTCATGTCTTACTGGAACTATTGTGCAAAACAATAACTTATAACTAAGGGAACAGACTCCAAATTAAAAACTGTTTGCTCCCGTGGCTTCCTGGTAATACCAACATTTCCTTTTACTGCTTCCTTTCCATTTCAGCAACACAGTTATTGCAGTTCCAAAGAGGAACAGTTTCAGAACAGGACTGGTGAAACATTATAGTACAGGACAACCCTATGCACAGGAAAATACTGCAACACCTAGATTAAACAGAATGACAAAAATAAGACATTTGTCTCATAAATAAACTGGAGGAGAAAAGTCAGAGTGTGGATAGCAAGTGTGAGGATGGTGTGGGAACCTGCTGAAACTCCCTGTAAGCAATCAACAATTTGTGGCCACACTCTGAGGGGAGATAAAAATCATGTCAGGAAGGAAAAGGAATGATTTTTTTTTTTTTTTTTTTAGGGGGGGATTGGTTGGTTGTTTGGGTTTTTGGTTGGGGTTTTTGGGGGGAGTGTTTGTTTGTTTCGGTTTTTGGTTTTTTTTTTTCTAAGAGGAAAACAAAAAGACAGATCTATTATTGGTTTTGGAAACAGTGATGTGTAAATGGTTTACCAGCTAACTTCCCAGTTTGGAATTACCTTTGAACCCGAGAGTCTTTGTCCACAGTTCTGCTCCCTGTCAGAAGATCCCAGATAAGAGACATTTGACATTTCTATATACATGCAGAGCCTTGCAACAGTAACAGCCTATAATTTTGTCAGTTTGTCAAAGGAGGTTTCCAAATGTGCTTGGAATCACCTCTTCTTCTAAATAAAATTGTTGCTCTTCAAGACCAACCTATCTCATCAGAATTCCACTGAAAATTGCCAGAGAGAAGAATTCTCTAGTGTTTTGCTTGACATTTAGCTTGACAATGAAAGACTAAATATATATAAGTAAAAGATATTATACATAAGGAGGTACCCTTCAGATAGAGAGACATTTGCCCAGTTCATGATCAGAGTATTAAGAGAGAATGCACAGAACAGGCCATGGCAGAGATGCCATAGGAATCCTTTAGACAGATGTTCGCAAAGGCAGAAACCAGATTTTTCTATGCCAGAAACCTACCTTTCTGAAACTGAAGTTAGGATTGAAGAGGCTAGAAACCCAAAAGGCTCTACTCAAATGTCCTAATATGGGAAGGATTTACTAAAATGTTGGAGAAGATGTTTGGACTCACTTTGAGTCCAGACTCACTTCGGTGTCATTGCTGCCACTGGCAATAGTAAGGGACTGTAAAAGGAAAACAGTGTGAACAAGCCAACAGTTCCCTTACAGGCTCAAACCTGAGTGCCTAAGCACAACTGGCTTTAGAGTCCAAAGGGTGGATGCAAGCTCCTAATCACCTCTTATGGTATTTCACTTTACAGATAGGTCTCATTAGGTACATCTCTGCTGAATTCCATAGCTTTATATTGCTTCATTGGGAATATCCTACAATTTCCTCTAAAATATAAGGTCACTGAAGCTGCTGTACATAAGTAAAGTCAATAACATAATTACATTCTTGATAGATTAATAACACATTTCTAAAGCTATGACTGCAATGTAGGTTCTAATACTCTAATGTATCTCAAGCTGATGGTCCTTCCAAAGTGATTTTGAGACCTTTGAGATTTTGAGAACTTGATTCTCTCTATATAAATACATTATCTGGTTACAGAAAAGTAACACCACTTTCCAAATTCAGGCCTAATAAATACCTCTTTTGAATATGATTCAGACAATCACCCCCTTATTTTATATCCATTTGTCTTTCAGAAATCAACCAGAAATGTAAATCGAGCTGAAAACCCAGGTGGGTTGACAATTACTTCAAATGAGAAACATTGTCTGAAATCTTCTAAAACATTAATCAGAATTTAATGTCTAACCTCAAACAGGCCTGCCTCAAGTGACAGTGCTTAATAGCCTGTCTTCTGACAAGAATATCTAGACACTCAGTACTATAAATATATAATAGATTTGTGTTCAGTCTGTGCACCTGGATTTTGCAATCTTTTCTACTCTTGAGTGTATAAATGCTGTATGTCTATTTATCTGAGTAGTTGTTTGTTGGGGTTTTTTTTCAAAAAATCTCTCTCATCCTTTTCCAAACTGGGGATTTTTTCTCCTCTATAATCAGGACTATCTCCTATTACAGATAGAGGAAGAGTGGCCACAGTGGGGGCTTAGATTCAGATATTCTCTTTCAGTGCCTGGCTCTGGCACCACTTTGCTCAGTGATCAAGTCACACTACGTATCACAGTACCCCAGAACTCTATCAACTAAAATGCAGATCATAAAACTGGTCTTCCATGTTAAGCTTTTAAAGACCTGGTGACAAAAAAATTGCTGTGAACAAGCACGCACATATCACTTGAGGTCTCTAATGACTATTCATAACCCACAGTTTGAAAATCAATGATCTATTAATTAAAGAGGAAGGTGCAAAACATGATTCATCCTAATCTGTATTTTGGCATTCAATATATGGCAGTCACAATGCATGTTTTAAAGAGCATCTAAGGACATGTAGAAGTGAAGCAAGAGAGGATTAATTAGCCCATCATTCAAATGAATCTCTTTCAGTGCTGAAACTCCTGCACAAATCATAGTAAATTTTGGTTACAGTCAGTATGGTAACAGCCCCATTTTTAGGCAATATTTATGAAGAGGCCATAAATAGTTCAGGGATCACAATAATGCCCTTTCAGGAACATTTTTTACCTGTACCTCAGACATGATTTGGGAAAGCCAGTAGTTTTAGGAGTATCAGTTCATTGGTATAAATCTCAAAGACAGCAAGAAATTTTAGAAGCTAATTAAATTAATTGTGTATTGAAGGTATTTGATCTGATCCATGGGACTGAGTACTAGAACTGAACTGTAAATGCCTAGCCAAGAGAAGAAACAGAATCATAGAATCACAGAATCATAGGATGGCTTGGGTTGGAGGGGACCTTAAAGATTATCTAGTTCCAACCCCTCTGCCATGGGCAGAGACATCTTCCACTAGACCATGTTGCTCAAAGCTCCATCCAACCTGGCCTGGAACACTTCCAGGGAGGGAGCAACTTCTCTGAGCAACCTGTTCCAGTGTCTTACCACCCTCACAGCAAAGAATTTCTTCCTACTATCTAATCTAAATCTACCCTCTTTCAGTTTGAAGCCATTCCCTCTTGTCCTATCACTAAATGACCTTGTAAAAAGTCCCTCTCCAGCTTTCTTGTAGCTCTAGTACTCTAGGAATTACTCAAGCTTGGTAAGAAGACACCAGCTATTCAGACCTGCATAGGCTTTCTCAAATCGAGTGAATGCACAGTGACACCCTGAGGTACCAGTAGTATGAACAAGTGGCAGACAGAGCTGGAGACACAGCAAATACTCTAGATTTAATTTAAAATTAATTAGCAATTTATATGGGGACTGTCTCGTTGCTATATCTACTCCCAAAAAATATCACAAATAAAATAATTCCTAAGTAGGAATTTTTAAGTATGAAAAGGCCAAAATGAAAATGTAAACAAGTATACAGATGTAATTAGCTTTGCAATCTCAAAAAAGTGATCAATAGTAAAACATTAGAAATTCTGCAATATTATTATTATTATATTTTTATATATCTAGTTATAGCACATAAATAAACATAAGGCAGTTTGTCCCACTTCCATTTCCCATTTTGGGACTGTAAATATCTTAAACAGCCATGTATAAATTCAGTGTTGAACCTCTTTTGAGCAGGTGACCTAACAAAAGACCTCCTGGAGTTCCTTCTGGCACAGGTCATTCTGTGAAGTGGAATAGGAAGTCCTTTTGGCAGAGGTGTTCACAGTAATCTCTCCCTTTTGGGGGGAAAAACGGTGGAATACCATATTTTGGGACAATTCAATGGCAGCAATCTACTTTGAATGCATAAAATCGGGAAAAAAAAACATTTCCCAAAAAGAATCTGGTTTCAATTCTATTTTTTTTTCCAGAAAACTGCTGTAAACTCACAAAACTGTATTTCAAGTGTTGCTTCAGCACATGCTTTCAGCCCATCAATTACGACTTCAAAAAGTAGATTTCCTCATACATTTATCAGGCCCAACCTACACAGTTATTTGGCTGAGTACAAAACAGTATGTTTAATAGATATAACAAAGTTTTTCCTCAAAAAAAAAAAAAATGTTTCACATTCAGTATCCATTTTCATTCATTCACTAATTTCTCCTTGTAATATAATATTTAATTAAAGATAATTACACGGAAAACTAGAAGGCCTTGAGCTCTTCCAGTGGTTGCATCAGACATCAATTTACCTCTACTTTTGAAAATTATTTTAATAACTCTCTAGCCTTTTTGCATGAATAAATATAGCATTCATCAAGGAAGGACAGTACTCTCCATTTAAAGACAAAAATTAGCAAGGTCCTTCTCTGAGAGGATGGAAAATTTGCCAAATGTTTTTTTCTTTTCCCTGTAAAAATTTATCTCAAGACTGTCACACTGAACCATACTGAATTCCATGTGACTACATGGGGTAACTATTTCAAGAGAATGAAAGAGAAAAGCCTAAAGACTCCAGTGTCTAGGACTTAATGAAAATTTCTGCAGTCACCTGGCATGTGGTTACAGCACCCTGTTACAGCAAACACAGATCTTTTTTTCTTGGGCTGTACCACAGTGAACTCTGAAATATTCACAGATACTTTGTGAGGGCAACACCGAAGGATGTAGACTTCAAGTGTGCTGCAATGCTGGACTTTCGTTATCACAAGAAACAATATTCAGAATCTTTTGAACATGAAATTTCAGGTTGTCCAAAGACAGTACATACCCCTCGTTATATATATAATTGCCATCTTGATCTAGTGCATGAGCACTCAAATCCTTGATTTCCACATTTCACACAACTTCAGGTTAGGAAGCTATCAGCATTCCATAACTGAAAGAACTACATAATTTTCAGGATGGCTACATGTAGACTATCTTGCAAATAAGTGATTTTTCATTAAGGATCTAGCATTCAACATTCTGGCACACTTTTTCCATAGCCACTAATTCCACTAGCACTGTGTTGCTCAGATCACACAGAACATTTCATGATAAATCTAACTTGTCACACACTGAAAGGAGGGGATGAATGTGTCATGCTAAAAACCAGAAATTCCCATTCACGTACCACACTATAAAAACACTTAATTAATAAACAGCGATAAAAATAAGGTACTTTTGGTTTCATAAAATTAGGTTCTTTGGAGCCAAGTCATCAGAAAGTCATTAAACCAACGAAGAAATGGAAAATCAGGTCTATATTGGAGCAGAGATCACCTGCAGCATACACATTATTGGAGCTTCAGGTTTGCAACTGTTGTAACAATTCCATTTGGATGATAGGACTCCCCCCATCATGTGAAAAAGTTGGAATATACTTTTCCAAACCAGAAGAGAAACAATCCTCAAGAAGACATCAGTGGATCGCAACAAAAACAAGGCTACTCTTTCCTGCTACCTAACAGAAGAGGGACGTGACAAGGACCTTTGTTCTATGTGTCCACTTCATCCTCACTTACAAACAGGGGATCACACACTAAATAATAACATATAAATTTAAGGTCTTTTTGGCTTATTCAGACAGTGAAGCATTTGGGTAAAATATAACAGCTATAAATTGTGCCTCAGATGCTGACTGTATCAGCAGAGATTCTAGCAGTCTAATTGTCTCTTGAAGACGCACAGTACCAAACTTGCAAACCTAAGAGGAAAGAAAGAAAATAACTCTTCAGTACCGAAAGAAATTTTTAAAAGATGTAAGAACAGTGGAACAAAAACACCCTCCCCCCAAAAATCAATAAAATTTCCACAGAAACTCATAAATAAATGTTCCTACCACACAGCTCAAGAGCCACTTGAAACCTGCATTTTTTTTCTAAGTGAAGCCCCCAAAAAATATATTTCAGTTGTGTCCACTCTACTCAAACTTATAACTTTTCTATGCTATTTTGTGACCTTCTATGAGAAAAATGTCAGCAACCATACTCCATATCCTATGTTTAGAATTATCCAGACATTTAATCAAGATTTTGTCTACTTTCCCTCACATTTACTGAAACTCAATAATATCAGTTATTACTCAGAAGTTAAATGACAGATAAAAGTCACAAGTTAGCACCTTTGACAATTTATTAAGAAACCTCGGCTAATTTAGTGCAGAAGGAAAACTAAAATTATATTTAGAGAAAATAAATATTACAGCTGTTTTCCACTATATCTAGGAGGTCCGTCATCATAATCAAACTGTGGAGATAGACATAGAAGTGAGATACATGTCAATATTCAAATATGTGATAGAATTAATGTCTCAGAAAAAAGCAAATCCTTCAACATGAACAAGAAGAGATTAATTAAATTAAAAGATTCAATCTGAAGAACTACGAATTATTAGAGAATATTGTGAACCTTGAGTTAACCACAGAGCTACAAGATCTAAGTGTTGAAGAAAAGTGTTATTATAGGATACCTATTAAAACAGAAAAGCTTAAGAGATTTCCTCAGAGAAAACAATAACTACACAAGAACTTTAAAGGTTATCACTTTAAAGTTAACCAGATCACATAACAAGCCTGAGAGAGTTAAAGACATTTTTAAATTATACTCTCTGGCACCTGGTGTGACTCTTGGGGATGGTCCTGTGCAAGGCTAAGGGTTGGACTTGATGATCCCTGTGGGTCCCTTCAAACTCAGGATATTCTGAGATTTTGTAATCTTCATCTAAGAGAAATGTGACAATTATAAAAGTCTACCTTTAAAAGAAAGGTTTTTCTTTCCATCACATCTATGCACAATAGGGGATCAGTAATGACTCCAGAAGGATCTTGAATACGTTATTTCATCTACTTTAACTTTCCCTTCTTTGAATACTTCATCTGCAGGCATTCCAGATTTATTATGTGCAACTGAGGAATCTCAAGAATTTTTTCCAAGACTCCATAAAATAAATATTTTTAAATTCTTGTCTATGAACCAGTGATGGACTTCAATGCATTATTAGTGGTACTATAGGAGCAGATACAACGTATGCTGATTCTGATCTCCTTGTGTTTAAATTGTGAGTTGAGTTCCTTAGGAAAAAAAACAAACCACAACCAAAAAAACCGCATTGACTATTTTCAAACAGCCAGTTGCTGCAGTGACCACAGAAATCTTACAGCATTGTAAAAGGAAAAAAAGAAATTCAGAGGACTTTTCTCAAGTGAGGGCCACTGTATGAAATAAAAATCCCAGAACATCCACATTTCAAAGAAAATTTGGACAGAATTACAGTCTCTTTTTTTTTTTTACTACTTTACTACTTTAATGTACATAATAATAGTTGAGGATTCTTTACAATTTTTATGTGAGTAAAACAATTACATGTGGAACAGTCAAAAACCTATTCTAATGTGAATCTTAGAGAAGAGATATGAAAAACATAAAACTGGTACAGTGGATCACTAATTAAATACATGTAAGCATAATTGGATGTAAATGTGCAAAGTGAAAAATGTAACATCATCAATATAAATCATAATTATATATCTTAATTATGATCTGCCATATGTACAAAGGTCAAAGCCAAAGCTGCATGGCAAATTCTTGTATGGCATTTTCTGATTTTAGTTTGCCTTATCTGAAACTCTAACTTCTCCAGATCATAGCTGTGATACTAATTACACACGTCTTACTTTAAAGAGTTCTGGCCATATAAACCAGGATGTTAAGACAGAAAAAAAAAAAAATGTCTCACCAATTATCCTTTATTCTTTCCCTTTTGCTCTTTCTCCCAAGACTCCCAGACTTGGCCTACCTTGACTCAACTTAGAAATAATCCTTTGTTGCGGAAAGGGCAAACATGATGAGCTACTTCTCTCTCTTGCTCCAGAATTTTTGTGATATAAGTAAGCATTAGGTGTGTCAGAGAAAAGGAGAGCCAGTCTGTAATTTAATTAGCTCTTTTCACACAAAAGACATGGGATCTAACCCCTTTTCTTCTGAGCACTTTGCTAATTTTTTCCTATAGATATCAGTTTCAGTACAGCTACTGATTACTCTTCATTAATAAAAGCAATCTGATATTTTTAGCAGGCTACAACAAGGTCTTCTTTTGCTTTCCAGTGACTATGAAATGTTATGATTACCTGTTGTTTAATGGTCTTAATTCTTAGGAGCATAGCATTTTCAAAAGGATTAAAAAGAGCTAACTTCTGCCTGCTTTTGACAAACATAAGGTACTATAACACAGAGGAGAAAGGAAGGTATCATGATCAATCCAAAACTATGTTACAAAAGAACTTTTCCATCGAGGAATACAACATAGTGATTTTTCAGTATTGTCATGTATTTCTAATTTTGCATCCAATAGTTAAACATACAGACATATGTTAAATGTGCAGAATGAACTAATTTAGTGGTATTCCACTTCAGCCTAAGTATTCAGCACCTGATTCTTCTTTTCTGACATCATTATTACATAAGTATGATCCAAGAAAGTGGCATTTATCTCAGTTTTTATAAAACAATCCTTTAATATGGTTGGATTAAATTAACTCATTTCTAAAATATGTGTACAGTACCGGAACTGAGGAATTTACTTTCCCTTCCAAGATTCATGGAACAAGTATTACATAATCAGAAGTTTATTTTAATGAATATGGACTAATTTGAGCCTACCAATGCTCTTCACGCTGAACTGCAAAATGCTGCAAAATCTTGTGTTAACTTACATTCATCAGAATCTGAAGTCTACCATGGGAGATCAAAAAAATAATGAGTTAAAAATAATGACAGAAGAATTCTAATTTAATTGAAGTCAATGAAATTATTTCTGATGAAAATTTGGGCAAGATAACATGGTATTGGGGAGTTTTTCATTTTTTATTTAATCACTCTCTGATTTAATACACTTCAGCTCAAAAAAATCAGGTGCTTCCTCCTTTAATTAAAAACCATAACAACTGCCCAATGAAGCTGAAAGGGACAGGAAGGCAGACAACAATGCTGAGGATTTGTGGATGGCTGTGTACATACCACCTTTCATCATTCCCACTTCATAGCATTTTCTCAGTCGACAAGCCTGGCAACTCTTTCTTCTGTTCTTGTCGATGGTGCACTGGTTAGTAGCAGGACACATGTAGTCATTGTGCCCTGTAAAACCAGAGGGAAAGTAAGGACATGGTTACACACAGACACAACAAAACGGACTGCAATAGTCCCTTGTTCTTCACTGAGTATTTGGTACGTCATCTGACATCTTAGGAAGAAGGTAGGGTTACCATCATAACCTGTCATAAAAGTATTGATGCAGATTGTGAACTAACATCTCTTCTCCGCATATTTATTCACAAGTTCTTTAAAAGGAAAAACATGAATTAAAACTTCTGTAGGTTAATTAAAATAATGAACAATTGAAGCAGTCATGAAAGAAGATAGATTAATATGAACAAATGCCTTGAATTTCTTGCTTTTAGCCTAGGAAATACAATGCCATCTGGTTTTGTGTGCATATTGACGTTTAACCAATAGACTGAACAAAATGAGGTTTATAAAATTTAAAGGTCTATGCACATAAGATTTTATCTACCACAGTCTGGGGCAATTAAGAAACAAACAACAACATAAAATAGAAGTAACAATTGTTAATTAATTAATTGTACCTCTTGGATAAATGTCACCAATTCCAATTGCATGTCTCATATACGCAAAAAAGTTCAGTCATGACAAATTCTAAAATTACCATATGCTGAAACCAAGTTTGTTACTGGTATCTTTTCCTTTAAAGCTCCTCTTCCTCATTTATTAGCCTCTACATCTCAATACTAGTAACAAATATTTTTAGTATACTAAATATATATTTGTTACTGCCAACAAGCCTCTATTCTAACTTTCTCTTAAAAATGTGTGCCTAAATCTGCTATAAAATTATTTTCCAACCATATACAAGGTTTAGCAAGGACAAAAAAGACTTCAAAATTATCTCATTGGTGCTCTGTATTCATCTGAACACAACTAAGGTACAGCATACAACAACAACAAAAAAAATATTGCGGAACTGTTTGTTCTTTCTTTCAGGTCGAGGGATAAGCTTGAGGTAGAGTGGAGGTTTGACAGAGGCCTTGGTCTAATCAAATCATCTATCCTTGACTACAAATTAGAAAATAAAGTAAAAAATTACTATCAGATTACACCAGGAACATCTGCTCTCTAATGCTGCATAACTGGGATCTCATAAAAATAAGTAGGCAAACTGTAAACTTGTTAATAGGGGGGGCAGCTGACTACACACTCTCGCAAACAGACAGAATTATTATTTTTTAGGTCTACTGGACAGAACAGTATAATCCTGGAAAAATATGATGCTTCACTCCAGGACTGAGGTAAAAAGGTGCAACTGAAACACCACCTCAACGCAGCATGAAAGGCCATTTTAATTTTCAGTTCCTCTAGTGGGTTACAGACTGTTCTATATCTGATTCAAAACATTTCACATGTAAGAAAAATAAAATCAAGTGAGAAAAAAACCTGCCTCAACCACGTATGCAGTATCTACAGGGAAAAGAAGCAGCAAAAGAAAGCCATGTTTTTAAGAAAGTGCACTTTTACTGGTTTATACTAAACAGCAGCAAAAGACTGTAGCACCTGATCTCAATCACCAGCCTTGTTTCATAAGCCAAGCTCAGAAATAGCATGAGATAAAGATGGAAAACTTTAATTACTCTTTTTAAAAGCAAAGAAAGACTTTGGCAGAGTAGCTAATCTTCTTCCTAGTGAAGTTAAAAGGTAAATTCACATTGTGAATGATTGCAGGCTTTGAAAACAGCAAATAATTTAGAACACCATTTAGGTCTCTCTAAAATAAGCAGATAAATGTTCCCACTTAGCTCAAAGCTGAACATATGCTTACTGCCTTTGCTGGACTGGCTGATGCTCATAATGTTGAAATGTCCAATGGAAAAAAAAAAAAAAAAAAAAGAAGTGACTGTGCAAAAACCAAAAATCAAGTAGAATCAATATCAGCAGGGCAGCCATTGTTTTTTTTGCTGTGCTTATGTGGGTGATAACCTTTTCCTTTGCTCTGAATCTATATTCCTTATGGAAACTGCATTTGGAAAAAGGCACTTGATTTGTAGAATAGTATGTAAAATCATCCTATTTGTACTAGAGCTACAGTTCCTACACTTATCATATTTTTCCATTTTATTTATATTGTTTTATTTCCATTTTATTTATATTATCATATTTTTCCATTTTATTTAAGAGTTTTATCTTGAATTTACCATTTTAAGGCTAGCATAATTAGTGTTTTCATACACATGATTTGCTGTCTAGACAACCCACTGTTCTTTCAAAGTGCTTGATAGACTTCACAGAATAAAGACTGTAAAATCTGGCTGAAAAAAAAAAAAAAGAATATATTAGGACATATTGGGTCATAATAATAGAACAAGAGCAATTCACACAGATTTTTTTTTCTTAAATGTGTAAACATTTGCCATATTATATTACAATAAATATCAAGATTAGCTGGAGGGAATGATTAGTTTAAGCAGTACAAAAGTTGTACAAAGAAATGAACTAAAGAAACCAATATGCTGGTGTGTCAGCTTAAGAATGCTTCATGACAATTTTACAAAGCCAATAAAGGAACATTTTTGTCAAGTGAATTTTGTGTGACACCTCAACTGAGATGGCTGCATTGACTCACCACGCATTTTGAAAAAGCCAGTAATAATTACTATCCTTTTACTAATATGGGCTTTTCCTTTAATTATTCTTTTATTTTCAATCCTCAAGTCACATATATTTCTTAAACTATTCTTTATCTATCTGCATAAGGCAGCTATCAGGTTAGCCATTACCTTTGGAAGCACCAGATCTTTCTATGATCCTATTGTGTGAAATTAGCAACATTTTCATACATGTTAGCTAGGATGAAAAGAAGGTTAAAGTGTAGATTTTATCCACACCTTAAGGTGCCAAGCAAGTGACAGGTGGAAAGACTGCAGCTGAAAAAAAAAAAAAAAAAAAAAAAAAAAATTGAAAAGAATAGCCTCACTAGCAAGTGGAAAGTTTACCTTAGCAGCAAAAAGAAAGAAAAAAATAAAATAAATTAAAAGAAAAAAAAGGTACCTGGACATTGCATATGCTAACTTAGTAAAAGCAAATGTTGAATGAATTAAAATAAAAATCTACACCAGTTTTAAGCTAAAGTGCCCCAATAAAATTGCACTGATTGATTTTAAAATCTCGCTCTTTCCTAACAAATTTCACAGATGAACAGAAGGTTATGCCTAATTCCTTTATAAGCACAGACACTCAAATTCACAGCTTAATTACCCTCAGACAAGGTCTCTGGAGTTGGAATTTGGGTTCTCTTAGCAACTACCCAGGACTGTTGAGGAGATTGATCTTCTTTCTGGTTTTAAACTAGCAACACATTAGTGCATATGACAGTAAGAAAGAGGGCTTAGAAGACTGTAAAATATACTTCATTTGCATCCAGTGCAGAAGTTCTCCTTCTACACATACCTCAGAAATAATTATGAGATATCCCGAGTTGGAAGGGACCCACAGGGATCATCAAGTCCAACTTCTGGCCCTGCCCAGGACCAAGCCCAAGAATCACACCTTGTGCCTGAGAGCGTTGACACACATTAATCACAGAACTACTGAAGGATGAGACAGGAGAAAAGGTTAAAATCTATATACTCTGTATGATGTCCTTCAGCTATGTCCTGTAGCTTCCACACTGTGTTTGCCTCCTAGTGTCTTCGTGTATGCATAGCACTGTTCACATGTACAGTTAATTCAAGCCAAAAGATTATGATACTGATCTTTCCTTAAACCTTTCCATATACTAACAGGAAAAATGAAGAAAGAAGGAGAATGGGCATTGCATGAGGATACCAAACCTGCTGTCATCTGACCAGTATAATACTGCATGAACTTATACACTGAGAAAGAGTGACTTATAAAAAGTCACTATTTAACTTTATAAATCTATAAATATAAAATTATATTTTCTACTCCAGCAGATAATTTTGAAGTTTATATTATTGGTCTTCGTCCTAAAATTTCAATTGGTGCTTCACTACTACTTCAACACACCATGTGCAAAGTCCACTTCTACCACAATTCCACTCCAATGTTTCTAATTTTAGACAAGGTAACAAAATAGGAAGTATATTTTTTTCCTCATGACAAAATAAAAAAAGATGAAAATACAGATCCAATCTCTACAAAATTTGGCAAGGAGTGTAACATCAAGTTTCTGTTTCCCTAGCTAATAAATCACAATTGTTTTAAATCCTTGGCACATGATTAAAACAACAGCTGTGTTAAAGGGAAAAACTCCCACAATGTATTACTCACAACCATCTCAGTATGATCCCTCCAGAGACAAAAAGCATTTTCAGAGAGAGCTGTAGGCAAGTCATGGCCATCTTATTCCCATAGACTTTGAATGAATCTCTTGTATTTTTAGCTTCCCAGATAATTTGATCTAAAATGGGAAGGGGTAGAATTCTACTACAGAAAACTCCCACAACTAATATAAAAAGGCCAGGAAGTTAAAAATTACTCTTATGCACTTAAAATAAAATCAATTGTTAGCAACAAGAAAATTAATATCACTGCATTTTTATTCCAGTTATAACAACAGGTTTGGATCTTCAGTACCTGAGTGGTTCCTGGTATAATGTATTTTTCAAGGAGCTGTAATGTAGCTATCCTCAGAGTACACTTGCAAAGAAATTGCAAGTATTTTTAATTTACTGTGGGGAAGAGGGGCGTGATAAAGGATTCTCACTGCGCACAGCATGCAGCGGACGTGGGCATTTCTAAGCACAGTGACTTTTCTGCACTGAAGTCTGTGAAACTGAAACTTCTGTTGTAATTTTTAAATGTAAATATCTTTTTTTCTTCCATGTGGATATTTTGACCTGCTGACAGGCTCAGCCCTGAGCTAGGAATAATGTGAGTTTCCAAACGAAATATTCATTAAACACTTGCAACATGCAATACTGTTTAAGATTTTTTTGTTCCTTGATATGGCACAACAGTGATATTCTAGAGCAAGTAAAACTCCATTATAGAGGGATACAGGATACATTAAGTACAGCTTCTAAAGGTAGAAATTTTGCCTAGGAGGCAGGAAAAGCGTTGGAGTTGGCAGCAGAAGAACCAGTGATCATTTATAAAAATCAGATAACAATCAGTGAGAGTTCTCTACTTTCTGCTAACGTGTATTGCCCAACTTCAGAAAGGTTTTCAACATTGCCTGGGGTGGCACTTCATACGTCAGCTAGGAAAATACAGTTTAGATGATTTCAAAAAATTAGACTCAGGGAAAACCTCTCAGAGTTCACTTTCACAATGGAAGCTGACATTGAATGAGGCTCCATAATGTCTGTCTCAAATAATCCAGTTCTATATGGCGTTTTCCTTACTGATGGGCAGTGATTGGAGTATTAATTCTATTAAATGTTATTCATTTGGAAGTGACATTTATATGTGTTAGAAGAACAGAGAAAAGACCAGACTACTCTGCTAGACAGACTGAAATAAATTGCAGGAGACTACAGAATAAGAATTACAAATTATCTTGGCAAACTGGAGATAGCACATGGGAAAAAAAAGAGCATAAAAGTAATGACTGATACAAACCTCTGCATTAAAATAGGAATACTCAGATACATAAAACAAGATAGAAAAGAAGTGGTTTCTTCTTCAGAAAAGTGTGCTTGAGTTTATTCTGCATCACACCTTGATTATTGATTATGAAGGATGTGATGTTTTTGTAAATAAGGCAAACATTACACTGTGATGCACATAGACAAATACCACAAGCTGGGCTTGTAAGGTAATGCTCTTGCTCTGTTCAGTACTTGTAAAACACCACATGGTGTTTTTTAAAAAAAAGAAAACAGTACAAAGTGGAGAATCTCCAAAACAGAGAAACTAGATTTTTAGAAGTTTAGGAAACAAAACCTGTAAGAAAATGTTGAATAAACTCTGTTTCTTTGGGTTAGGCAAAACAGAACAAGTGTGATAGCAATCTTCCATGCTTTAAAGGCTGTTGCAGAAGGAAAGAGAACAATTTGTTTTCTGTGGTATGACTGACAGGAAAATAAGCGATGAGCTTAACCTGCAGGAAGGAAGATTAAACTTTCATAGTAGCCTTCAAAGACAAGGAGAAAGAAACATTGGATCAAGCTACAGGTTTTAAGAAGCAGTTAAAAAAAAATACAAGGGAATTGGCAGCAGTTGATCCTATCACAGGACAGAAAGATGAGCTGGAGCTCAAGGTCCACTGCAACCCTATGACTTGTTTAGGCAATGAAAAATAAGGAAGTATCCTGGATACATCTTAAGTCACTACTTTATCCATTCTGAACACAGCACTTAAAAATAATGGAAAATTGCCATATTCAAAATTGTCTTACTAGGAAAAAAGAGGTACTGACTCTTACCTTTCAATAGCACCCTAATTTCTGAAACAATATCATCATCAATTAGACTACTGAAATTTAAAATGCAAATTAGGGGACAATGATCAAATGGACACTGGAGAAAAACTAATAACCCACAAAAATAAATAAAAAGAAGTTCCAGAAGAATCTGGCTGATCAGGTGGCTAAACCCAGGTGGACTTTTCAAATACACATTTTCTAGCCTTAAACTTCCAACAATCTCCTAGCTCTCCAACTGCAACCATGAGTTTTCCACCCTGAGACTCATCTGCAGCCCCCTGTTTGTTGGCTTCTAGTTTCACTTAGGTCCATGTTATGTAGTTTGGCTGACAACTCATAGTACCAATGTACAAGCAGTCTTAGTAGGGAGTTTCAGCCTTCTTGGCTGCAGGATCTGAGCTGTTATAAAAGAGATTACAGAAATACCATCAAAATAAAAGACAATAATGGAAAATTAAAGGGAAGATCTCAGAAATCTCCCAAATTGATAATATTGCAATTGCTGCACTGCACCATTACCTAAAAACCCATTTATTAGACATGGTTTACCAGTAAAGGTCTCACCAACTAAGATGAAAATATGTATATATTGCCACCCCTCCTAGCATTACATACTTTCAACAAAGTACAGCTCTATCACTATGAAGTTCAAACAAGTGATAACACTTGAAGTCAACTGCCAAAACTCTACTTGATGGTCAGAAGGCATAACTGTTAATTAAAATCCATGTTCAAGCCACACAAGTAAAATACTTCCAGCTTCAAGAATTACTGCGCTTTGAAGATCGTTATATCTCCATGATCAAACATTAAAGACAGGCCTCTGGAATCCCTCAGAACAGGAATCAGATTCTCAGATGCCAACCTGTTCTTGCTGGACTGGTAATGGCTCCCATGATTGAGTAATTTTTAACTGAATATTTGTGAAATATACCTGATTTTTGTCTGAGTATACAGCTGTAAACAAAAGCAGAGAAGATACACCTGAACAACATCAGAAGGTCTTATGAAGGGGAAATGGAACTGGGGATTTCTAAAATATTCCAGCACTTCTCAATTCAAGAAATTCTTCAATGTAGAGTTACCCTGGTTTGTTCTGAATTCCTTGTGCTCCCACTGGGGGCTCGCAGCCCCCCATATGTAAGCATTTGTTGGATGTGCACCAGAGATAGTATGAGTAATTCCTTCCTGGCTTGTGCATTTTGGTGGCTATCCAAAAAAACAAGAAAATTATAAGGGAGAAAGAATGTGTGAGTCACAAGGGGATTTTTAATTTGTAAATGGCATTTGTGAGGCTGATGTTGAAATACATCATCCAATTCTGCAATCCAAATTTTAGACAGGCCGTTATGGGTGTGGGGTGGAATCAGAAAAGGTAGAAAGATAAAGGACTCAGAAAACAGAAAGATATACAGCAGGAAACTGAAACATTTTAGTTCACTAGAAATATCAAAGTGATTTGATTGTAATGACTATATTTATAAGAACTTCCCACAGGAGAAAGTTAGTAGTTATTACGTCTGGTTCATGGACGTCATGTAAAAGCAAAGTAATGCACACTAGAAATGTAATTTTTTAGCAGATGAGAGGACAAATCATTAGAATTAAGCCTCCATTGTAAGAAAGTTCATCCCATAGATAATGGCTGGGCATTTTGTAAACTATTCAATTCCATCAAGTTACTGGGCTCTGCAGATGGATAGCATATAAAGTTTATACTGAGAGAAGAACAGACTAAATGATCTAAAGGCCCTTTTTGGTCTTAAAATCCATAAATATTTTAGTAGAGAAGTACAGTGTGTTGTGATGTGACTGCTTGTTATGCTTCTGGAATCAAGTCACTTGATCAAGTACACTTCTGAAGGCTACGTATGCTGCGTGAAGCATAAAGCACTCTTCTATCACCAAGTTACATGGTATTCTTGATGACATATGACTTTTCTTTCCCGTGAAAGATTGTACATTGATATCTGCCTGCACTGAGATTTCTCAAAACAAGTTCCCAAATCACTTCTGGGACATAAACTAGCAAAATAGACTGACATAGGCAGTTTCAGGAGGGACTTGAGGTTTTCCACCAACCATCTGTTGTTTAAACAAAACTGAAAAGCTGCACATATAGACACAGTTGCTAATTCAAGTCACCTTTTAAGCTTTAATTCTTTGACAACAGAGAAAAACAACTGATCATTTAAAATTCACCAAATATTACCAGAAGTATTCCAGTCCCCCTGGAAAAAAAAAAAAAAAAATGAAGCTATCTATCTTCACCTCAGGTAAGTTCCAATGCAGATGTGAGTTTTCACAAAAATTAAGTATATATTTATGCAGGTAAGCATAGATACCTCAGATATCACTAACAGATACACAAAGGAAATTGATTACCACATACATCTTGTTCATGTCCTTATTTTTTCCTGTGGGTCTAACTAAAAACTATATAGCATGTTTGACTACAGTCTGTTAGGGACATCAAAATTCATTATAGCAATTTTCTTACGAAATCTCACCTGAAAAGTACTGAAATGATCAATCAGCTCACCACCTATACAGGTATTGAGAAATATAGGTAAGCAAAGAACAAGAGTTGTGCAGTTATCTTGAATTTGAAGAAAGACACACTATAAGCAAAATCAAAAATCTTTGCTGGAAGCATTACTTTTATTTATACAAATAAGTCCTGTGAACCTCAATACTGTTTAATCATACGATCCCCAGGAAATCTTTTCCAATTTTTTAGGAATGCACAACATATATACAATGCAGTATATATAATAAATCACAAATATATACAATATTTAGTCCACATATTCTTCTATACATACACCTACATATAAGTAGCATTCATTTCTAGCTATCTGATCACAACCTATTTAAAATTATTATGGTCTTCAAGGTAAATGCATATTTTTATATCTATTCTCAATGAAAAAATTTCTGTCATTTTCATAATTGGACACATGTCCAATGACAATGTGTAATTGCTAAAATAGCAATTGGAGATCTCTTCCAAAGCCAGTAGAAAATTCAAAACATACTTAGCTCATCAAGACTGGATACCTATGACTTTAAAAGTTCCTCAGAGGACATTTCATACCATCTGTGGTCAAGTGATCAGAATTCTCTCATAAGTACTCATATTCTTGAGTAATTTAATTTATAATAATGGATGTCAATTTTTACAATAACTGTTAATCACAAAGGAGGTAGATCAATGGGAAAAAGTACAAAGGAGTTTAACAAATGGGATCAGAAGCCTAGAAAGCATGTTCTACTGAAAGAACTTGGTTTGTTTAGTCTGAAAAAAGAGAAGACTGAGGAAAGATATGATAACAGTCTCAACTATGTAAAAGGTTGTTGTAATAAGCCTTATTCAGGCCCACAAGGGATAGGGCAAGAAGCAAGGAGCTTAACATGGAGAAAACATGACTTGAAGATACAGAAAGGCATTTCATGGGATACTGGAGACTTAAGCTTTAAAAATTAAAAGCTTGCCTACTTAAAAATTATGATAAGTATATAAACGTAGCAAGAAGTAAATTTA
>JAWWES010000115.1:56174787-56195522 GCA_035583135.1 Lophotriccus pileatus
ACTTAAGCTTTAAAAATTAAAAGCTTGCCTACTTAAAAATTATGATAAGTATATAAACGTAGCAAGAAGTAAATTTACTAACTAGGCTTTACTGTAGTACAAACAGATAACAGTTCCATTGTGGTGGACCATATTTGTGTACATGGAGAGCAGGGCAAAACCACCAAGTGCTGACAGCAGAACCATGGGGCTCAATGAAAGAATCAGATTCTTTTCTTCTTCCATTATGACCAAGAACTGAAGATCCATGCTGTAAAATTACTTCATAACTCTTACTTTTGTTTAAGACTATTTCAGTTTCCACCGTGACTTAGTTCAGTTCAAGCACAAGGACATAATTTCAAAAGTCTAAGAATAATTCTGATTTGGTCAAGGGAATTGAAAACTAAAAATAACAAAAAACACATTAAGGAAGCTGTTCTCCTGACATCGCAAGTTAAAGTAAATTACTCTGATGTTAAGAGAAAAGCATTTCACCCTTTTTTTCCTCTAGTGTTGTCTATTGTTGACCTCTGGTTCTAACCACTTGCTTTTTTAAAATTCACTTCATTGTGTCAGGAAAAGCAGAAATAAGAGCAGGTATTAACTTAGCACTGACATTTAGATAATTCCATCAATCTCTACCCCGAAGCCAGTCTTTCACTTCTTTCTTTAAGGCAAGAAAAATTCTGCGCTGAATGCTGGAGTTCTTATTTAACTCAACTCAGAACTAGTCATGCAACAAAATAAGCAATAATCATACCTTGCAATATGAGGTAAAAACTGTTCCTCACTATGTTTACTTCAGAAAAGGAGCAACAGGAATTTCTGTGCCTACATATCACCTGGAGATTTAAAAAACTATAGAAACCTATGTAAAGCACAGCAGTTTTACATAGTTTACCAGTTTTCTGTTTGAAAGGAAGAAATCTCTTTTATTTTCTTCTCCAATATAAAATGTAGATGCTGAACAGTACCTGCATTTTCAGTAGAATTATAACTACTTCTCACCCCATTTAAGAAAGGACGAACAAAGTAAACAAAAGCATCCATTCCACAGAGGGATAGCCATTTAAATAAAGAATTATCTCTGACACAGTAATTCACAGTTTTTGTTAGATGGCCTTTACTCCACTTACCTTTTTAGCCATGACAAGACCATGTACTAAACCAATCTGTGTATAGTTCAAAGCTCTGCTTTGTTGACAGACACAAATGTATTTCATCAGTCATTTTCAATATTGTTTCTCAAAAAACATCTAACATTTTCAAGGTGTTGAGATTTGAACTGAACCATCCAGCTAATGGAGCGCTAAATTAAGATTAACAAATCAACCGGCAGGAATCAATCATCTGACAGGGAATTTTCAAAAAAATTGCTTTAGATAAGAACATGATCACAAAGGCGAGATATGTATAGCCTGTAAGAGTCCTCGTGATCCAATACGGATTTTGAAATTAGATCTTTCACTGCCTCCATGGTCAGATATACCTAAAGAAATGACAACACAGAGAAGCTTTTCTTTCCTTCACTGATGTTGGACTAAATAACAACCTATTATTTACCTGCTAGAAGCGTTCACCAACTAAACTAAAAATATATGGGAGAGCAGAGCAACTGCTAATGAAAACCCAATAAATATCATTACCCTGGGCTCAGGCTGCAATCTCAAGTAGCTGCAGTTCCCTCAAGAGTAAAGAGTAAGGGTGACTCACTCAAACAGTTTATTACCTTGAATACTCCTTTTGAAGAAAGCTTTGCAACCCTCGCAAGACCAGACCCCATAATGATAGCCTGAAGCGTAGTCATTGCAGACAGCACAGTACCGGGTCTCTTTGGTGGATTCCATGGACAGGCTCCCTTTCTCATTGGTACTGGACATCCTCTCCCGGATGCTGTGGCGCCTGTTATCAGAGCTTGGCCTGTTGATAGCAAAACAAAAAACAAAAACCAAAAAAAAAAAGCACAGTTCTTTCAGGGAGGTTAAGCCTCATCCACTGCTTCAGATTGTAAGAAAGAAGAACAGATCTAGTTTGAAAACAAATGGACAAAAGAAAAAAAATCTTTTATCACCTTTTATCTTTTAAGGGTGCAGAATCAGTAAGATATGGGGGGATTTCTCACAAATCAACCTGAAACTACTGGCCAATGTACCTTGAAAAATTAAAAAGCTATTAGATAAATTAATCATTTTTTCTCTAGACATTACAAAGGAATACCAAAAAAACCCAGTATTATTTCGTGTACCTGCTTCTGTTCAAGGATTTCAACATGACTGCAATATCAGCAGCTATTTTGAGAATATGAGTCAAAAATCACTTAATGATTGCACCTGAATTAGCTTAATTATTAATTTAAATTATTATATTATATACACTTAAGTTATTAAACAAGCTATTTTCAAGTGTTATTGCCCAACTGGAGATGCAAACATTCCTTAAATTGTCAAGATTAATACTGCATAAAATAGTCCATATTCTCATTACGATACAACTTTCATAAAAATTAAGAAGGGTCTTTAAGACAAAAAAAGTCAGGAGGTATTAAAAATTGTTGCCAAAGAATTTTTGTTCCAATGATACACATTGCTACACATGTACTACACATATTAGACACACTAGACATGCACGCAACCCACATGTGCAGTATGTTGTTGAATGAAAACCAAACAAATCAATAGTGTAAACGATAATGAATTCACGTCCTAGTGAACCTGGTAAGAGGTTATTATGGGTAGCTGCTGCAGGCATGGTACACAGTATTCAAAAAGGCAAGAGGATGTGAAATTACCACGGGAACCAGCAATGAACTCTGGGATTGCCCCTGGAAGGCAAACAATTCTTGCAAAACGTGCCTTCCAATAAGAGTCTGCACTACAGATTGTCCATGAGACAAACACCATTGGGTGTGACAGCACCAGACAAGCTAAAGCATGAAGAATTCTACTGTTTACAGTAATTACTCACTTGCCATGCATGCTTTAATTGCTCATTAGTAAACAGGTGGCTCATATCTCCCTAGAGTCCCAACATTTCCTCAAACACATCCTGGTTTTGAGCCTAAGAGATTCCTTTTGAGTTTTTCCTACACACCTCATTTTGCCTTACTCCCTTCTTCAGCGCAGCAAAACTTCCTGTGTTTTGATGAACCAAGACATCTGGCACCAACCACATCTTCCTGCTTCAAACATGTATTCCCCAGCAGCTTTCTGATTTCTCTGGGTATGTCCAATTCTCCTCTCTAATCCAGCCTAAGTACCTTGACATCTCCTGCTGCAGTACACCCCAACACCCAAAAGCTTTCTACCAGCCAAAGGCAGCTTGACACTCTCACATGTTCTCTCAGCCATCCCCTTGAGACTTTGTATATATAATTTCTGTTCTGATATTAATGCAAAGCTGTTCCGTGAAAATATATCAATTAGAGAAACAGGAGGTTTTACCGTGTTAGATAGCAGAAACTGCTGCTGGCATCTTGCAGGAAAACTGCATTTTTTAAACCAAATGTTCTTTGCCAAAACTTATACATCAACTAATACTGAAATTTATTTAACTTTTTTTAGTTATTATTTTTATTGGGACTGTGCAGAAGTGAAGAAACTGTAAATGGTGAAGCTCTGACACGGCACAACTCTAGCTTTTTAGTGAGACAGGAAAATTGGAGTGTGTCACAGTTATGACAACATGATTCTACGAAACTAGGCAGGGAAAAGAAGTCCTTGTATATTCTAGATGCTAAAATGTTAAAAAATTAGAAACGTAAGAAGTTAATATCATAAATCAATCGTTATGGATACAACACATACATTGTCCATGTAACCGCCTTTTCCAGCCCACCAAACCTAGGTAGTTTCTTTATTCTTCTCAAGGTCCTGAATCTTCCTTTGAATTTGCTTTATCTCAGAGCCTCATTTATTTGACTTCTTTTTTTTTCCACAGATCAAAGCTGTCGTTTCTGACCTTCTTCACCCCAGTCTTCCCTGCCTGCAGCTATACCACCTCTCTCAGTATAACTTTAAATCAGAATGTGGCTTTTTTAGCATACATATTCTTAGGTGTCTATAACTACAAGACTGTTGTAAATATTTGAAGCAAGCCAACAAGCAATAGGTATGCATGATGATTTGACAGATATTCCTAATTTTTGAGTATTTTCAAAACTGATATAAATATGAATGTTATACAAGGTTCCCAGAATTATTTTCACATCAACAAGAAGTACAAAGAAATTACAATTTTATGAAGTCTAAATGTTATCTTTTTTTTTTTTAAAAAAAAGCACTTTAAAAACAGTACCAAAAAAAAATTTCAAGTTTCAAAAAAATTACATATTTTTGCAGGGATGTAGGAGTTTTCCAACATCAGACATGCATACACCATTACTAAAGCAATCCTAGTTTCCTATTTGGATATAAAAGCATACATTTTAATAAGTAAAATCAAAATAAAGAAATACCAAAAAGTATCAATCATCCCTGATTGATCAGTCCAGATAAACTAAAATTTCATCTTTTCAGAACATTTTCTCAGATCAAGACTAGGTTTGCAAATACATTTTTACTTAAATTATATTTAAGAATAAAATATGACTGGAAGATGTCCTGAAACAACAAAAAAAGCTTTTTCCAACATAGAACGGATAAGTAATTTCATTTAATATGTACACTCCAAAGAAAACAAGCTGCATAAACACTAAGAAGGAAGATGCAGCGAAGACAGATATTTTGCCATGCTGTGGCAAGTTTCTTCCACAGGTTCTGTCCACCTTCAGTCCCACAATGAGGCCACTGTTTCAGAGGGAGACTGCAGTCAGAAGCAATGAGACAGCACCCTCCCTCTTAGCCAACACAGGCTCTGCCACACCAGGGATCAGAGGAAAACGGGGAAGCAACGCTGTTGCTCACACCTGCCCATAATTCCCATGTGTTTCATAATTGACTGAGGTCTCCATTGGACTCCTGCACACAAACTTGTTACATTGAAATAACACTGTAACACTGTTAACACAGACCTTCACAAAGCAAAATTAATCTAAAGATGATGTTGCTGGCTTCCCACCTTCAGAATCACTGCCACTTGAGAACCATTTGGGCAAAGGTTTGCAAACTGGCCCTGCCGAGTCATCACATTCAGGCTTTGGTGCACCACAGTGAAAAGCACACTAAAACATCCCTACCCTCATCTTCCCCAGAAATAACATCCCGCCTCCCATTTCCATTTTTATAGTGGGAATAATAGCTGGTAAGAAAATCTAGTAATTATTAGAGTAGGTGAGGAAGAAACCTTTCTGTGAAAAGAGTATCCCCATAACACAGAGATTGCTAAATCAAGACAACATATCAGATTTCATCCAGAAATCAACTGCTAGTCAGTGTACATCACAGACCACTGATGCTGTGTTCTGACAAAAAAATAACAGTCCACTCTTCATCCTCTTTTCACTTAGGTTCCAAGGGTTAGTCTTCTGAAGAACCTAGTACAAGAACCTAACCCAGCTTTAATAACGTTGGCAAGATCATCATTCCCAAAATACAGTAACAGAACCTTTTCTACAATTTCCTTTGTAACCTATGCAAAAAATAACAAACAAGAACAAAACAACAAAAAAAAAGACCAAAAGTTCTTGTAAACTATGCTTACTAAAGAAAAATGCAAATCAAAAAGTCCAGTTAAAACCCTCTCTCCAAGGTCCTCACCAAAACAGAACAGATTAGAAAGCAAAACACCCTCAGAATTTACTGCTCATTTCCAATTGTAATAACACAGCAGACATGAAATGGAAGTGTTTGGAACCTACAGAGCAGCATAAACTAGTCTTCCATGCTCACTTTCATGTTTTTTCCACCTATATCACGCTGAGCTCACTCTTCAATAAATGTGTTAGCAAACAAGACACCTCTACTTTATACATTCACCTGCTGTTAGAATGTGAATTTCCATACGAGGCAAAGTATTTATGAAGGATTATTTGAACAGAATTAAGTGCTTGAAAATACTTACAAGACATTTCAAGAAGTACTGCAATAGGAATGACCAAGTATATAAACAAACAGAAAATTTCCAAGCACATTACAGGCTGCAAGACTGTACTCTCAGAAAGTAGCTCCAATGAATCTGAAA
The DNA here is from genome assembly GCA_035583135.1 of Lophotriccus pileatus. Taxonomy (NCBI): domain Eukaryota; kingdom Metazoa; phylum Chordata; class Aves; order Passeriformes; family Tyrannidae; genus Lophotriccus; species Lophotriccus pileatus. The sequence continues at coordinate 56,180,887 of JAWWES010000115.1, forward strand.
AAAAAATCATATGCCATCCAAATGAAAGTGTTGGCTTAAAAAAAAAAAAAATCCCAAAATGTCTAGGGTTGTATTTAAGCTAAATACAACTTGACAATGGAGAGAATAAGCCTTATATGGAGTTGTATATCAAATGGACAAGGTATTTTAGGCTAGATAGAACTTTGGGAGGCAGCCACATGCCGATCCACCATTGGCAGTAGATGGGCTACAGCAATAAGGGTGGGTTTCAGCAACATGAGTGGAAGCCAGCATTGCTCCTTGGCTGATACTCCAAGAATCCAGTTTATCCAGTGATAAAGATCAGCCAGGGCTCACCCTGGGATCTGATTGCCAGTGATTCCTGATCCATGGCTGTGAGCAGCTAAACTCTCTTCCTCATCAAAACAGTATGGTTTCATCTATGCTGCTGAAGAAGAACCCTTGCACACGTCCTGCCTGAACCATGCCCTGGGAGAGGGTCACTTAGCCTGGCCAAACTGTGCCTGGAAGTGTGAAGCTATTCAGCAGTGAGAGCCATCCTGCTGATGTTTGTAGCTGTGCCCTGGCCTTGTTTAGGCAACAAAAGCTGGCCTTTCTTGCTGCACTATCCTCAGTTTATTCCCTGATCATCAGCTAGTTAATGTCCCTGGGTGCCGCATCAGAACCAAGAGCAATAAGAATTTTCCTTAGAAAAATGATTATGTCCCTTCCAGCTTAGTGCCTACATCACTGAACATGACATTTAAGTTCAGCTACAGTTCTACCTTGGATAAATGTAGCTGTGAAATTTTGACACTCCTGGGTGAAAATAAGCTTTAGAATGAGAAGGAGCTGCCTGTAATTTATACCTCTAAATGGACTGCCTGGACAGCTCCTTCTCTTCCCTTCCCCCATCCTTGACCTCTGAGCCTTCACAAGTCTTTCCACCAAGGGAAACAGAGAGTATAACCAGAAAGGCCATCAGAGCAGAGCTGCACAGCACCTTCTGTGGCACGTGGGACAACAAGACAGGAGGAGACCTTCCTGCTGGAGAAAAGATCCTCTGGTCACATCATCTCATTAATTTCACGGACCTGACTCATCTCTTCTCCGTCAGGGTGAGTGCAGGGACACCTCAACAGGACTACCTGCACAGAAAACACTAAGCTGACGTAGCGAATAGATGAGGTGAGGAAATACTGACATAAAGGAATGAGAAGAGACAATATGAAGAATGACTAGGTAGGGGAGTGAGGGATAGGTTTTAAAGAGGGTAGACCTTAATCTATTTGTCATTTCAATGGGTCTAAAATTTAAACTCATACAAAGACATCTTTGGAATAAATACTGAGAAATTGGTTCTCTTTTATTCTGTTTCTCTGTGTCTCAGTGCTGTTGGAATCTAAACTACAACTCACAGTGCTACTCTGTCTTTGAGGGTTTTTTCCCTGACTGTTCAGTGTCTGGTGCCTTACCATAAGCACACTGTCTGAATTCAGAATTAACTTCCTTCCAGTATTTCCATGCCACTATAGCAACTTAGCAGCTGACAAGTGTTAATGAATGTATTTTTCCAATACTCTTCTGCACTGAAAGGATAAAAAATGAGACTGAGAGAGATTAAGGTCAAAAGTATATACTGAGTTATGGGCAACCTGAGTTTTTAAGTACTCACCATTAACTAGCATTTTGAATGTTCAGAGTGCTCCTTTCCTTGTCTGCAATTGCAAGGGTAAATGTTCAACATTTACATGAATCAGACTATAGGACTACCATTCTGTACAAAGAAAATTACAATATAATACAAGAATAGTTGTGAAGATTTTGATTTAAATGATTTCTGAACTTTACAGAAGCATCTGTGGCAGAATCAGACAGAGAATTTAGTTCTTCAGGCCAGCAATCAGCTGTGTCCACATAATAATCCTTGACATTTTTGCCTCTTTCTTTTTTTTTAGTTACCAGCCTTTGGAAGAAAAGAAGAGAGAACTTATACATTTCACTATAAAAGCATGACACATTCCAGACTTGATCCTTTTCGTATATTGGAAGAGCAGCCCACTTATGATAACATTATAAATACAGAAATAATTATTATAATAATAATCACAAAAGCAGAAAGGGACCAAATAACATTTGCACAGGTCACCTTGGCTTGGGCTTATTAAAACTACAGGTTTGCAAAGAATGTTTTTTCTGCATGTAGCTTCTCACCTTCTAATGAGGACATCTAGAAAAACAAAAATTTTAGCCTTTTGCCCCATAGTCACAGACAGCAGAGCTGGGTTGTGGTGGACCTCTCACTCCCGCATCTGCCTTTACACAGCATGCAATAGCAGACCACTCTCACTCCCCAGCAGCAGAGAAAGGATGCCAGTGATACCTGCTAACTATTGTAGTGACACTACAAGTCCTTTATTCTATTCCAGTTTAGGAGAAGAACCAAAAGCTAGTAAGCACACAGAGGTTGCTGTCACTGCTGTCAGTGGCATGCCTGCTCTGTCTTCCTCTTCTTTGTCAACTGCTCTCATTTGGCCCATCCAGCCCTTCTTTTCCCATTCTTACATGTAACCTTCATCTTCAAGTTTTTTCTCCCAGTCTCAGTCTCCCTATCCAGAAAGGACAAACTCCCCTCCTTTGGTGCCTGACCCAGCTCTGCTTGGCTACTTCTCTCATGCCTAGACTTCCTGCAGGCATTTCATCCAAAGTTCTCTTTCTTCCTCTATCATGACTCATTTTCTTCATGTCCTGGGCAGGAAGGTTCCACTCTTCTGCTCTCTGCACCCCCAGCCACTCTGTCTGCCATGGTTACTTAGCTGCTGTTAATCTTAACATATAATCATTTTTCCTTTGACCTGACTCACCACTTGCACAACCAAATACTCAGATTTGTAATCAAAGAAGATTTGACTGACCTTAGTGTTGCCATTTCTTGACCACATTTAACTTGTTCATCATAAAAGGACATACCTATGTATTTTTTACCAAGGCTGAATTTAAAATTTCTGCAATCCTGTGATGAGAAGCTCTTTATAAGTGCTATGAACTATCAACAAGAAAAATTATGAAGTTCCAAGTCAGCCCAAATAGAATTAAAATATATAAATAAAAACCCCAAATGAACATATATTTCTTTATAATACTTTTAAAGCTATGAAATTTCATTTATGTATAGGGTCTTGCCTTCTATGGTTTGTAATTCTGTCTTTTCTCCTCTGGAGTGGGACTGTTCCTGTTAGAAGGTAAGCCTTCATCACATCACCACTCCCCATAGCCTGAGGTTCTGTGTAGAAGGACACTTTTCCCCTGGGATAAAATGAAGGCCAGAAACACATCTTTGAAGAACCAACTGAGAGATGCCATGCAAGCCATAAGACTTGACAAATGCCATACTACTTTTGTGCCAGAATTTCACTTGTGAAATAAGAAAAAGCGTTGTCCTATTATTAATATTTTGAAGACTACATAAATCAGCACAGAAATCTAGTTTCTGCAAAGAAGAAGTTCAGAAGAGAAAACTTCTCTCAATTTTCAAGGAAAAAATATTTACTGTGGGATTTTCATTTTGCAGAAATCCTGATTTTAAAAATATTTGCCAGAAAGATATTCAAACACCAAAACTTTTCTTTTCATGCAATACACATTCACAAAATAAAAATCATGCCTATAATAAGCAAAAAGAATATATACAGATACATCCATAGGTACTATTTTGCCATGTTAAGTGGGAGAGGCTGCTGTAATCTCCACAGAGTAGTCAAACTGCCCTGCAGTCTCAATGTGACATGTGACATCAACAGACCCACAGAAATTACACAGTCTGCAACCACTATATACTAGCATTCAGCACAGACAGAGCATCGCTTGAAAGACTGTATATCTACACTTGCCAGGCAGGAATTTGTTTTAACTTATTCTTACAACATTTCCAACGATTAAGAGTTTCTCTGTGAACTGTTTGCTGCTTCACTACCGAATGGCCAGCCCAAGTCCTCTCCGCTGGAAATCAGGCTCCAATTAGCCCAGAGAACAACTCAGATGCCACTCTCTTTGTACACATTTTCCCTTTGAAAGATTCCTGCTATGCCACCTCTCTGCCTCCAGTTTTTCTTTCAGTCTCCTCTCTAATTCTCCTGCCCTCTTGCTGCTCTAAGGACTTTGCTTGCTTCTTAGTGAGCATAAAAATCTGAGAGACCTTGCCAGTCTCTCCCAAAAAAGCATATTGACTTGTTCACATATTTTTATCTTCATAGAATAAAATTTGCCTTTTCTGCAAAAGATGTCTGTTGACTTGTATTTAGCTTATGATATTCTCTACCACTTAGACTATTTTTTATTCTGCAGTCTTTTTCCCTTCTCAGTAATTCCCCAGTTATTGTACTTGTGCATTAATTTTCTCCTTCCCAAAGGCTAGATACTGCACTGACCATTAGTGAATTTGAGAAATATTTAATGTTTCAGATTCTACTGCGGTAAGCAGCACTAGAAAAATGTTCTCTTACATACATTTCAAGTGACTCATTTACAGATTTCTGTTGCCTATAAAAACTGGCAGATAACTTTCCGTTATTTAAAAATTAATGGTACTGTCTAAACTTTGGAGTAAAATCTCTGCAAATTATTGTTCTGATGAGCCCTTACTTCTTAAGGAAAAACACCAGTGGAATAAATATTTTGATCCAATTCCCCAGGATCCAAAATAATGACCAGCCAACTTGCTCGGGGTTTGTCTGCCTGTTTCTACCTCTTGCCAGGTACAGTTTTGCCTGGGCACTATCTGCCCCTGACACCAACCCTCAATTCCAACCACTCTGCTACACAAAGAGTTATATAATCTGAGGAACCTCATTCTGCATGCCAAATTGGAAGAAAAACCTGCTGACAGACAAAGTGCCTCTGGGCACTGCACAGATACCATTTACTGGCAGCAGTACTGAGTTGGTGTGTGGTTGTGTGGCTCTGGGGAGAGATGCAACAGGGGCCTCAGTGTGGCAATCAGTTGTGCCACAAGTGTGCCAAAGTGGAGGGCTCAGCAGGCAAACACTGGAAGCACATCTCACTTTAGTGTAAACAATCTGAGAAATAAAACATGTTTGAAAAGCTGAAAGCATGAACAAACCAAAAGGCCAGCTTCAGCTAATCTCTGGTGTACATTCTGTACAACTTTTACACTTTTAGAAATATCTAGTCACCTTTGTCTCCATTAAAGTTATACTAAGCCTTGAAGATTCAGCTGAAAAGTTGGACCCCTGCATTTCTTACAGGATTCTTAGAATTATAATATGGCTTTGTGAAAAGTCTGAAGTTTAACCTTTCGTAACACATACAGAAGAAGTCTTTTATCCAGGTTTCACTGTTCCCAGTAAACGTCCTTCAGAGTTACCCAGTCGTTAGGCTACTTTCTTTTTTTTTTCTTTTTTTAATGTTCAGATAAATTAGCACAATCCAACCATCTGGAAAGAAAAGGTTAAGTGCACTCAACAGATTGGAAAAGGGTATTTCAGGAAGTGCTGTCAGATTCTTATACTTACCTCCAGACTATTTCAAAGGTAAGTGCCAGCAAAAACACAGGAATCAGTCATAAATCTTTCCTTACTATGCCTTTATATTACTTTTATGTGCTCATGTGTTCCTTTTATTCTTGGGCAAGCCCTCTTTCCAAATATTTCAGATGCACACATTAAGTTGAAGCAATTATTCAAAGCTTCATTACATTCCTTGGAAAATCTTTCAATGGCCAACATTAAACAAGACATTTTTAAAGAAAAATACTTGCAACATTTGAATTTTCTCCTTTACTACATCAACCTCAAAAAATTGTTAAATAGGAATGCAGATTGCATAACAAATTGATACCATTGTTTCAAAAATTCCAACCTAAGTCAATCTAGCATTTCAAATTTTTTTTTCAGAACTTTTTTCAGACTTTTTTTTCAGAATGAAATCTTAAACTGAAAATGTAACTTTAAGGGGTATGTTGCATTTGAAAATGAACTTTTGAAACAAAACACTGGCACAGCCACATATGGTCACAACAAAGAAATCAGAGGTCTCTGAGCCACAGGAAAATAAACCCTGGTGAAATAAAAGACTACTTAAAGCAGTCATTAAAGTTCATCAAAGTGCACACAGACCTCTTGAACCAGCGAGAGAAGAGATAAAAATGTTTTCCCAAACAGAAACACCCAGGCCATATACAAGCTGCTCTGTGCCAGCTGCCAGCAATAATACAGAAAAAAAAAGACTAGGCATAGGTGCTAAGCCTAAAGACACGATATGGGCAGCAGAGAAAGAACAAGGCACTTGGGAAAATTTGACACCTGCATGTAAAAAAGCTTGTGTACTTGCCCCAGAAAATATGATTTATCTGCAGCTCCTTGTTCTTGTCCCAAAACAGAAATCCCTCAGAACAGAGCCTCTGCAGCCCCTTGGACTGACAGGTGCACAATTTAGGGTTCAGTGAAAGAAAAAATTAGTTCCTAAACATACAGATCCATTTGTGCTTAAGCCAATTGCATCAAAGCAAACTAATTATTATGTAAATTTATACTAAAATTACAGAAAATATTATTCTGGGAGTTACTGAAAAACAGCTGAAGGACAACATAGTCATTGGTCACAGCCAGCACAACTTCATGAGAGGAAAATCCTGCTCATCAAACCTGATTTCCTTTTATGACAAGATAACCCACCTAGCTGATCAAAGGAATACAGCTGATGTCATAGTTTTGGATTTCAGTAAAGATTTCAATACTGCCTCTCACAGGATCCTTCTGGACAAAATGTCCAGCCCACAGCTGGATAAACACATCATGTTGTGGGTGAGCAGCTGGCTCAGGAGTCGAACCCAGAGGGTAACAGTGAATGGGGAAACATCAGACTGTGTACGAGGAATATGCATCCCAGGAATTCAAACATGACTTGAAAGTCATATGCTTGAAAGTATAACAAGTGTAACAGAAGGGGGAAAAGCCCATGGCCAAGTGTAACCGATCAAAGGGCAGGTTAAAAAAGCATGACAGAAGGCAAACAAATAGCCAGTCTGAAAACATGTCACACTGCACCAGTATGGGACCAGTCACTGCATACAAGGACAGCATTTCACCTACAGGGATGGGCTGCTAAAAGTGGCCACAGCATTCAAGTTCTGTCAGGCTAACAGGACACCTGTTCTTTGTAGCTGTTATATACTTCCCTTCCTCTGTTCATAAAAATAACTAACAAATTATGCAAAGTTTCAGTCTTGAGCAGTCTGGACCCTAATAGAGAAAATGGAGACCTTACAGTGGCATGCTTTAGTTTGTCCTTTCAGTCGAAATGGAGGCAAGATGGATACACAGAAATGAGATGCCTCACAAAATCTTGGTCATTTGTGGTGAAACACTGCTCCAGCAAAGAACTTGACTCACACTTGTCCTGTGGAAAGTGCTGAATTCAACTTTGCATGCCAATTCATTCTGTGAATATTCATAAACAGGAAACCAGGAAATAAACATGCTATAGTTAGAAACACAACAGTGGAGTCTGTCAATACCATGTGGTCTACTTCTTAATTGTGTTCTAGCTTTATAAGGCCAGACCCTGTTGACACACAGTGACATGAAATATGGCTGATCTATTGCATTTGTCATAGAGGATCTCCAGAAACTGAAAATTACATAAGCTAGAAATATCATAGAATCATAGATTGGGGAAGGGACCTTAAAGATCATCTAGCTCCAACTTCCCTGCCATGGACAGGGAAACTTGCAACTAACCCAGGTTGTTCAGAGCCCTATCCAGCCTGGTTTTGAACACCTTCAGGGGTGGGGAGTTCAGAACCATGTAAGAAATAGTAAAAAATAGAACCCAAACTGATGTTTTTATAAAGGCTATGATTTGAGACATCCCCACCAACCTGTTTTTCAAAATTTCTTAGATCCTACAACTTTCTCTTCCCCCAAGGACAGCAGCAAATATTCAGCATCTCTCTAAGTCTTAGACATCACTTCTGAAAATTTAGTGTTAAAGGCTACCAAGGCTGTAATTTTTCTTTATGTCCAAAAAGTAGAAACTAAACTGCTGCCAAACAGGCAGTCTTGCTCTCCATTTATTTCTGACCACAGACCCTGAGGCCCAGAGTAGCAAATTAATGCTGTTCAACACAAAGTCACAAGACTCGAGACAGGGGAGGAGGCCAGAAAAAGCAGGGTAAAGAAAGAAGGAACTCAATTGTGTGGTCACACTAGTTTACTAATCCAGCCACAGGAATTGTGACCAGAAATGTGACAAGGGAAAGAAAAACTCCTTCAGTAACATCTTTCAGTTGATCAGACTAATGGTTACATTACAACAGAATAAAGTATTAAAATAGCAGATTAAAAAACTGGACTGGGTTCTGTTCCTCATTCCTCTGTATTTTCTCTTTCCTGCTTGTAGAATGAAGATCTTTCTCCATGTGCAGGTGATCTCAGTCATCAGTACTCACCAAATAGTAAGTAATAAGTTTTACATATCCAAATTATCTAAATTATCCCAAAGTAGTTATTTATTCACATAACGGTCACAGATAAATTTGCATATGCTGACTATGCAGTCAATAGTAAGCCAAGAGAACATTGCTCACGAAAGGCAGAAAATACATTGATGTAGCCAACTGCACATAATGTATGTTTGCAGCACTGCTTTTTGACATATATTTTGGGTAACTTATGCAACAGTGCGTGAGAAATTAGGTCTGTGAGAAATATATCCACTTGCCGTTTATGTTGGTGATAATTTTGTTTTAAGACACTAAGAAGTTGTATTTTGTTTTGGCAAATCCGTGTCATCTATTTGTGTCATTTTTTATTCCTCACAGCAACAGAGAATAAGTTCAAGTGCTTCAGAGGTGCCACCTCATTAATCTTCTCACTTTTTATTGTTGGTAGACTGTAATTGCTCCCTGGTCTTTAAATTACAAAGGAAGGAAAAAGTATATTAGAGAGACACATTAATTCAGAATTAAATGTACAGTATTATGGACACAACAGGTGCACTCCTGTCATGACATTTAAAAATATATCAGCTGTTCACATGGGAGACCCTTAAAACTAATTTACTAGATACAAGGAACTCCTGCTGAATATTTATTTTCCAGATATGCATGCTTCTCACAAGTAAAAGGAAAAACATCCACCCATGTTTCAACTTCCATTTGTTGCATAATACTCTTTAATGGCTAACTTTCGCAAAAAGACCATCTATTTACACATTTCTAGCCAAAACATTCTCTGTTGCATACAGCTGAATGTTGGAAGTGGATGTTGCACTAAGCTTGGCACAGCAAACTTATTAACCCACCATGGTCCAGTCCAAGCCTCATCTGGAAAGCAGCAACTCAGTGGAGCTGAGGCTGGCAGCTGATGGCAGTGCATCCCTCACCTCTGCTCTGGGAAGGGTTAGAAGCAAGTTAGAAGAAAACACCAGGTCCTCATCTAGGCTTACTGTGGTATAAATATGGCCAAAATTAACGCTTGATTTTCAAATAGTCCATATATTCAAAAGTATATCTGCGTAAGGTGAAGCTCCACGTCCTGCACTTGGGTTGCAACAGTCCCATGCATTGTTACAGGAGAAGAGTGGCCTGAGAGCTGCTCAGCAGACAGGGACTTGGGGGTGCTGGCTGACATCTGGTTGAACATGAGCTAGCAGTGGTCAAAGAAGGTGGCCAAGAAGGCCAATGGCATCCTGGCTTGTATCAAAAACACTGTGGCCAGCAGGCCTCATCCACTTACTCAGCACTGGTGAGACCACACCTCAAATCGTGTGTCCAGTTCTGGGCCAGTCACCTCAAAAAGGACATTGAAGTGCTGGAGTGAGTCCAAGGAAGGGGAACAAAGCTGGCAAAGAGTGTAAGTCTTATGAGGAGCAGCTGAGGGAACTGGGGTTGTTTGGTCTGAGAAGACTCTCTACAATACCTGAAAGGAGGTTTTAGTGAAGCGAGGAACAGTTTCTTGTGCCAGGTCTCAAGTGGAAGGAGAAGAGGAAACAGCCTTATGTTGTGTCAGGGTAGGTTCAGATTAGATATTAGAAGAAAAACTTCACTGAAAGGGTGGTTAGGCATTGAAGTAAGTTGCCCAAGGAAGTGGTGGAATCACTGTCTCAAGTGTTGAAGTGGTGTTTGGATGTGGCACATGTGGATAGGGTTTAGGGGTGATTGTGGTGGTGCTAGGTTGGTGGTTGGATGAGATGATCTTGAAGGTCTCTTGCAACCTTGAATATTCTGTGATTCTGTGATATCAAAAGTGTTTTATAAGACAAACAGGAAGATATTTCAATTATGGCCTATAAGCCTCTCTTCTTTGGTTTACTTCTGGTTTAGCTTTAATTTTACTCTAACCTTAATAAAAATATTTTATCAGTAACAGTTCTAAAATTGTACTTTCTTCATGTTTCCATCTAGCACCTCAGTTATTTACTTTTAATTCAAGCATGCGGCATTAGATATTCAAGCTTGAAACCACAGTCACTTGATTTCACATACATATTTATATAGATTTGCAGATCACAAAGCTAAAGAATTCTAACCAACATCTGTCTGTTCCCAAATCCAGAATCCAAAACCAGCTTCAACCACATTACATCGGAAAGATAAGCCAACAGTGCAGAAATTCTGAATGAAAATGTCTTAAATGTTTCTTCTTTCTCCAGTCTCAACACTGCTCTGCAAATCAGAATGGGAACTGCTACATGAGACATATTCTTAATTCTTGTTTTCACTTGCTGATAATCCTGATAACCTTGCTGGAGAACCCTTTGCACTCCTACCAAGAGCTCAGCTCCTTTCCAGCTCCACCCTCTGGACCATACATCTCGCAGGAATTGAACAGTGCAAGTGTACCCATGGCTTAGAAAGGTAAGTACACCCAACTCAGCATCACGGTGCAAAAGACAAGGTTTGCTGTTGCACATGCTAGTGAGACAGGAGATGAAAAAAAGACATAGGATTCCATCCCTCTGCAAATGGCAATTTTGAGTTTAGCAGCAAGATTCCTAATGCAATATTTTATTTCTCCCTTAAAATCCATCAATTCTCCTCAAAAATACTCTGTAGTGACTACAAGGATGTAATAAGATAGCCTTGCTAAATCACTGAATCACAATAGTTCAACCTTTTGTTATAGATGCTCTCATCATTACAAATTCATTTGGTCAAAAATACAGCTGAAATGGGCTTATAGATTATATCCATGCAAAATCATATTTAATAGTAATGACTCTAATGCGGTGATAATTCCATTCAGTACTAGACTTCAGTTAACAATATGAGAATTAATATCTGATCATCTGAGTATCTGAATCTGTACTGAATTTTAAACCTACCTGAGGATCTCTGACTTCAGGGACAAATTAATGTTCTCTACATCATCTTGTACAAGACTCATTCCTTCTATACAGCAGCTGTGTATATGTCTAATAGTAGAAACAGCACCTCACCCCTTCAGAACATCCAAGGATTAAACAAACAAAGAAAATAGATTGAAAGTGCTGAGAGTACCAAAATGGAAATTGAAAGAAGAGAAGTAGATCTTCAATGAATTGTTCCCCATGACAGCTTTACAGTACAACCTAACACAGACAAAAAACTCCCAAACTGGACAGCATGCATCAGTCATTTCCCAATTGCAGAAATAACAGTTCTGAACATTTCTGATTCCCAAGTAATGATCCACAGCATGTAGTAAGTGAAACCTCAATTCCTTGCCAATGCTGAGATGACTGAAGTTCACTAAAAAGCTAGTGATTTTAGATTTATTAAGCACTGAAACACATTTTCATTAGATATATATTTCTCTTTTTTATTTCTACTTAATGTATTTTAGTTAGATAAACTTATGTCTAGAATTACACTTTTCAAGGAGCCTCAGTTCTCACAAAATCAGTTTTGAGTATCTCTCAGAGGGATAAAGTTGCAAAGAAAACTCTGATTTTGAACCTGGGATTCAGGATTGGCCACAGGACAGAGATCTTGTTCTTATTTTTTAAAATTTGTCCCTTGATGCCATCAGAAAAGGATCAAGTAGTTGACAGATGCATATCTGAGGAATTTCTCTGTGACAAGGAGAATTTGCCCAAGTAATATGGTAACAAATTGACCCTAAAACAGATCACCTCCAGACTCCATCCATTTTAGGCTGCTACATAACTTAAACATGGCTCTCATCAGAATTCATGAAGTAGTGGTCTTGGAGTCCTATTCTCACTTATTTATTACCACATCTCCCCTGTAATAAACAAGACAAATCATTTTGTTCTTCTCTTCTGATTTTTAGTTCTGGAAAAACCTGGAAGGACCACACACAAAAGTAGGGCCAGTCTCTTAGCCAATGCAGCTTTCAGGTTGCTTGTCATTTCCAGACAGCTCCACATTTGTTGACAATAAAGTGAATTAGAGGGAGAGGCACCAAGTCATTTATGAGTCAGAAAATGGGTCATAAACGAAAACAACTTGAAACTATTAATACCTAACGCTGCCATTTAAAAGATACTAGAGAAGCTGGTGCTAGCCATACAGCGATGTTTTAGATCTTCTTGAAAAGGCAGTCTTTGGCCTAAGTAGTTCTCTTAAACACTTTTGGGGGGAAAAAAGGGAGACAGGGGGTACAGACAACATTTAACATTTGCTTAGGTACTGATTTTTGTACCACAGTGCATCTCTCTTCAGTGCTTTGCTGAAATAAGACCAGCAAAATCCTTCACCTTAAATAAAGAATACAATGAGCTGAGGGTCATATCTGAGAGTTCATGTCATAAGAAAATTAACTCCTTGATTCTGTGCAGTCATCCCTTATCTACCTATGAAATAAACAAATGCTAGGTAGCTGAACACACAATTCCATATAAGGACTGAAGTGCAAATATATTGATGCTCTATTCCTTCTGAGAAATATTCTGGGTATGTATGTTTAACAAGCTTGTAAACAATTTTTGTTCCATTTCAGATACTCTATTTAGTAATACCAATGCTAGTTTCCAAAACCATACGCAGTGACTGAGCACCTACTCAATATTTTGGTTCTTTCCACCCTTACTCAGATGTTGCCTCGTGTCTTCTTTCTTATTCAAGCCTGTTCTGAAAAGAGTCTTGTCTATTTTTCACATGCGATTTTCAAGGGCACTCTTCAGTATTACAGATGGGCCCTTCAGAGACACCAGTAAATGTTTGCTCACAGAGGTCCTGTATGGTAAAGCAGCACTATCTTCATTTCACATTCACATTAGGCAGAGAGAGGGAAAGATCTGTGCACACAAATTTAGTTCTGGCACGTTTCAGCTTTGGGAAGGCTGCTGTTACGATCTTACTGATGTAACTTTATTTTCTCCATGTGCATGAGAAATATCAAGCCTTTAAGGAACTTAAACAATCAAAATTAAATCAGTCCTTCTGAGTGGCAGTTGGTGTTTCAGGAGTGATGGAAGTTTATATCTACAGCATCAGCATCAGCTACTTGGGTCATTAATGAACCAACAGCTGGGCTAATCCATTATATTCTGGGTAAATCTGTAACGGACAGGAACAAAATTCAAGAGTTGCACATTTCTGTTGGGAAGAAAATTGTTCTGCATAGGGCCAGCTTCATATTCCGTGTTTCTCCCTGTCAGCCTTTTTATTTCTCTGTGTTTTGCAACACATACTTTATCTGTTTCAGTCGTGTTTATAGTCCATTCCCAGTTTAACTCTCATTCTCTGAGAACCTTTAAATTCCACAATTTTCCTCCAGCTCAGACTTCTTCTGGAGGTTCTCCTTCAGCTTACTTTTCTAATTCACCCCAAACTCTTCCAAGAACTAACACATGATCTATTTTCTACTGCTAGAGTACTCCCTCTTTTCTTCATCCATGTTCTGTCTGACAGCTCACAACAGCCTGTTACTGCACCTCACCAGAGATTCAACTTTCTACCCTATCAGACCTATCAGATTTCTTCACTGTCCCCATTCTGTTCTTCACTGAGACTACCTTTATTTTTTCCTCAGCCTATCTTCCCAGGCTGTAAGCTCAGTTTTTCCTGCATTTTGTTGATGTGACTTTTGCCAAAGAGAGAAGAAGCAGAAAGACACTAATATCACAGGGAGACCAATTTTACTAATCACAGTAAAGTGAGATACGGGCTGCCCAGATGAAGTATAAGGTGGGTGCAAAATGACTGGACTGTTAGCCACAGCAGATTTTTATCAGCAGTTCAAATCTGGCCAGGTTGCAGTAGCATTCATGTGCAATCAGTACTGAGGTAAATATTTCATTAACAATAGGGATGAAGGGAGAAACTACACCCCTAGCAGGTTAATGACAGATACCAAACTGGCAGGCAGGGGCTATTCAGAGTGATGGATATACTGCAGCGCAAAGCTGCCAATAAGATAGACCTCAACAGGCTGGAGAAATGGCCCAGCAGGAATCTCATGGAACATGCAAAGCAATGAAGCTGGGATGGAATACCACCCTGAAGAAATACAGAAGTATGTACTAATACAAACATCTAAGGAGGCTGAGAGCAGAGCCCGTTCCCCTCTCCTTGGCAGTTGCAAAAGTGCTTCTAGTTGAGGCTTTCAAGCTGAAGAGAGCCTTTGACAAATTGGAGCACATCCAGTGGACAGTCACTAAGATGAGGAGGGGGCTGGAACAAATGCATATGAGGAGATGGTGAGAGAATT
>JAWWES010000115.1:56195622-56211792 GCA_035583135.1 Lophotriccus pileatus
AGTACAATGGAAGACTTTGAAGAAGACGGAGCCACACTGTTCCTGGAGACACACCGTGAAAGGATGAGAGGCATCTGACACATCTCTGGACAAAGAATATTCTGATTATACATTAAGAAAACGTTTTTCACAGAGAGTGATTCGGCACTGTAACAGATTGCCTTGGGTGGATGTGGAGCCACCAATCTTGTGTACCTACAAAACACAATTGGACAAGGGCCTAAGAAGCCTGATCTAACTTTGAAGCGAGCCTTGCTTTGAGCAAGATGTTGACCAGATAATCCTCAAAGTTACTCTTCCCTTCAAACTTACATTACTTTGTAACTCTCGTCTCTCAGTTAGTTGCCTCTGCGCACAGCAATAATTGCAGAGACACTCCTGTTGAAAAGCCACGTAGCTGTGCAATGAAGCAACCTCACACATTTTGGATGCTCTTGCAATCAGCTCAGTATAGAATCACTGAGAAAGAATGAATGGTACATGAAATTTTATGCATTTTAGCGATGAAATGCAAACAAATTCCCACTGTGAATAGTGAGATGTTTCAAGAGTTTGTTGCTTAAATCTGAGTAGAATTTCTTAGGGAAATCAAAGAAAAAGGACCCTGCTTTGACAACGTTCCTCCAATATCAAGGATCAGAGCTATATCTATAATACAATGGTGTCTAGTATGTCCTGTGAAAAAGTTTGGGATTTTTTTCTATGAGTATGCCAAACTTTTGTTTTCCCTTCCTGATACTTACAGAGTTGAGCCATAAAAATTTTATCTGAGACAATCATCTAACAAAGAAAAATATAAGCCAAAACCAGGCAATGTAAGTAACCAAAAGAGAGAAACCTAAGAAGACTTAATAATAAGCAATGTTACTAGAACTGTCTGTAAATAAAGTTGAGTTTTACTCCGAGGTGTTTAAAATTTTCTCTGCATAATTGGATTTATTTCCACTTTGTTTGGCTTCTTTTATTGATTGAAAGAAGAAAAAATAGTAACTTAACTTCTTGACACAGAACCTGCATTACCAGTGTTTGGCTCCTAAAACTACAGCGTATCTGGCAGATATTCTTACAGCTGAACTTGTTCTGATACTGTTGCTATTAAACATCCATCTATGTTATTTTTTATGGGTTTATACCTTACCACCTCTCTCCATGGATATAATTAGCATGCTCTGAGACATTAAATATTCTGCTGAACCATCACTTTCAAGATTTGCACGCTTTATCTCTAATCAATACCCCTGTAGATTAAAATTAGGATTATATTTCTCATAGCATGGCAAGGCAAAGATAACATACTTTTCAGTGCAAAAATTCTAGATAATCCAAACCACACAAAACTATTGCAAGGTAATAAATCTGCTACACTGGCTCATAAGTGGCACCATACATATTTTTCCTTGTTTTTCTCAATATGGCTGAAGGAGGAGTATCATTTTACTGCAGAATGGAAGCAAATTGACAAAGCTGTTCTTTGACATATTAGTTCCCTGAAGATATCTAGTTTGCTGTACACTCCCGGCTATAGTATTCTTTGCTACCACCACATTTTCCTGGATACAAGGATGCTGTGATATGTAATTTGAAACAGGGATCTTACTGTGAAATTCAAGTTGTAACTAGTAACTAAAGCAGGGGACACTTATTAGAATCAATTTCCTTTAGACATCAACTGATACAAGCTATTCAGTAATTACTAGATACTGCTTAATCAGGATAGCTCAGCAAAAGAAATGCTTTAGTAATGTTTGCTAGCTTTATCAACTGAAAACAGAGATGACAGGGTATTATTTTTGCCAAAGATCAGATTTTCTAGTACTTGTCTTGAATAGCAAATTAAACAATGATTTTTAGAGTCAGCACCTCCTAAACTTTCATCCATTTACAGGTCAACTTGAAGAAGGAAAAAGAGTAAGTTCCTAAACATTGGAATATGTTAATGGAGAGCTGGAATGCATAAAGCTCCACCCGAGGTTGGCTGAGGAGACAACTGTGAGCATGTATATGTCAGGATTAAAGGGAGGGCAGGGACAGGTGACATTACAGTGGAGGTCTGCTACAGGCTGCCTTATCATGAAGGTCCCGTGGAGGACCACAAGGATGATGAGAAGAATGGAGGACCTCTCCTATGAAGATATTGAGAGAGTTGTGTCTGTTCAGCCTGGAGAAGGGGAGGCGACAGTGAGACCTTATAGCAGCCTTCCAGTTCTTAAAGGGGGCTTACAGCAAGGCTGGAGAGGGATTTTTCACAAGGGCATGTAGTGACAGGACAAGGAGTAGATGGCTTTAAACTGAGAGCATGTTTAGACTGGATATTAGGTGGAAATTCTTCACTATGAGAGTGGTAAGGCACTGGAACAGGTTGTCCACAGAAGCTGTAGATGTCTCATCCCTGGAAGTGTTCAGGGCCAGGTTGGATGGAGCTCTGAGCAACCTGGTCTAGTGAAAGGTGTCCCTGCCCATCCCAGGTGACTGGGAACTAGGTGATCCCTTCCAACCCAACCTGTTCTATGATTCTAGGATCTTTCAATGATTTTTGAATTAACAGATCTTGTCTCACAAGCCTGAAGTACATTTAAAGGGAAAAAGAAAATAGAAGGGAAATAGCAAGAAAGTAGTAGATGTTACATATTCCAATTTTAATAGGCCTATATGCAAAAAACAGTGGAGGCTATTTGGAAAGCATATTAAGAGTTTACCAGCCTTGTGATTTAAGATTTGAAACCCAAATTTTATGCTGTATTTTCTTCTGCAGCTGCTGCTTTCTGCAGAGCACCTTCCTAACTATTTTTATTTAGCATGAGCTGAGACTTCTCCTATGTTGCAGTAAATTTTCCTTCCCCTTTCTTCCTAGCTTTGATGTACACTTTCTAGTGTCCCAGAAAGTTTTTCACAGTCATCTTTTAGCAGTACAAATCAGTACTGAAGTAGTCTGCAGTGATCAAAGAAGTGTTTCTGCATGATAGCAAGTAATAAAATAAGAGGGAGAGAAGACTGGAAATAGCAATCAAATTGGACATTTGCACTGCAGATTGCTGAGACACTGGAAAGATCTTCACAGGCAAAATACAACTTTTCCCTAGAAAATCAGTTAAAAGCGATTTCCTCAGCTGGACAGGATGATCAACACGAAAAAAGTCCACCACTTACTCACATAGCTTATGAATGAGAAGTGAAATGCATGGACTTAAAATGCAGCCTGGTGCTGCCTAGATGCCCACTGGTCCATCATCCTCAAAGGGAAAGAAGGCTCTTCCCTGCAGCATTCAAGAGTTACTTTGCACAGATGCTGCTGCCTGGGTTCTGTGAAGGTTGGTTTTGGCAGCTGGCAGCATTGTGAGACAGCAGCACGTGGTAACAGAATGTGACATATTTCTCCCATGTTGTCTAATTTGAGGTGGACTGCACTCTTGAACAGTTGTAGGAAACCCACTGAATGTGAGGTGGTTACATGCATGTCTGTTCACTGTTGGTCACCAACTGCTTGTTTAAGAAGTCCTCTTAGTTACCTCTGACTTTCAACTTTTACTGTTATCTTTCACTTCCAACTTCTATGTTTTCTTTCACTTTTACTAATGGAGTGAAAGGAGGGAGGCAGTGATGGAGGGGACGCATCTTTTCTTATTTCTTATTTATATCTATGTTGGCTGTTATGTCCTTGTTTAAGACTGCAATGGTTGGAAGACCTCTGAATGTACATGCATCACATAGGATTTGCATTTAGGACAGCCATATTTAAGCTCTGTGTTTTATTAGGACCATATTTCCTTTTTCTAGTAAAGAGTTAAAATAAAAAACCCAGATTACTTCTGAATCTGATATTCTTATCAACATCTTATCAGGGAAGAAGATTATCCTGCAGATTTATGATCTTCTTGTCTCTAACAGGTATCACTCATGCATTTATAGTCTTGCACAAGACTATTTTGAGTCAGATGAAGTAAGAAGCCTCCCAGCAACTGGAATCTGAGCTTGGCAGAAAAGCAGAAATGCCTTGCCTTGCCAGTGTCACATTGATCAGGGTTCCTAACAAGCTGTGGTAAATTACGACCTTCTACAAGTTGCTGGAAAGGCCACTCAGCTTCAGATGTGACGTGTCTCTGTATGGCAAATTTTACAAATCCCCCTAATGAATGCAATGAAAGCAGCACTTTAAATGAGAACGTTGAAGGACAGTATCTTTGCTCTAATCTCAGTTCTGATGCCTGAACAGATAACAGAAAACTCCCTGCAGACCGATCATGGAGCTCAGTGTTTCATTGTCAACAATATAAAATTACAAAAAGTGCCAAAATCTCAATTTGTTAGAAAATGTGGATGCACTTCAGTTGCAGGGCTCTTCTCCTCTGTGTTTGTTTGGAGCTATGCCTTAAATCTGGTCAGCCTATCTTGTTGGTTTAATAAAAAATGCTGGCATTTGATGTTCACTTTGCAATTGCTAAAGGAGCTGGTGCCAGCAACTAATGCTTTCCATATCAGAGCAGATATGGCCAGCAATGTTTGTTGTTTCAATAGCCTCAGAGCAAGAGTGATCAAGGCCAGTGACACAGAGTCAATTCCCTGTCTCCCTCTGAAGGGACATTCTGCAGTGTCTATGTGAAGGGAGATTACAGATGATGACTGTTTTGGTTCTTTACAGGAGATGTATGAGTGGGATTAATTTCACACAATTTGGATACCACTGGGCATCCATCTTCATACAGTAGGTATCTGTACCAGAATGTAGCCATCTTTTATAATACAGAGCCTAATGCACCTGGTCTGTTTTAATCAGGTGCCTTAGAAAGAGAGAAGGCGTGTTCACAACGGCTCTTTGTGTCTCCACAGATTATGAACAGAGTCCATGTGAAGGTTTGATGCCGTATGCCATGTCAATGCTGTATGCCATTTGAGGTGTTCCAGGTGATGACCCTCACTGACACCCACCTCCTCGTCCAAAAAGAAATAGCTACACAGTAGCTGTGTCATACCTGTTGGACCCATCTGACCTCTCAAATGGTACCAGATGCCTAAGGAATAGAAAACTTAATACAGACCTCAGTGTCTACATTTAATCAGATGAACCTCATTCACATGGTCTCTGTGAACAATCACATTTTTAGCCCCAAATTTCAAATTCACATGGAAAAGACTCGGTTTATGGAGCACTTCCTAGGTCTGTGATTTATGATAAAGAAGTGAAGAAAGTTTTCTTCAATAGAAAGAGACAGCAAGTGAGATCTATCTCCCTGCCTTGGCAGAAAGGAGGATAATGAGGAAGTATAAAAGCTCCTTTACCCCTTTCCAAAACTGTCCGTCCTTATTCAGGGGCACAAGGAGGCACACATGTGCTCCTCAACATTATGGGCTGGTGACTTTATAGTGCAAGCACACTTGGAGCAGGATCCACATCAGCACATTCTCTAAGAAAGGCTGCAGAAACACTGCAAGAAGTTGGTTTGCACGAGTCCCTCATAATTGTAATGTGTGAGCATCTCAGAACAGTTCATGGGCTTATCTTTACAACATTTCCATAAAACAGAAAACTATTGGTAAGATAACTCCATGTTTTCCTGTCTCTCTCATTACAGTCATCTATTGCTGTAAAATTGTCAGAGATATCAGCACAAGCCCTGAAAACAGGAACACTCCAAGTGTTCAAGAAACTGCCTGAACATTTCAACTGTTCAAGAGAGGGCATCAGAGTAGATTGATGCTATAGAGAAAAATAAGCAAAAACCAAACCAAACCAAACCACTAAATTACATCATACTCCATGTTATGGAATAGTTCATACTACATTAAAAAAAAAAAAATTATCTTTGAACTTTCCATTTATTTTAAAACTTTTAATTTTAAAATTTGGAAAAATACTTCTTTGTTTAGAACTCAACATGAACAGCTAGAAAGATCCATAATGAATCAAACAAGGTTAAAAACTATGTTATTAGATTAAGTAACTATTTTTTGAACTGATGGATTTATAAGTTACAACAGAAGAGGGGGTCGATCTGCATTTGTAATCTTCCTCAATTTTACCAAGCATTAAAATTAAAGCTGAGATCATATTGACTATAACAGCACGGTTAAAATGATTCAGAGTCAATTTCAGTATGATAATTGTGACTAATGCTAAATAAATATTATATTAATCTAAATATAGATCCTGAGTAACTGGAGGATACTCGCAAACTAGCCACTAAAAGTGAGAGAGCAATTCATCTGTTATTTCTGTTTGTACACTGGTTTGCCAGGTTCTGTCACTCACTACAGATGGACAGACAACTTCCTCATCAGGGAGCTGGTAGATGCAGTCCATTGTTACAAGGGTTTTTTTGGCCAAAGTTGGAAGCAGCAGCAAACATAGGCTACAAAGAGGTCTTAAATATATGCACAATTTTACTTCAGATCTGAGAAGTGCAAAATCTGTGATGACACAGGAATGTCATACACTAGCAGAGAAAAAAAGGATTCATCTTTGCTGTTGTTTGTAGAAATTTACTGAGGTAAATTAGCTATTGAAAGGCTTCTTGTTTTTTCCCTTGCCAAAAAGCACAAGGAAATAAGCAAAATTACTAGAACTCAAATTTAATAGTTAAGAAAAAAAGAAATATTTCCATTAATTTACTGTAGTAGTCATGAGTACAAGATTTCCTGTAATAATAATCAACCAATAGTTAGCATTTAATAATATAAAAAACACTACTAAAAATTTCAGTAAAATAAAATATTACTGAGATTTGACATTGTCAGATAAGGAAAAGGTATTTTAATTTGGCTACCTATTTAAAAAGAGTCACAAGATCAGACATAAAAGGGATCTAGGTAAAGACAGCACAATTTGAGTTAATTAATCTCCCCTTTTTTTATCTGTTCTCAAATTATGATGCCTCGCTATTTGAGAGTCTAGATTGATATATTTCTTACATTCTTTACAAAATCATTCTTTTTATGTGTCATTATGTTCTTCAGCTAGATACAGAAGCCTGTCATTATCTTGCAAAAAGAGACAAAGCCTTTTGGAAAAGGAAGCAGTATTTGAAAGAGATAAAATAAAACTTCAGAATTAATAGACATGTCGCTATACACATATTAATACACATCTGTCTACAGGCAGCATGATTTTGAACACTTATTAACAAAATCAAATGACATTAAAAGTTTTTCTTATCACATACAGTAATTTTTTTGTTTTGTGACTGAAGATTTTTAACATTTTAGCCAAGTATTAAAGAGAATATAATTTCAGCTCCAACCTACAGTGTTTATTTCTTGTCCTAGCTACTTGTATCATTGGATGAAGCACTTGCATGTCAAATTCAGACTATAACAGGGTGATGCAATGCAAATATTTCTGCCCTAAAAGCCAAACAGCAGTTTGGCTGTTTCAGTTACACAGAAAGGTAAAGGAGAATTGCAGAGGAGTCTTTCTAGGTCTTAGGTTACATGACTTATAGAAACAGGTAGTCATATCATAAACTGCTAATGATCCATTTAAAATTTTGTTACGGCTTTTGTTTGAGAACTTTTGCATTTGCTACTCCTACTGGTAAGGTTGTTCCAGAAACTCACCATTTTGGTAGTCTATCTTCCCACCTCCAGCATCAATGCATTCATTGCCAGATTACACTGCCCTATGCTCTCTTTTCTCCTATAACTCAACTGAAACCAATGACATTAGTCAATTAAATAAAGGAAATTAGAAGTTCTTTAAAGAACTGTTCTTAAACCCCATGGCTAGGTATTTAAATATTTCCCAGGCACTGAACACCTATTCAAATTATTTTTGACAGACTTTTGGTGATTGGACTTGTGCCAAAACACAAGAATAAAGACCCAATATTTAACATTGTAAGGGTAATAACTTCTAAAATACTCACAAAAAAAATGAAAAGAAAAAGAAGCAAAGTTTTTATCAATTTAATTCCAAAATAACTATGCCTGTTCACAAAAGATAATCACAGCAAGCGCTTTGAAACACATTTCTTATTACCACATAAAATGTTCTTTACAGAATTATGACTGGAAGGGGCCATTAAATCATTACCATAACACTGTATGCAGACAAACCTCCTGGCATATCCAAGATCATAAATTCACCTAATTACTGCTGCATTAAGTCTCAGCAATTGTATATGGCTAATACACATCTGCAAGGATAAAACCCAACCTTGTTCAGAAACATCCAGAAATGGGTAATACAGCACTGGCCTTACATGTTTGCTCCAGGAGTTAAACTAAAAAAGTACTTTAATTTTATTTTGAAGGGTCTCACCTCAAATCATTGGTTAAAAATTGAAAGAACACTACTTCCATAGTTCAACTTCTATTTCAAGGTGGTTCTCTGGTTTGAATCCTCCTACAGTAAAATACCTGACTACAGAACATTTTCTGCTTGTGTATTTCAACTTCACAAACTCACTACTCCACCGTTTACATATCTAATGTCACTTATTACTTTTTACCATAGGTTTGCACTGGACAGTCGTAGATAAAAGCCTTTTAATCTACTGCAAAGTGAAGTTTCACTCTCAAGTCACTGGTAAACATTCAAGCTCTTCATGCTCTGACATGTATTAATTCTTCCAGGATTTGGTTGCACTAAAATGAATTTTGTTTGAACCAATTCAGTTCACAGGTCACTGTATTAGACAGTTTGACGTAACCATTATCTGTCATTTCACCAGTCGTTACTCCATCTGCTCCCCAAAACTGATTAATCATTTGCAAAAAGTGTAATCATCATCTGTATTTTTGGGACTAGATTCTACTACCAGATTCTCATTCAGGCTGAGTTAGACTGCCTTTAAGAATGTACGTTGCTTTTTACAGTAACGTGTTATATTCTGCAAATAAGTCTGGCAGAGTCTGAACCTCAATATGGAAAAAATTACTTACTTTTATTTTTTCTGACTTGTTCCATTTCTAGCAAACTCACCTGTATCTCTCAAATCAACAGAGACCAACTGAGTTCAGAAAAAAAATACGTCTAAGTGTTCACTTTGATTCACTGAAGCCCACTATAATAAGCTGATGCAAAACTATTCTATAAGCACTGCACAAAATATTAACAGTGTGGGTATTGGTGTGTATGAATTTTTTTTAAGCTATAGTTCTATAAATTTTTACCACTTTCTTCAAAATAGATGTAATTATTTCCACGACAGACAATAAATATTTAAACCAAGGAAATTTATTCACTCCCATTCAAAGATACTTCTATCTTTCAATTACATACAAAGGAATAAAAAAAAAAAAAAGAAAAAAAAAAAGGGGGAGAAAAAAAATCACACAAAACCCCCTCATCTCCTACTGAGAGAAAAAAATCCTTTGAAAAGCAGCATGCCAGATTTGCAGCTAAAATATATCACTCTCCCATGAAAAATGCATGTTAATACACAGGTCTTTGGATAGCTCAGGAAGGTGGTTACTGACTGGAACACTGTCACTGAGTTAACTCTAACAGTTTGATTATGAAGGATATTGTGCTTCTGAACAACTTCCTATATAAGCCACCTCTCACACCTTAAAGGACGCCAGAGGAGAAAAATACTCTTACTACCAGCTAAGAGCTGAACAACCAATCACTCACACCCAGAAATGTGTGATGGTGGAAGTCTTTTTAGTATACTTCAGGCAATATTCTAATATATTACAACAGTGAGGCTGTTTGCAGTTCTTTAATCAGTTGTGACTGCGTGGTTTCCCAGGAAACATTTATACTCATTATCTGATTTGTTACTCATTTAGGTTACAGTTTTCAAAATTTACAGCTTACAGCCAGAGTGTGCTGTGAATTAGTTTTATTCTGTGCTATTTCCTATGGTGTAGATATCATTGATGGTTCAATTAAATCACATGGTCCTTTACACAAAAAAAAAAAAAAATCTATTAGAGCATAGCAGATTTCCAGATTCTAATTTTCCTAGTTCATCGGCTTAAATAAGAAAGAAAAACTATCCATAGTATTTACCTGTAGAAGGCTGGAGGAGCAGCTTCTCTCATTCCAAAGCTGCCCTGATCATTTTCAAGGTAATAGGGTACCTGTTGGCTGTGATGATGGATGAAGGGTGAGAGCTGGGGCGCCGTTTGCAAGAACACCACCGGGCTTGGTGGGACACTGTTCAGTGAGTGAAATCCTGCCAGACTGCTGGACCCAAAAGATTCAGAAGTAGGTGCATAACTGAGCGTAGTAGAGCTGTACACTGGAGCTGTAGTACCAAAATCATAGGTGGCTCCTTCTGGGTAGTTAAAAACTCCTGCCTTGTTGGTCTCCACGTACATGTCGCTGAGCGATCTTTCCAGGGGAATCTTCAGCTGAGGTCTGCTCAGTGTCTCCAGTTCAGTTCCTTGAATCTGGTGCAGCAGGGTAACTCCAGAGGTTTTGGTGTGAAGGGTCATGGTCAGTGCTAATGGCAGTGAGGAAGGAACATATCTGCTTTTACTGTCACAAGTGAGATCGGCAGCTGGCAGTCCACCTAAAAAAAATACCAGAACCTATTCTGAGGCTCAGCAGAAATCATAATAAAGCAGCACTACACAGGTATTCCTCTAATCTCGGCAAGGAGGAGGATACAAACAAACGCAGAGTGAGCACTGAAAACGCACATTCTCTCTCTCTTCCTCCCTCCCTCTCCCTCTCTCTAACTTTTAGGAACTCCTCATCTGCGCTAATATGCACTACAAGGTATTGGCTGCGAGCCAGGAACTCTTGCCTTATGCCGACATTGGTTTAAACATCACTTCAGAAACAATTAGTTTTGGAGTTATACCAAATAATTGTCCCTCTAAATGTTACTTAATTCTTACTAATTGTTTAATTTTTCACTTCAGGGTACAGCGCTTTGCAGCAGCTAACGGGAAAGAACACTTAAATCTAACCAGGAAGAATAGTCCAGTGGCAGGCAGATTACTGCCTCTTTTCCTTAGCAGGCTCCAATCTATCTGTGCTTATCTCTCCTCCTGTTTGATTCATTTTCATGTTTGTTAGAAATATGTAATGTGTACATTGCCACGACCCTGGGTAGGACTGTGCTGTAACCGAGATAGGGCAAAGCAGAATGTGTGTGTGCAAGCGCGCGCGTCTCTGTGTGTGTGCATAACAAGCCTCAGTCAATAAAGCTAGCTAACAAAATTGAAGAGTGTATGATATCTATGCACAAGAATTCATGATATATTTTCATCAGCAATAGCAACTCACAGTTACTAGAGTATAATACTAACATTAAAAAGTGACGAAAAGCTTTAGACTAGCCTAGAAAATGATGTCTGCCTCTTTTTAGGCTGTAAAATTATGAAATAAACGTCATCCACATTTTGCCACAGTTAGGAAATAATTATTTGATTTTGTGACACATGAATTGAATACAGAAAACTCTTTTTCCTAGTCCTGTGAACAAAACCTCAGCGAACTTAAATTTTGAAATCAAACTAGACAATCAAGTAACCTAAAATAATCAAATGGGACCAGCTTTAAAATAAACTGAACTGCCCCTCAAAGTCATATTTAGAAAGAAAAAAAAAAAAGGAAGAGCAAGAACATAATGAAAAGGTGTGGCATGCATGCTTCTTCTTGCAATCTCATTCCATATAATTTTAGCTTTGCACAAACCAGTTCTCCTGAACGAGCTAAATGAAAACCTCCAGAATCTGTTTCAAGCTCTCTAGCTTTATTGCTGTGGTCTGTGGTTCAGTCAATTAGATAGGTTAATGCCAACCCTAAATGCATTAATATATGGCCTCCAGTTAGTATGCTTTGAATACTAGCAAAGTCTATGCTATACTTAAACAACTCCACAGTTATTTGGCTCAACCTTCAAAAAAACCAAGAAACTGAAAAAATGAATACGCAGCTCACTAAAAGCTTAAAGAAAAGTTTACTAAAACTGGTTTTATTTTGGCAATAATACTATGTTTTCAGAACTTCTACTAAAATAGCCAAAGTTATTTATATTTGCAAGATTATTCTGGAGCAATATACATTTTTACCTTTGCAGGCACACAGCTAAGACAGCAGCACACACATAACTATGTACTTGATCTATTTCCTCATCCCACCAGCCACCCTCCCTACCCTGTTCAAATTTCAGATCGTAGACTTTGATCAAAGAGATAAGCTTGTTTAAATAACACTGGACTAAACATGTTCCCAGTTAAAAAAATAATAATCAGACAATCATACCCAGCAGTTCAGAAAGTCTTCGAAGGGTGATTCTGAAAGTATGCCAGACAGTGTGAGAGGAAAAAAAAGACAGTGTGTGCATGTTCTCTTAGAGTGGGCGACCGTGCATCTGCAGAGACTCACAAAACAGCAAGTAAGCAAAGCTCTCAGCCGGCAGGCTGCAGGGCTACACAGGCTGAAATGAATGGCAGTTACAAGTTTAAGTCAGCCACTCTTACACGTTTCATTTCATGCTTCGTAATACATAGAAGAAGCGTTTTCTCTTATTAAGCTGCATAAGCTGAGAATTAATGTGAATCCGCCTGCCATAAGAAGTATACACTTCTATAGTGTGCTACAAAATGGACTTTAAATTTTTATCTAGCATTATCCAACATGTATGATATGTTTAAATTACTACACTGACATGCAATAAAATGCTCCAGCATAACAGCAGTGCAGAAGATGGAAGATAGAAGTGTGCAGAGAGCTGACTTCCGTGT
Source organism: Lophotriccus pileatus (assembly GCA_035583135.1). Classification (NCBI taxonomy): domain Eukaryota; kingdom Metazoa; phylum Chordata; class Aves; order Passeriformes; family Tyrannidae; genus Lophotriccus; species Lophotriccus pileatus. Next base: position 56,208,262 of record JAWWES010000115.1, read on the forward strand.
GTGTTCTGTGAAATCTCAGTGCTCCTTGCATGCAATTTTTAAAAACCTCACTAATTATTTTTGGGGCATGGCTATTAGGGGATACAAATATTTAGAGTTTCCATCACATGCAAACAGCATTAAACGCACTGTAGGGTTAACTTGAACCATCATCACTTCTGGTCTCTACCTTTTAAACTAGGGAGCCTATGAGCAACTTTTCACAAGCCACAGTCTTCTCACTGAAAGGGCTCATCAATAGAGAGCTGCAGTACTTGTGCAGCACACAGCCTGGTACACATTTCAAAACAAAAAGACGTGAGCACCACCAACAAGATCTTGCAGCCTGGCTGAGAACCTCTATGATAGCATCCTGTAATGTCTGGCTTACTTTTTCTGTAGAAGAAAAATGAGAGAGCAAGAAAGGGAAAGCTGAGGTTGGGGGTTAATCAAGCCAAATTCCATGAAGAAGTTGAATTTTTTATTTTTGCATACTGAAAAATATACAGGTTTTTATTCTGCTTACTATATATGGGATTTTTGATATAAAAAACCTATGAAATGAAACAAATTATTAGAGGGGTTTTTTTTTCTTGTCCGGTTTGATATGGACCATGCTGCTTGCTCCAAATTAACACACACTGCTACTTCACCCTGCTTCAGAAATGGCATGAGATGCATCTGTCTGTGGACTCACCCTTCAGAAAAATGAGATCTAGGTTTCTAAAACCTGGTATTAGTGCTTAAAGGCCAGGACTTACTTCACCAGCCAATTCGATCACTCTGATCTATTATGTATCAGATTTCACATGTTCTAGAATATGACAATAATGCAATATGGAAATGTGTACAGCATATAGCAATAATCATTGGTGTTTTTAGCACAAAGTTTATGCAAAGATTTGGTTTTGCTAAATCCCACTTCATGTATGCCTTTAGAACTATGCAGATCTCATACAGAAGGGCTTGCCTCATTCATTGTTTGTTTGTTTTTTTTTAAATCCCATGTAGTAACAAGAGAGAGTAAATAAAAACATGAATTAGCTGCAGCATCTTCATTTCTAGTGCTAGACAGATGTGTTAAAAAATACTTAGTCAACGGGAAATCTACCTTCTCAGATCTGGTAATTTCTCCGCTAATGTGCATCCAGCTGCAGACAAGCTGACCTATGTTTTTCTCTTACCTTAATGAAGGTCTAAGATTGTTTTGGAGTTGCTGATCACATACTACTACAGGAGAAAATCATCTATCATAGACACATAAAACTAGAGAGAGAGCAACTGGTTCTACAAATTCTGAAGTTTTGCTAAATTTATATCAGGGATAGTTTTGGGGGGTTTACTATATTTCTGAAGTTTGGGAGTATGCAAATAAAATCAGGCTTTGATCCATCCAGATTTCTGTATACACAAAAAGGAAAGAGAACAGCATTTAAGGAACACTGAAGAAATAGGAGGGAGCAGTCCACTGTGACTGAGGAGCACTACAGACATGTTAGCAAGGAAGGTCAAAGTAGGAATTGCATCTTCATACACAGAGATTTTTATTGAGACTTGGTTGAGGTGAAAACTGAGGATTCAGACACTACTCTTCTCATGGAAATAAGAAATACATAGACTAGATAAATTAAAGTAGCTGATTAAATCCTTTGTTCCCCTTTTTAAAATGGCAACTTTTCTGTTTTACTTTTCTAGATAGGCCAGACTTCCAGTGCCCAACTCAGATTTTCCAGAGTATGGAATTTACTCTAAATTACACTAATAAAATGCCTAATTAATCAAAACTTAATCACATTTCTACTGCTCCATGGTTAAATTAGCATCATTTACAGCTGAAAAATATTTAGATTAGTTTCTAAAGGCAAATTTTGGTTATTATGATTCACTGATGAACAGTTTGCATCTAGTTTACTTTTTTTTAATTTGTTGACAGACAACAAAGTGATCAGATTAAGTAGGCAGACTTAATCTGCTAAAATGCACAGTGCATTTTGGTTCAACTGGACCATCGGTCCAACACTTCAAAACCAGAACATAACTTAAAAAACCCCAAAAGTAGCCTACTTCCACTGGCAGCAAATATTGTGGCACCAGTGAAGTGGTCTGGGAAACAGAAAAAAAGGAAAATATAGATAATTAAAAAAAATATTTTAAAAATATTTTAAAAATATTACTTTAACTTATCTAAATAACTAGAAGGAAGATGGGAAATTTCCAGTGCCATGAGCATGAGCAATTTGCTGTTGACTACAAGTCCTGAAAGCCAGTCAGGGCTGTAACAGTAGGAATAGATATATTAAAAAAAGAGGAAGAAAGGGCATGAACATATTTTGTGATAAAACAGCAGTTTGAGGGAAAAGAAGATTAAAACAAAAATACTATACAATGACAATTAAAATTGTAGGAAACTTAAAAGATAGCAAAACTCCATCCTATAACAGGCATTTTTTAGCACTAGCTTTAGTAAGTATTGCAACAAAAAATGGTAAACTCAGAACTTAAAACATATACTATAAATTTCCTATAAACCTGCTGACAGTGAGAGACCATAAACTTCGTCACTTTGGTTCCACAGCTATAAAGATAGAAGCTTTTTTTAGCTGCTGCAATTAAGACTCTATTGCACATAGCAGGAGGAACATTATGTTTTTCCAAGATTCCACAGTAACATTACAGAGAAATTGTGTTGTCTTTAGTCCAGTGAGGAAACTCCTCAAGATAGACAGCTGGAGAACAGCACCACCTACCCCACAGCTTTATAAATCTCCAGGGGAAAAAAAAAAAATTAAAAAAATTAAAGCCCTTGATACCACTAAGCAAACAAGAAGCATTTATAAGAATTCCTCAGGCTCCAAGGAGAGATAAGTTCTTCATGCTGTTATTGGGAGTTTTTAACATTTAGAGTCTTATAAGCTGGTACAAAAATGTATGATTCTTTTTTCTCCTACTCCTACTTATTGCAAACAGGGAACTGTGGAATACAAGTATTCCCCACATATTTTTTCAATTGACAACATTTAAATATACCTTCAATTTTACTTATATTTTTTGGGAAAAACACAATACATACTTTGAAATTATCTGTGTAAACAAGAGAAGTATTACTTGGGTGTTGGCATAGCTTTTTGATAAAGTATTTGATGCTTTAAATTTTAAGACTTCATTTAGAGCTATTTGTGATACTATAAGATTTTAGCCAATCAGAGTGAAATTTCACACATCAGGGATGAGCTCAGACATAATAATTTGGAAGCATCTGAGCTAACTGGGAGAAAAGTTTTTGCTTTTCCCTCCTTACAGAGTTCTAGAAACTCCTTTTTGAAACAAGAAACCCTTTTGCTGCAGCAAATGAGGAGCAGGAACTTTGAATCTGGCAGGAAGCTGACACTGTGTCACACAACTGCCTTTTGCTATTCCTCTGAAAGTCCATCCACATTTGGCCAGTTTTTCTACTGTTGAAAAAAAATGCAAGTTTTTGAGAGTTCAGATTTCTAAAAGCTCTTTCTTGGCTAAGCCTGCTTTCTCTTTTCAGATCTTAGTCCTGATTCAACT
>JAWWES010000115.1:56211892-56225125 GCA_035583135.1 Lophotriccus pileatus
TTGAGAGTTCAGATTTCTAAAAGCTCTTTCTTGGCTAAGCCTGCTTTCTCTTTTCAGATCTTAGTCCTGATTCAACTGGGCACAAAACTTCCCAAAATGCTAGAGTCTAAACTAGAATGGCTACAGGAAGTTTTCCCCGTTCATTACTCTTCTGGGGCAGAGTAAGAGCCTGGGCTTAAATGCGTATGGATAACTGTGCCAGTTATAAGACTGAAGTCCAGTACCTAGATGTACAGACTGAATTTCCTGAAACCAAAATGAGACACCATCTCCCTTTTCAATTTTGGCATTAGAAAACCACATGTAGAAATGTACCTTTTTCTAAAGGAGTAGAAGACATTCTGTAATATAAATGGCTTGTGCATTTTTTCCATTTTTTGCACCTAAGATGGGAGAGGATAAGACTAAATAATTCTGCCCAACTCATACAGAATAAATTACTTACTACATACATAAAATGGGCCAAAATACCTGAGTACTCTGGAGAAACTCACAAGATATTAGCAAATACTGATGTTTCAAAGAGTTAGCAGATGTTTTCAGGGTGCAGAAAAACAGAAAGAAAAAGACATTTCTCTGCTTTTCTACACAAAATTTTAACTACTTGTGAACAAAGATGTTCATTCGTAGAAAAACAACAATACCATGACTCAAGGTTAAGCAACGTTCCTTGCTTAATAACAAATACAATATCCTATTCTCACAGATCTAGCTTCATATAAAAACAAGAATGAGCTCCAAAATGCAAAATGGGAGCTTAGTATGCCATATTTATAGTATTTTTTTTCTGTTTATATCAGAGAAAAAATTGAATGTAGATGGGCATCACATTTGGTAACCTCCAGCCAACTGGGACCTCCCCAATTACCCAGGATTGCTGATAAATGACAGAAAATGGATTGGTGAGCACTACTGACAGTTCCCTCAGTACCCTAGGGTGGATCCCATTGAGCCCCATAGACTTGAGTGTGTCTACATTGCGCAGCAGGTCGCTGACCAATTCCCCTTGGATTATGGGGGCTTCACTCTGCTCCCCATCCATTGTCTTACAGCTCAGGGGGCTGAGAACCCTGAGGACAACTGGGTAACAGTGAGGACAACTTAATACTAAAGACTGAGGCAAAGAAGGCATTAAGTAACTCAGCTTTTTCCTCATCCTTTGTCACTCTGTTTTGTCCCCACATCCAATAAAAGAAGGAGATGCCTCCTTTTGTTGCTAATGTATTTATAGAAACATCTTTTATTGTCATTTATGGCAGCAAACAGATTAAACTCTACTTGGGCTTTGGCCCTTCTAATTTTCACCCTGCATAACATCATGATACCCTTGTAGTCTTCCTGAGGTCCAGAGACCACAAGCGGGTAAGAATATATAAGGACAGCCTCAGGTGGCTCAGTGAGACTTTACTGCTATCTACAACCATCCGAGCAAAGAGTACAGAAAATACAGATACAAAAACTTGGAGGTGCACAGTGACAGTCCAAGGAGCAACAGGACACAAGTTGGACTATGGAAAATTCTGATTAGATATTAAGCATAACTTTTTACCTTAAGAGTGGTTAAATAGTAAAAGAGGCTGACCAGAGATGATGGAACTCCCTGCCCTTTGAGGATGAGACTCAGCTTTGAGTTCAAGATTCAATTGAATGAGTCCCTAACTAGCCTGATTTAAGCCTTCTCTGAGCAGGGGTTTGGACTAGATTATATCTTGACATCCTTTCCAATTTATTCTATGATTCTATGCATCTAATAAACAGATCTGCAACAAAATACTCAGAAGAGATTAAATACTTTGATGATGATAGCCTATTTCCCCCTTTTCCACAGGGTTTCAACCTTTCTGCTGCTCTTCCTTGCGTCAGGGTTTTTCCATTTATACGTACATATGATGCAGAGACATGTACAATAAAGTGACCAGTGTCCAAGTGTTCAGAAAGTAGAGCCTAGACCCAAACAGAAGAAACTGTAAAATCAATCTGGTGACATGACCTAGTTTCTTCACTCATTACTCTTCAGTAATGGTATGCAAATATATTACATTTGGTTTTAACACTTACATATCCACATTTCCCCCCTAGAAGCTTATCCTCCAATTGAAAGGACTTTGTGATAAGGGTAACCCTGTCACCTCAAGCAGTTATACTTACTGTGACCCTGGATAACTCTTCACTCAAATGGCTTGGAAAAGTCTTGATGCTTTCAGCATCCCATTTTTATCTACCAGATACTGAGAGCAGAAGTCCTTCTGAGTGATTCATTGCTGCCACTGGTCATTCATCTGGCACATACTCTAGAAAAACAGACCTTGAAATGAATCCTTATAAGTAATTTTCTGATATGTTTGCACTTTTATTTGAAAATGTGATAGGGATTGTATTAAATACCTAGTCCTAAACAAGACTGTCCTATATATCTTCTGTGATAATTTGAATCAGTTGTTGTCTTCAAGGGAACTGATCACATTGAAGTTAAGTTATGAGTTTAAGTGCTTTCCTGGATCGCGGCCTAAATCTCTGATCCTCACACACACATCATCTCCAGCCATCAGAGAAGTCCAAAATTAATAGTCACAGACGTTATATCTCATTCTTTGGGAATAACTTGCAAACTTTAAAAACTTCTGGTTCTGTGATGTGTGTCGTCTTTACTCCTGAGAATTTTTAAAACTGACTTAACAAGCCTACAAGCATGATCAGCTGAATCTGAACCAACCACCAATGTAAAACATTCAGTTCTATAGGGATTGTTATTTGTACTCTCAGGAGCACCTAAGATCACCATCAGAAATTAGGTTCTCGTTGTGCTTAGTACAATGTATACTTAGAACAAATAATGTTTACTTAACAGCCCAGATTTTAGTATCCAGGCTTATACCAGTGACTGCAAACAGCACCCTTAAAGAACAAGTGTCTCCATTTCTTCACAAAATTCAAATAGACTTGATAATGTATCTCCAGCTTTCATTTCAAGGTTGCGTTGTTTAATAAAACTGAAGTCTGTTTTCTAAACTCTAAAACTTTTGTTCAAGCTATCAAACAATTCAACATTTTGAAATGGAACAAACCTATACAGAACAAATGAATTAGCATTAACAGCAACTGCTCAAAAAACTCAGGGAGTGACAAAGTAAGCAACCACATAGGACTCTCACAAACTAACCATAATGTAACTGAAGCATCAATATATGCTACAGCTGCTGAAGCCTTCAGTTCTTGCCAGAACAATAATGAGCAACCACAAAATCATACAACTTCAGTGTTGTCTAATAAGTGTCAAACAGAAAATGGTGACAACAATCAACAGCAGAACACTTTCTCAAAGAGATGGGAATTAGAACCCACCAAAAAAAAAAAAAAAAAAAGAGAGAGAAAAACCCTAGGCTTCTCATTGGAGAAAGCTTTCAAAGTTACTTTTATGCTTCTGTAGAAAGACAAAAATGCATTGTCATCTGTCAAGCGGAACAAATAGGACCTTAGTGATTCAGTAACAGTTGTGCTCTCCTGGCTGATATTAGCTTGTTTAAGGCAGGGAAGATCAAAGGAAGTAACTGGATGCCAACAGAAGGGAAAAAAAAAGGTCAAAGTTATTTATTCTTTCAGCATTCCCCTATCTTTATTTGTTCTTCCACCATTTTCATTGTTTTGTGCAACAAGATGGAGGTTTTCCTGAAACACAGCAGTCAATAATTTAATGCAATGGTTCTTTTGCAATACAGGCTCTTCTGTAAGTTCAGAAGTCCATAAGAGCAATAGGTTTCCCATCCATAATGATGTGTGAAATATAAAGTTGCATACTCATTTAGCAAAATGGTGTGCAAGCCACAGAAGTTATTATTAATGAATTAGAAAATCAGAAAGAATGAACAGCAATCACTGGCATTAGAAATGTTAAATATAAGAATATTGATATTTACTTTGATTTCAAACTATAGACAAAACAGAATTTATATTAATTAGTTTCCATTTTTCCAGGAAAATGAGGTTACAGCTGCAAAACCTTTAAAAGCTGCAAACGCTGCCAACCACAGACTTTTTGTACCTGTGGTAAATGAACCTAAATTTTTAAGTGATTTTTTTTTTTTCCTGGAGAAATACCAATAAATTTAATTTCTTACTGTGTAACTAAGATTTAGGATTATTCCTAATAATTCCTAAATGAGATCTTGCCATAATCAAAACCTCAGCAATTCATCATTTGTGCAACACAGCAGAGAGAAAGGGCAGATCTGTACCATGCAAAGACAACCGATGCATAGTCTCCCTAGCCACATTCATGGCACATTCTCTGAGTTGAGTAACGTGGAGAAAGACTGCTGCTAGCACGGTGCCATGCTCTGGAAGATTAACCAATCTCACAGACGGCATACTGCTAATACAGTTACATTGCCTTCTATACCACGCTACTATCTCTGTAGTGTGTCATACATGAACTGATTCAGGCAATGATGTTGCACGACTTTTTCTACCACATTTCTTCTGATAGGATAAATATGCTTAGAAAGGCCTCTTGACAAGAAATAAAAATGCTCAGTAGTGTAGACCCTATTGATTCTTCTCCCTTGAGTACAGATAGTCCTGGCATCATTAGAGCTATATGGACTGGTGACATGTTACAGCCCAGAATCAATGTGGTGACTTTGTGAATGGCACCAGGAAGGCTGGAGCCCCCACAAGGAGCTTAGCACGCAGAAGCCAGTGTCAGCCACCCTCATCAGAGGTGGCTGAGCAATGAAGAGGTGACAATGAGGACGTTGAAAGCATCTTCCTCAGGAAACTACTGCCTTTAGTAAGCTACAGGTCAGCAAAGCTCAAGGCTGTTTCTACTCTAGTGAAAACAGGACATGTCTGCAGACTCTCTTCAATTGTACTATTAACTGTTGTAACATTCCATGAGATATGTTTGGCATGTGCCAAACAGCAGTACCCTAAACTATTCCTGAGTTTGAGATGTTGAAATTACAAAACTGTTACTACTATTTATTTTGCATTAATCCACCACTTTGTGGAAATTGTTAGCGCAGATGCAAGCTATTCCAGGACAACTGGTCCAGCTACCTAGGAATAATCTTTGATGTATTTGATTTATATTTATAGCTAAAGTTCCTGACTTTTAGGTTTGATCCAAAAGACTGGCTTCCAACCTGCTTGTTAGGTGACATAGTTCAAAAGCAATGCAGACTGCAAAAACCTGGGCATGCCTCATTCCCAACAGCTTCAGCATGACTTGAGTATACACAGTGAATACTTAGTTGGGCACTTCTGACCTGAAATGGTCAAGGGAGCATTTGGAAGGCACAGAGGAAACATATACCTGCTTCAGTGCTCAGGGAATTCACCTTCCTCAAAGCCACCCTGTAAAGTCAATCTTTCATGCTTGTCAGGGATTTAAAAAGAATAGTTTTCAAGTACAGCTCAAGTGATTTAGCAGTGAACTGTTGACAAAACTGGTTGTATCCTTCCTCCTGCCTTTGCATTCCTGCCTCTTTCCATGCTTCCCATTGAAGACTGACATTAACAAAAAGGTTTTATTGTTTTAGAAAGTTATCACATTGGTGCAGCTTTTGAGCCAGATTAGGAGAAACTGCAGGCGCACGTGGCCAGAATGAAGAAGGAGACCACCTTGTTCAACAGCAGCAATCCCTTAGATTAATTTAACAGTGCACTCAAGGAAAACAAGCCAAAGCAGAAAGGATGTAAACTTTCAAAGGTCCACCACACATTCACACTGGTCATGATGAAACTGAATCAAATACACCCTGGATTGCATATATCTATTACACAGCTTATATCTTTTCTATTATCTGTATTGTACTACGCAGTTCTTCATAAATAATTTTGTTTTAACTAAAGATTCATCATATGCAAAAGAAAAAGTGGTCTCTGCTTAAGCTCAAATAATATTTTGCTTTTCACAAGGTTTTATGAGGAAGTTCAGTTCCCTTTTTCCCACATTTCTATGCAAAAAAACAAGTGCAAGATAAACTACTTAAGGGGAACTTTGAATATTTGTAATTAGCCAATGTTTACAAAAATGATATAAATAACTACTCCTAAGATTATTTGACTCAACTTCACAATGACACTGAGTCCTGATTTTCTTTTATTAGAAGAGAAATATTTATCTCGGATATATAATATTCTTTTTTTAAAAAGTGAAATAAATATACAGTTAATTTCTATAACTAAAAATTACAGGTTGTGTGACAAATGAAAAACTGTTCTTTCATAGTATTAAGAATATTAAGACTTTTTTGTTCAGTTAAATGTAGTTAAATGCCTATGCTTTCTACCATCATATGGTCACTGCTCATAACCAGAAGAGTTCCATACCTGTAATATGAACAAAATCTGCAAAATCTGGTCTGCAAAATCTGCACTGCCCAGAAAGCACAGGCATGGACCCAAGACTACTCACACAAATCCCCACATTTGGGTCTTCAGATATTAAAAAAATGCTAGGATCTACTTTTTTCATCTGGATCTTGACACATAGTAACATAAGTAAATAAAACATTTAGAAGAATGTACAAGTGACTATTTCCATACAAAATTTTATCCCTCAATATTCATAATTCTAGTTGGGTGACATTTAGTTTGTGTTCTCTCATAAATATTTCAGTGAACCATTTCTGAGAGACTGATCCACTGAATGACTGTGTGTGGTTCTGAGATGTAGTTACTGAAAAAGAGGAATTAAGAGCAAGTATTGGACAGGTGTTTTTCTTAAGCTTATACTATAATTCAGTTTTATCAGTTTTAGAAATGAGACAGGGGTTAAGCTCATTCCTATTATGTAATTTGACTATGCTTAGCAATACTACATCAGTTTCAAGTAAAGTGTAGATGCAGTGCATGCACCGAGACTGCAATGGCTGTCAAGTTTTATTTTGGGCAATATACAAAAATGGTTGCTCATCAGTCCACAATATATGCTGAACACTGATGACTTGTAAAGACATATCCAACTTCACAGTGGAATCCATGTTCCAAAAATTTCCAGCATATAACTTTACCAGTGTTCAACGACTTCAGACACAACTTATTTTCTGAGGCAGTTCAACCCACTCTTCCCTATATGGTATTCTTCACTTGCTGTTCATTGCTCCTGATCAAATAACACAAAACACACTTTCATGCAAAAAATAAAAATACTATTAAAAATCTACATCTGCTCTGTGACAAAACAAATGTATGCTGAATGCAGATGGCTATTTATTTTATCTGAGGTATCCAAACTCCATAAAACAACCCTTGATAAAACTGAATTAATTTTATCTAAACTTAAAAAGTGGAAATTTTTCATGATGAGCCTTTGTTTTCACTTAAATCAATGAATAAACAATCCCTACAAAACTAATCAGATTATCCCTTCTTATTAAAAGCGGGAAAAATCCACCACTAGGGATTTCTGCTTTGAAATGTTGATTCTGAGGAAATACAGGAGCAAATGCTGTTACACAGCCTCACTGACAGAATTAGCAGTTGATTTTTTACAAGAATCTCTCAGTGATTGCTAATATTTATGAATTCAAGCAAAGAAAAAAAAACAAAACAAAACAAAACATAAAAAATACTGTAGCAACAATGTCTGAACTCCAGCAAAGCTGAATGGTTTTTATTTTCTCAAGTGCACAGTTTCTGTTTTGAAGATTTAAACTGTCATTTATTTTAACCTCCCAGATATTGTCTGTAATTACCAGGGATATGCTATAACACTTCTACCTACGAATGACAAATTTCATTCTCATGGATGGAAGCACATGAAGGAAAACAGAACAACCTTACAATTTTAAACACAGTCTAGATTTTACAGAGCAGTGGCAAAGTGTATTCATTTCCACTTCATGCTCTCTTCCTTTAAGAGATACAGCAACTTCATAATCACATTTGACAAAACAAAACAGGCTTTCTATCAAAAGCCATCAAGTTTCAAGAAAAGATTTAGAGGCCAGAACTACCTTGTCCTATAGTATTTTATTTACTTCTACATAAATACGTCAAAAACCAGCAACATGGAATTCATTGCATAAAAAAATTTACAACTACAAACATTGTAATAAATAAACCAGGGTCTGAAGCTCAGATAGCACACTACAAAAGTACTGATTTTAGGAAAAGCATTCAAACAATAATTTTTTCAGCCTTTTCAAAAAAACCCATATGCTGACCTTGCATTCACAAGTCAATAAATCTGGCCTACACAGAACATGAGACACAAGTAGTTGAGACATTTACTTCGTATTTTAAATGTGTATTTTAAATGTTACCTAATAGCCTCATGACACCAGCTTCCTTTCTCCTAAGCCAAAGCAGCTCCATTGAGACATCCTTTCTGATTGAAACTAGAGCACAATCAAACTAAAGTGCAAAGTATTTTCTCAAGTAAGGTTTCACAGGCTCATATTGCTTAAAAACGTGACCTGGAAGGAAGCAATCAAAAGAGAACACTGTGAACAACCCCAGTGTGAAAATTTAGATAGTATAATCTCATCTCAAAGAATGAAGCACATGTAACATTATAGAAACCAGCCTTCAAAAGGAGAGGTTACTGCCTTTATGAATGAAATGGAGCACCAATTTCGACAAAAACTGAGGCATGATCATCTCCCAGAAGCTGAAGTCTTGAAAACACTGGAAAGGTCATCATCTCTTCAAAAAAATAGAAAGATGCGTATCTGAAGCTAAGTGGTTAGTAATGCCTGTCACTGCATCATCTCATCTGTTTTCCAGAATCTTTGAATTCCACATGAATTCCTTTTTTAATTCTAGCTACATACTCAGCGCTTGCTCCATTTACAGCCTGTCACTAGGTAATTACATATTATGCCAAAAGAAAAATTAATCAACTGAATAACCTGCATTTTAAAGGAAACCAGAAGTCAGAATCTTTAGATGTGAACAGAGTCACAAAACAACATAACATTTTTATATGTGTAACACATCTAGAGCACTTTAAATACATGAAAATATTCTTCAATAGACTTACATTTCCAATATCTAAATATCTACAAACAAAATTATTGATTTTTCTTCGGTTCTGGATCAGATTACATTGCCAGAATAAGAACTTCTGAATCTTTTGGTTTTGCTACATCAGTACCCTGTACTTACGAAAAGACTGAAGAAATTAGTGAGGAGAGCCAAACTCCATGAGTGACTCTGTCAACATGTCTTAGACTAATAGTTAAGTCAAACTGTAAATGCTTTTTTCATGGAATATTCTGAGTTGGAATGGACTTTGTTTTATTTACTTCCAAATATTCTTGCAAAAACTTCCAAACTGCATGCTTGCGTATAATGCCAGCTCACAAGTTTGCAGTCCTTGCTTTCGGCATATAGAAATTCCTTCAGACCCACCGCAAAATACCACACATTTCATACAGTTAATAATCTGTCACACATAATACTTAACATCAGTCCTTTTGAATGCAATTCAGGAGCCTAAATGTAGCCATTTCACGTCATTCAGGTCACTCTGGGGTACCCAAGACACTACACGAGGCAGGGATATATATCCGCAGAGGAAACCTACAATCTTTGGCACAGCCTCGTGTGCGCAGTTGGCAGTTACATCTCATGGGCAACTGTGCTTACACTGATCAGCACATCTACACATACATGTATAGTACATGTGTTTATACATGTATGCACAGACACGCTATATGTATGTCTGTATGTGTACAGCAGCAGTTTCACAATGGCCCATATCTATACATACACATGTGTGTGTATATCTCTGAAAGGTCTGTTTTGGGGGACGAAAGCCATAAATTTTTTACTTGTACCCTTTTTATACTTATAAAACAAACACCAAAAGATGAGTCAAAGTAATTTGCCAATACAGCTTATCCACATACAGAGAGAAAGTGTAACTTGTTACAGAAGTTCACTCACCTTAAGAATCTTTCTACCAGCATGATAAAAGGTTTTGCTTCATCTTTTATTGCATGTATCTTTCATGTTTGTACTTCCAGGTGAAGTACTGTGTTCAGAAACTGACACGTGCAATGTACATTGTGCCATCATTTGGCATTAGGGCTTTTCTTCTAGTATACGCTTTATCATCACTTCTTATATGGAATTCCAAATACATTTCAAAGCCATTATTTGTATTTAAATTCTACCCCTCATAAATTAAAGACAGATTTTGTAAACATAAATGGATCATAGTACCGATCCACCTTTTTAAAAAATACATATATAGAACATTTAGGTATTTTTAAAAATGCATTGGTTTCTGAAATAGAGGTGTCTGTTATTAGCTTTCCAAATAGAAATTGTTTTATTCTTGCATTTGCAACCTATTTTACTTTAAAAAATAGCAAATTCTGAGAATGTTCAAATTGAAATTTGACAAGGAGTTCTTTGGTGTGGTATTTTAATTTAATGAATCAAAGGCAGAATAAAAGCATTAATTTTCCTTTTCAAGGCTACTGTTAAAGTTTTGCATTCAAATATTCACACCAATTCCTATTTTCTTTGGGGACTTACTCATCCTCTACAACTGACGTAAAAGATATGATATGCAAAACAAACTAGAAGAAAATTTCATCACTCTACCAGTTTTCTAAAAGGAACAAAAGCACAGTGTTGAAGACACCAAGGAGGCTCAGATCTACTGACCTTACATAATTCAAATGCAGTATATGAAGGTATGAGAAGATCTAATACTCAAACTTAGTGCTTTGTGGAAAAGTAAATCACTGACTAGTTGAAAACTGATACTTAAGTTTGGTATCTTTACTCAATAATGCTCTCTAAATGGGTCTTGGAGCACAACTAGATAGAGACAGAACAGACTGGAAGTGTACTGGAGGAGAAGTGAAATAAATATCTGATAGCCACATTGGTGCAGACCCAGAATCTCCATAGCCATGCAATATTTTCTTCAGCAACAGCGGCTACAAATGGATGTTCAGGGAATGGAAGGAACAGGACAAGTGTATGTGATATTTCTCCTATATATTCTCCTAGCATTTATTTTCTGCTCATAGGATATGCTGAGCCTAATACAGTTATCCATTCAACAATCCTCAATGAAACTATCTTCCAAGTTGTTTTGATTCTCCCTTCAACCTGCACAAACTGGTTTTATCTGCAACAATCATTGTCAGGGAATCTCACAAATGCCTACTACGTAGGAAATTACTTCCTTCTGCTTGTTCTGAACTTACTTTGTTGAAGTTTCAGTGCACGGCCTAGGCATCATTCTCTTTTTGGAAAAACAACTTAGCACTTAGTCCCTATGCAATTTTTTCATTAAATCCAAAAAGACCCATCAAATCAACTGTGAAGACCCCTGGAGGAAAGTAAACATCTCCCTGCTTGATCTGAAAAATTATTGCTTTTCTCTTTTGTTACAGCTCTAAAGCCATTCTCCCTTAGCAACTGGGTTCCCAGTTTCCTGACTCAGGCAGGCTGGGATACATAGAAGAGGCAAAACAGCATCAAAATTCTCTGTGGGCAATTTGGAAAGAGTGCTCTGAGCACATCTAACACAACAATATGCTAAAGGAAAGCTTAACAAAAGTTCGTTGCTTACTTTATTTTATTTTATTATTTTATTTTTAGGTGATGAAAGTATGATTAGAAGGAAGACCGCATTCTGGTGGTTAGAAATTTTGCCGGCGAAAATGAAAACTTGGATTTTGGTCCTGCTCCCAGGACTATTTGTGATTTATTCAAAACCTGCTTTCATATAAAACTCACAAAATAAGTTTTAGATGAAGACTGAAATGCACAACCTAAACATTACAGGAAGACAAATGATTTCTTCTGAGGCCTATTTAAGCTTAAACAGCTTCATGCAAAGTATACATGCTAGGAGAGTCCATAGCACCAAGAGAGAACAGCAGGCTCAGAAACCTGCTGGCACAAGGTCCATAGCCATGCCTTGACAGCATTAAGGCAAAGTTTCTGCCTGTGAAAGAGACAGAATCTGGAAAAACTGCTCATCAAATCACTAGATCAAAACTGTTAAATACAAAAAGGATTTATACTTCTTCTGACAACCCTCTCTGAAGCCATCCTTCCTTGAACACATAGCGAAGTGTGAGGTCAAAGAAAGACAGTTTCCATATTCTCATTATGGTCCTAAAGGAAATTATATTAACACATGCAAAACATAGAAAGGTAACCACAAAGTGTTCTCTTACTTTCTGGGTAGAGGGCTTAAGGTGCTACTTTTACATGAATTATGGTTTTCCAACTGAAACACAGAAACTATTTTTCACCAGAATGTTTACCTTCGCTGATGATTGGCTTCCTGCCCAATTTTCAACTAATGGTTATTTTAATGCCTAAACTACCAGGATAACTTTAATATTTTGGAAAGCTATGAAAACAAATGAATTCTCAAGTGAATCTGCCACATCACTCAGCTTAGCTTAGTTTTATATATGTGCCTGTAATTGCCTCATTGATATATCATAGAACTACTCTGGTGCTGTAATGCCATGAAAAGCAATGGCTAGCTTGCTCCTAGTTTGTTTACTTATTCTCACTAAAGAAGGCTGCAGCAATGAATAAAAAACATTCACACATGACCCTTCTGTGTCTGACACATCCAAAATTTTTCACTTCTCTATATGCCAATCTCATACATATGTAAGTGCATAACGCCTTGCCCACATGATCAATCTCACAGTACAATTTACACACTACACCAGACAGTGTTCTCAAAACACTTACAAACATTAAATGAGATGAACATTTTCCCTGATGCAACACAGAGAAGTTCCACGGTTTGTCCAATATATACCATTTCAGTAACAGAGAAGGATGAAATCAAGAAAAGAGAGATAATGGTCTTCAGTTTCTTGACCTAAGTGTGTTTTCTCATTGAATATCATCAATAAAGTGTATGATTCAAAGGCTACTACTACATAGAACATAACTTCACAGGATCCAAAATTCTAAGAAATCTGAAACTAAAATAAGGCAACTTTCGAAAACTAGAAACTATTCAATTGATAATCTTGCCAGCCAACTGTGCAATCATATGTTTGCTTCTCAGAGGTGGTAAATATCAATGGAAATGCTTCCTGTTAAACACAGATTGTTTAAAGCATAGGAGAACTGCACTATAGCCCAGGCATCTGTCAGAGCATTTCACTGGAGGAGGTGCAGCTGAACCATATGAGACTGCACTGAGAAGGGGTAGGATTAGTTGAAATAGTCTGAAAGCCACTCTAAGTGGTTTAATAAATAAATAAATAAATAAATAAATAAATA
>JAWWES010000115.1:56225225-56275056 GCA_035583135.1 Lophotriccus pileatus
AATAAATAAATAAATAAATAAATAAATAAATATCTTACCCTAAGACGTATTTTCCAATTGTGCTATGTTCTTCTTGTAGCTACTTAGCAACAGCAAATATTTTCCATACAGGAATCCTCCTAGTACACTGAAAGAGCCCCAGGCAAACTACCATATACAATATTCATTATTCTGAATTCATAAGGGGGGGAGGGCAGGGGGGAAGATAAAAAATGTACTGAGTCAAAAATAACATTTTATTGTTTGGCAATTTTTACAAAATATCTTTTGCCTATATTACAGATGAAACTTTAAATTATTAATCACAATTGGCTTTTCTCAATATAGACAAAAATATCTAAAGATATGCAAAACACTGACATCAGTCTGCCACAGCTTTCAGGCACTCTGGGAGCCACCACTGTGTTCAATGGCTTTTCAACCATTTCAGATAACATTTTCTACAATGCCAGTTGGATCAGGTGATTCAACATAAAAAAAGGTTGAATGCTTGCCTTCCCTAGTGTGCCTAGGGATCCCAGAAGAAATATATTTTGGTAACAAAATTGAATGTTTAAGAAACTGTATCTAGACATAGGTTAATCTGACCATACTATTTCATCATAAAAATATACCTATTGCAAGATCAAATCCACTTCTAGTTTAATATAATTTAGTAGCATTGTGGTTACTCAGGTGCTAATTAAAATCTGGCTGTACTGTTTGAACCCCATCTGTTCTCTCATCTTCTCTTACCCTGTTGGGAGATGAGTTGGAATATTCATAGCCACAAGACTAAATCATGTCCTGTAAAGATGGGTATCTGATTAATACAAGAGGAGACACATGAAAACATAACATTTTATTGCTACTGTGTAATGACATGAACACAGTTCAGCAAAATTTTTATGAATGTGAAAATTCTTTAAAGGTGTCATCAAGGTTTGATACTTTGATAAAACAGAGATCCTGCACCCTCTTAAGACCTTACAGATTCCAAGTGATTTTTGTCTCTGCTTTTCAACTGTTCAACATTCTTCTAAAATTATAGACAAATGAAACAGTATTTTCTGTGCTAGTATGCTTCAAGCACCCTTCTCAGTCGTTCATGCTGTTTCCCTGTTTCAACATCCAAGGATTACATTTTGTCATAAAATTGCACAGGCAATATTATTCTTTTTGTCACAATATTGCACAGGCTTCTATTGCACATGGTTGCTTCATTCCCTCAATACCTTTCCCACAGCCAGTGTTGTCACTATCCAGGACATGAAACATACTAAGAATTGTGTTTTGGTGCTTCATGGGTGACATGAGTCTCAGCATTATGTGGTACAGATGCAATTTTTAGTTAGTTCATTAGTCTGGTCGACAAGGATAATATGAGAACAACCTAATAGTTTATTTACTTTGAAGCAGATGGATCATTGTAAATTCCAGTACAAATTTACATGGAACAATACTGCTGTCGCTCCAAAACATCTAAATTAATGAAAAGTTTCTTGCAGGTAAATTAAATCCTACTGGAAAAGGGAAAAAAACAGCATATGCGATCGGGCTGAACAAACTTCTCTACAAATAAGTTTGCCTCCACTTGATTATGAGTCACTATAGATAGGTAAATTGATTGTCACACTCCTTTCCTGGCTTAACCTGCTAAATCTCTGAAGAGTTTGCTGGTTTTTACTTTGAAGAAAATAATAAAGTATTCTTGTCACAATGATACCTCAATGACTAGGACAGAATTAATTGAAACATGCACAGATTTGCCCAGAATTAATGTTTTCAGCAAACAAAGTAGTGCATCACTGCTATGATGCCCCTGCAGTCAGAATTTATGATAGAGCACTATGATTAGTAGCAAAATTCAATGTTGCAAATGGAAAGCATAAGTGAAACAGAGCATTGCTTTTAAGATGATTCATTGTAGTCCCATTGAAGACAGTAGTAATTTGGCTTCACACTTCAATTAGAATATTTTTAGACCTTAAAAATGAAAACAAAGAAACAACTCTTGAGCTAGTGAAACTAGTTATAAAAGTAGTACGTTTGAATTAGAAAGGGAGCAGTCTTCTGAAAAATTGCAAAAGGGAGGCATTTGTGTAACAGCAAATAGAAACTGGCACTCACTGAATATAAATCATAATCACTACCACTTGAAATATAATTTGGGGTGGGAACCCAAATAAAACAATAATCAAACAATTTTTAAAAATCCCTCAGATACATTTAATTATCCACTCATAACTGTGAAACAGTTGTTCTCGAATAAAATCCCATGTTATTTAAGCCAAATCATAATAAGGTAAGTTTTCTAGGGTAAGAAGGAATTAAGTGAGGAAGATCACTCATTAAAAACTTTTAATTAAATTACTGAATACGGGAATTATTTCAGTTAGATTTCCTAGTTCATCGAAATTCACAGAAAATACAATGTAGTAGAATGTTCTCTGGGTGATCCACTGTAGGAAAGCAATGAAGCAGAAAGTGGTATGCCCTGTGGAGGAGTAGGGTTATAAATTTTAAAAAACTGCAATAAGCTGAGCTATTTTGTATAGGAAAATGGGCAATCATCCAAATTAGGAATAGGTAGATATAAATTACCTGTACTTACCTTTGATTTCACCACTGGAAAAGCTGTCTTGGAGTATTTAGTCTAAGGATATTGTTATCATAGTGTATTGCAGAAAATCTGAATGTCATAAAGATGTAGTTTAAAATCAACGTAAGGACAGAAAATTTTATAAAATTTGAGAAATCATTTTAGGACTTAGCTATCAAACTGTAAGTGCTATGGCTCTACCAGTTGTATCTTCAAATGCCACTGGATGTTAACATTCTTTTGGACAGGACAAGGAGGGGCTAAGTGATAGATAATCACTTATTAACCACAAGTCTGGTTTGTAAAAGGAACCTCCTACATACAGAATAAATAAATTTTGACCTCTTAAGAATATTGGTCTGAGGTGACAGCAAATTTGAAGTAAAAAACTCTTAGTGAATACATCATAAAACATATCCTGTTCCAGGACTTACAAAAGAGAAAGCAAATACAAAGTAAGCATAAAACCACAGACTTCATAGAGGTGGGTAGTCAGCCAAAGTATTTGGATATGTGCCAAGAATCTGGAATGAAAATGGGATAAAGAGTAGGAATTGTACAGATTCAGAACTGTTGAGTGAGCAGTGAAATTAGAAAGCTTTATGTTTTCTGCATTAGATGGCCATTGGTCTGAAAATGATTGATGCTTATGCTTTTTTCTCACTCAACACTCTCAGTGGGTTTTGGCAGATACTTCTGGCCAATGACAATGGTGAATTAACATCATGTACAGTATCACTTGTAAGAGTGTGTTTTACCAGTGAACACAGTTTTGAAATTGCCTCTTTAATGGAAATAAACCTCTGAATTCTGGAGCACAGTAGTAATGACAACTGTTAGCAGAAATTTCGACTTTATGGGTCAGAGGAAAATAGGGTAGACATCCATAGTTCTTATGAGAAATATAACTGGCACACTTGTACCTGCCTAACTGGCCTCTTACAAACGTAGTCTCTCAGGTAGAAATTGCCATGTGAGACCCTAGAACTTCTCTCCTCTGAAATGAGATTTCCCCTTCATTCTCACAATTCACAAGTGGAGTAGAAGAAACTTCACATAGAAGAAAAAAATACAAAATATGTACTCCACTCAAAGATGTTGGCCTGCAGCACCCTTTCCACAACAATACCATTATTCTAATCCACAAAGCTCTAACATTTCAGATTATTTAAAGAACAGTAATATGAATGTTACACAGAGAGAGGTCTAGTCTGGCAGTGTACCTTGTTTCTCTTGCACTGTAATTTGGGCAGTATCGTGTACTGAATCTTTTCCTTCGTTTCAAAATCAGGCAGTTCTGCCATCTTCTTTGACTACCACCCACTAAAACCTGGCATTCAGCTTGTCATTCCTTATTTGTCTTTCAGGCCACTCCTTATTCACACTGCTAATAATATATGAAGAGAAAGATACTGATGCTCACTCAGGAAGCCTCTGAGCTGCAAACTGCTGGATACTGGAGGCACATTCTTGGGAAATATTATCATAAATTGATTCTTTTCTTATATCCTCAAATATGCATCCCCTTTTACCACCGCTGAAGACAGGACGTTGTGCTACACAAACATGTGATGTGACCCAGTGTAGCCATTCTTTTGTTCTTGGAGTTCATTCAAATCAAACTGCTTAGCCTTTACATACTGCCTAACTTCTGTTTCAGAGATGAAATAAAATCACTTTGATCTCATAGATTAGAGAACAGAAAGTTAAAAGCAGAGTGCATCTCAGCTATGTGAGAAAAGTATTTTAGAAATGCTCTACATCCACTGATGAAAATATACAGGGAATAAGTGTTTTTAAAAGCTGAGTATACAGGCAAGGATTAACAAGCTCATATGATGTATTTTCAACTAGTTTATCAAAACCAGGGGAATCTCAAACTAGGGAGGAACATGCCATAAAGTCTCTGTATCATTCACAAAATTCAGTCTTGCAGATATACTCTTTTAAACACTCTTCTCAGAGCACAGGAAGAGCCTTATGTTGTAGAAACCTGACATGTTCACATGAGGTCTTGAGCCATTTCCTAAAGGGAATCCCCTCTAAAGCAAGTGTCAAGAAATTCTTCTGGAAGCCTCCAGAAGCTGCTAACTACTTTCAAGTGATTATTTACAAGAGCTAAAAAGTTTTGCAAAACTTGCCTGCAATCATAAAGGGCAGAAACAATGCCACAAAAGCAAGAGTATCTGTCCATACAGACACAATTTCTGAGGGCCCAGCTAAACCTAGACTTGATTACAGTAACTCATTTCCACAGCTACAGGTGACAGGCAGCCCAAAGTGACCCACGGTCATAATGACATTCTCACATTCAGGAGGACAGAAGACATAACTGCTTCATGTTTGCAAACAGTGCTGAACACTATGATTAAAATTAAACAAGGGCAAGTGTTAAGAGAAATTAAATCAGGGGCATAACAATACACAGCTTTATGAGCCCTCAAGCACAGAAAAGCAAAACGGCAACCTGTTATGAAAGTTTCCTTTATACAGCTTAACAGGACAGACAGATCCAAACTGGGATCTTCTCAGCCATGACCATGCCATGGGACAGGAGCACAAACACCTTACAACTGAAAGGGCAGATCTAGCCCAAAAACATTCCTGCAAAATCCACATCTACTTCCCCTATTGCAGTTATTTAGATAAACTTTCATGTTATATTCACTACCATGATTTCTGGATATCTGTGCTGATCCAGCCACATTTTACTTCTCTCTCTCTAAAGCTTTCTGTCCTAAATTTCTCTTCCTGTATCTGATATTTCTGCATATTATATTTTTCCCAAACATTCAGCAGCATGTTCCTAACCCACAATAAAAAAGGGGGAAGGGAGCAAAGGATAAGAGTTAGTACAGGAGTTTATAACTTCTCTGTGGAAAATAGGAAATTACTGCATCACTTAAATGAAAGCCAACAAGGAATTGTATTGAGAAAAACGTCAGACCCCCGATACCCTTCCCACAGATAACTCTAACACACAATTAAGTGTGCAGCACACAGCAAACTTTCCATGATCCCACAGGTTCTTACAACATGGACCCACGTCAGTTCCTTCCCATTAAGTGGGAAGTCCTACCCTAAAATCAGGAATGGATGTTATTTGCATGAGTTAGAGTGGTGGAAATTACGTTAAAAACATATCCATTTTTTCACCTATCACTGTAGAATATCTAGTTGTACAACTACCCATAATTCAGAAAGAAGCTTAGGCAAATTATTTTCACATGTGACACCTAAGAGTCACGAAAAAAGAAGACAGTCACTATGTATCAAGAGGTATTGAAGCATTAAGGTGAATAGACTGTAGGCAGTACTAGCAATATCAGCAAGAAACCCTATAGGATTACTGTCACTATTTGGTTACTAAAGGTTATCAAAGGAAAGAGCCAGCTTTCATTTTATTCTTCAGACCCTCTGTCAGCTTCTTCTCTTTCCTAAATTATCATAGTCCTCTGTGAACTGTGGCAAAATCTCAGATATTCATGCAGCAATAGGATGATGTTACCAATAAAAAGTTTCTAACAGTATAAATGTAGGAAAAGAAGAGACCCTTTCAGAATGAGAAGACCCGTGCTGAACAGAGGGCTATCAGTTTTCTGCAAGATACTAAAAGGTGACTGGACATTTGCTGTCCATGCATGTTAGAGAAGCATAAGGGGGAAAAAAATGGTTTTAACATCTCTACCAAATCAGGGATCTGTGGAAAATCAGAGCAGTATTTCTGAGACACAGGGTGGTTAGGAAACAATAATGTATATTTTACGCAGATAATGCAGATAACCAAGGATGACCAAAGGTCTGGAGAACATGCAAAATGTTTTCTTTGTAGGAGGGGTGAAGGATAAAGTAAACTGGGATTGCACATTGAAAAAGAGGCACCAGAGGGAAAATGAGAGAAGTCAACCACATCACAAATGACATGGAGAAAATGGGTGAGTTTTGACTGTTTACCAGTACAAGAACTACAGGGCATCAAATGAAACCACTAAGAACCAGGTTCAAAACAAACAGAGATAATTCATAATATGACTCATTGCTAAAGTATTTTCCAGATGCTCTAGGTTCACTTAGATTCTAAGGGAAACACAGAAAACTTAGCATATCAATCCACTAAAGTTCACTAAATACTCAAAAGTTCCATTTGGATCTGGAACTTCCTCAATTAACTGAAGGCAGGAAGAGTATTAGAGGGAGCATATGCATTTGCTTTTCCTTCTTTCATGATTCTTACCTTTCTCCCTGCTAGCAACATAGTAGAGCCAAAATGAAGGGAAAGTGCATTCTCATCATCTGCTTTCGAGCTTTTGGAGAAGAGTGGTTCCAGCACACGTGTAGAAAGAAGCCGCCACAACACATCTTTCACATATTCAGTGTGTCTTATTCCACAGGCTTCCAATTACTGCTGTGCGCCCTAATTAGGCTGTGCTGATCACTATGCGCAAATAGCTAAGGTCTGTCCAGATGCCACACAGTCTCGGTATAAAACAAGAAAGGGGAAAGAGTGTAAAAGCTTTTTTTCAACAGCACTTGGTTAGAGTGCAGCAGAACTGACCCTAGATTCAGCACACTGTCATGGAATGTTAACAGGCAAATACTATCATGTGCAGAGAATCATTCTAAATTCATATCTGTTTATGAAAATCCTGTCAAGCACAAATGTTTAGATAACTAAAAGTCCTTCTAATAAACCTAATTATTTTCCTCAAGTGCTCTGAACAGTAGTGATACACATGAAATAGTTGTATCCTGCTATATATTGTAATTCTTACCATTTCATACAGTTATGCATCTGGCTCTAACAGAATATTATTATTTGATTTAAGAAACATTATAGAACTGCATTATAGAAATTCTAGTGACACTGCCAGTAACTGACGTTGTGCAAGAGCTCTTATTTTCAGTTTCTTACAACAGTTTGGGCTAAAATTTATTGCACTGATTTGCTGTGCTGTACACAGGATAAATTTTTCCATGGATGATCTGCAATGTTCCCAAGGACAAGGCTGAGAAAATTCCATCATTTTGCCTGCATTAAAACATCCACCGACCATTTACTGACCATTTCAAACACTTCTGTATTATCCAGCAGAGCTTGAGCTGTATGTCAGGAAGGTCTTCAGCTTCTCTGTGAAATTTTACTTAATTTTGATCAAATTAGATAGTTGTTATCAGTTAAAACCCCAATCCAAGAAGAAAATTATTCTTGAATCTCATTCCACATCTTTTAAGAACATCTACATTCATATCAACTTTCAGCTTAGTATTAGCACTGCCTTTTAGCTTAATAGCACTATCCATTACCTGAAGATTACAGTCCTTGATTCAGAGTATTGTCATATCACTTATACCTCTTCCAAACCTCTCCTTTTCAAATCACAGTTTATATATTTTGCTCATCTTCTAGTTCAAACCAATTTTCTATCACACATGTGACCCAAACAAGAATTCTATAAAATATAATACAGAATCTTACACGGTTGCATAGATATTTCCCTATATGCCAGGCTGTAGGAGTTACTGAGGAGAAGGGACCTTGAGAGATTCTTTAGTCCAACCCCCTTGCTCAGTTGAGCAGTCAGACAGCGCATGTTGCTTACAACTTGTGCTAAGTAAGATTTTTAATATCTCCACAAGTGGAGACTCCACAACCTCTCTGGGCAGCCTGTTCCTATGTTTGACCACCCTCACAGTAAGAAAAGTTTTTCCTATGTTTATGTTGAATTTCCTATGTTTGAGTTTGTGCCCATTGCCTCTTGTCCTTGGGCACCACTGAGAAGAGTCCGGCTCCATCTTCTTTATGTCTACATCATATGTATGCCTCCCATCAAGGCACTTACACACACTGATGAGATCCCCCTCAGACTTCTCTCCAGACTGAACAGACACAGCTCATTCTGCCCCATCAATGTCCCAGTCCCTGAATCATCTTTGTGGTCCTTTGCTGGACTAACTCCAGTATATCTCTCTTTTGTACTTTGCAACATCCACTGAAGCACCTGAGCATATTGCCTTGATTACAGCAGCATTAATAGTATCCATTCATAATCATCCAATTAACAACTACTATATTGAGGTATGCCTACATACACTTAAACATACGTAAGCATACCTGACTTGAAGTATTTTTTATTTGCTTTCAGGCAGGGAAATCTCATTTTATAGGGACAATTGACAATATATCTTCCTAAGTACACTGCCTTTCAGTTTATACCATTACAACTCAGTTTTATAGTTCAGTAAACTGTACAGTTCAGTTACTACAGACCTTAATCTTTGGGGATTTTAATCTTCAGCAATTTAGTTAATACATTTCCTGTGATTTCCCCCCATATGCTTCAACCAATGTTGATCAAACCAACATTGGGTTTTCTTAGTCTGGAAAACCTGTTATCAAAAAATAATATGATTGCTGTGGCACAATCAACTATTGGTAGATCAGTGTTCTATTTTATCTCATTTTCTCTTTACCACCTGGTTTTTAATCCCTCTATCCTTCAAAATGTGGTCTAAAGCTTAGCATACAACTGGAAACAGACTGTACTTAACCACTCATAAGTTTTCTTTACAATTAACAGATACTGTCTCTGCTTGCATATGGCACATATATATATATATATATATATATAAAATACATTTTGAATTTATATATATATATAAAGGTAAAATTTATATACACACAGTAAATTCACAACATTAAATTATTTATATAGGTATATACACAGCATATATAATCAAAATGTTTACAACTTGACAGATGATAATAATATCAGCTTTGGAATTTCAAGAATAATATCTCTCAAATTATTTCACAATCCTAGTTTAAATACACTCAATTGTAAGTTTTAAGTTCTAACTTCCTGTGTAAATCAGAGGTGCAGTTGAGACTGACACAAGCCTCAGATATGAATATTTAAAGTGCTTTACAATTCTAAGTGTTGAGAAAAAGAAGGTCCCAAAAGACTCTAAATTCTACTAATCTGATTTTTATCCCATTCATGATCTCTAAAACAGAAATAATACTGCTCTCTTGTCCTTATTGATTCTGAAGTGGTGTCCTATATTAAATCACCAAAATACTTTTAGAAAATAAATAAACTTCCTAAGTTTCCACAATATTTTAATAGCAATATTTAAGATAAGGACCTTACCATACATTACACAATGGTGATGGAACATGGAATAGGTGCTCATCAGTTATGTCTCTTCTATTTTGTGCCAGAAAAAGAGATTTTATAAGAAATATCATGCAATCATGTAGTTAGAATTCTATCCTATACTATGCATAAACAATAAAGCAGAACTAAGAATGAAATAGCAGTTCTTACAAATTTTGCAGTCTTCATATTTTTGCTTTGATGTTCAGTACTTATCTGGTGAACACATAACTGAAGATGTAATTAAAAGCATCTTTCTAATTAGCAGTAAGGAATCAAATATCTATGCACACTTTGCTTTTGTTTTACTAAAATACAGTTTCACAGCTGAGGTAATACTTTAATGTCAATGGAGAAAACATATTGTTTCCCAGGCAACATGCTGAACATGTGCCAACAGACAGTGTCTGACACTCTAAGGAGTGCTATATGCCATTAAGTATCAAGCTGGATAACCAAAAAAAAAAGTCCTTCCTTATTCTCCTAAAAAAACCATTCAAAAAAAAAGTGGAAGGCAAGCAAAGTTCATAGAATAACCCCAACAGACACACCATTTCTTTTAAAATATCTTCAGAACTTCCTCTTCACTTGCAGTTTAGAAAACTTATGATCACCAAGAATTTATTTCAAACTGCTCTGTCTAGTTTCCCGCTTCTTGTCCTGAATCAAACCAGGAACTGAAAAAAAAAAACCTCCAAACCACTGAGATACCAAGATGATGGAGTTCAGTTTTCCAGGAAAGGATTGCATTTATACTGTACTGTGTTCAGACACATATGATAACAAATAAGAGAAGACAATAGATTTTAGATAATCTGATGGTGACTTAAAGTTGACCCTTCAAAGATGACTCATTTTCAATATATACAAAGACAGTTAAATTGAGGTACAGAATACAACTAATACTGATTGCCTTCAGGGAAAAAGGACATACACAAACATCACAGGTCAGTGTTTGCCCACTAGAAACTGCTTTTACATCAATATGACCAGCGAAATCAGACACAAATCATTGCTAAAAAGATCAAGAGAGAAAATTTCCCTAATCTCAGGTAATGGCTTCAAGTCAAAACACTTCCATAACCATTTCTCCAGTCAATACTACAGCCATCTGCCTAGGACTCTACTTAATGGAAGTATTACGCCTCTCTTTTTCCTTTGAAAAGGTTAAAAACAGAAAAAAAAGGGAAAAAAATAGACTAAAGGCAAGGCCTTAGGTGAAGAAAATATGTGTTTTAGACTTACAAATCCAGCATGCAACACTGATCATATCATTCTTGCTGCCTATCTTAAAGTTGTAATGCCATGGTCAGCACTTTCCACACATCAAGCAGCCCACTGTCTTCAACGGGAGCACAAGGTGGAATTTTGACAACATATTTCTTTTTCAAAATGCTTATTTTCTGACTTACAGAGTTCTTGGCCTTCCATTTTTTTGTAGTTCCTTCATAAACCTAAGCTGCTACTTCAGTGGGACAAGAAGTACTGTTGGCAGGTTGCATGTTTTTTTGATCCAAGATTAAAACATGCACATACACACACCTCTCAGAGTTTAACTGAGTTTTTTTAGATCTGTTCCCCGATCTGTATTACAGTAAGTTCACCAGACAGTCGAGTCTGCTCTACAGAAGGGGTGACCTCTGTGAGAATCACCACCAGGACAGCAGGAATGTCTCAAGTCAATAGTGCTAATAGATTCTTCATAAAATGAATCACTGCCTTACTTATTTTCCTGCAACATCAATGTCTGTGAACTGTGCCCATAGCCTCTTTGGTTGTAGTCCATTCATTTGTAAAAAGCTATATTAATTTTAGTATATTAAAGGATATTCTTATAAGCAACTAATTTTTGGGTTTATTATTTTTTAAATACAAAGTCAACTCCAATCCTTTCCACTCCTGAAAGGATTTTCAAATGCACATAAAAGACCTGCAAGTGGGACAAGGTCTCCTAGGTAAAAAACAAAATAAAAAAAAAACAAACAAACAAAAAAACCCAAATAATAAAAACAAACAAACAAAACACAAAACATTGCAAACGCCTCTGTGTAAATACATGCGTACACGCACAACTGTATACACACAAAGTTAGCAGGCATTGTATATGTCTGCAGAACATGCTCATATGCTACCTTGAAGGACATATGCATTTAATCCTACACTGCTACCAGTGGGAATAAGAAAATTATCATTTTAATGGCCACCTTTTCAAATCAGTTGTACTGCTTTTCAACAGTCAGTAAAATAATGTGGTATGTTAGAACAGGAAATCAGAAATCACAATAAAAAGGTAATTAAAACCCAGAAGACTAGGATTTAATTTCTGTAGTCTCAAATAACTACTTCTGGGAAAAAGGAGTTTTGAAAAACCTTGGCCCAGGTCCTACAAACCATCTGCTAATCAATTATTAGTTCATCAGAGACTCTAAAACACAAACAGGTATGATATGCTCTCCGTGAATTTACTGATGTCTCCTTTGTACTCAGGCTATGTGAGTATGCATGTACACTATGTTTTTACTTTATAAAAAACTGATCAGGCTCACACACTTCCTTGCTGCCTACATGTCTGAACAGACAGAGCAGGAGAAAAGGAATAACAGGTGTTATATGAACTAAACTGTTTCTGAGAATACATCTTGCCTAATATTTAAACGTAATAAAATTTCCTTTCAAATAATAAGGATTTGATTAAGAAAATAACTTTTTCAAAATCTCACCACTGGGAAAGCAACATAAAACCACATATAAGTGTATACACATACTTTTAAATGTGGATTTTATCTGGGAGATATAATATTTCTCTCCCATTTCATTCCATTCTTCTTTTCCCCTAGGAAAAGAAATCATACTACCAGTATAAGGTTCATCATCTTCCAGGGCTGAACTTCCAGGCCTGAGCCCCGTTTATCCATTCCTTCATTCAGATAAGATGCATATACATACAAATTATACTAGAAATCAGTGCAGCCACAAGTACACACTCCTTCCACCACTGAAATAATTTGTCAGAAATAAAACGCTCAGAATTCAGAAGAGAAAAAAAAATTTACATTAAGTTTCATGAGCCCGCTATATTGACCACTAAACCAACACAGATTATAATGAATATACCTATAGCACCCCCTGGCCTCCAGAAAAAAAAGGGAGCTGATGCAAAAATTGAGACTGTATTGTTACAGAGAATTCCTCAGGAGTATAATGAGAACACAATGAATTGTCACTGTGTGACCCTTTTTGTCTCTATAGAGGAACTCTGCAAAATGATCTCTCTGGAGATTTAAGTCCATAATATGCACTTATACAAAATGTAAGGGAGAATACTTTCTTCATCCAATCCAGAGACAGAGATCCTACTACACACAGTTGACTATTCTTCCACTTCTTAATTACTGAATCACAGAACATGCTGAGTTGGAAGGGATCCATTAGGATTCTTAAGTCCAACCCTTAGCCCTGCACAGGACCATACCCAAAAATCACACCATGTGCCCTAGAATATTGTCCAAATGCTTCTTGATCTCTGTCAGGCTTGCTGCTGCGACCACTTCCCTGAGGAGCCTGTTCCAGTGCCCAACCACCCTCTGGGTGAAGAACTTTTTTCTAATATCCAACCTAAACCTCACCTGACACAACTTGAGGCATTTTCCTTAGGTCCTGTCACTGGTCATCACAGAGAAGAGATCAGTGCCTGCCCCTTCTCTTCTCCTCAAGAGGAAGTTGTAACTGCAGTGAGGTCTTCCCTCAGTCTCCTCTTCTCCAGGCTGAACAGACCAAGTGACCTCAGCCGCTCCTCATACGGCTTCCCCTCAAGGCCCTTCACCATCTTTGTTGCCCTCCTTTGGACACTCTCTAATAGGTTTTTTATATTGTGGTGCCCAAAACCGCGCAAAATATTCAAGGCGAGGCCATACCAGTGCAGAGCAGAGCGGGACAATCCCTTGACCAGCTGGTGATATTTTGTCTGATGCCCCCCCAGACACGGTTGGCCCTCCTGGCTGCCAGGGCACTGCTGACTCATATTCTCCTTGCTGTCAACCAGGATCCACAAATCCGTTTCCATGGCACTGCTTTCCAACATCTCATTCCTCAGTCTGTAGGAAGATCCAGGGTTGCTCCATCTCAGTTGCAGAATCTGGCACTTCCCCTTGTTCAACTTCATATAGTTGGTGAGTGCCCAGCCCTCTAATTTGTCGAGGTCTCTCTGCAGGGCCTCCCTGTCTTCAAGGGAGTCAACAGCTCCTTCCAGTTTTGTATCAACTGCAAACTTGCTCAGTATCCCTTCCAGTCCTGCATCCAAGTCATTTATGAAGATGTTGAAGAGCACAGGGCCTAAGATGGAGCCCTGTGGAACCCCACTAGTGACAGGTCACCAGTCTGATGTTACCCCATTCACTATTACCCCATTACTATTTCTGCGCTTGACCCAAGAGCCCATTGCTCACCCACCACATGATGTGTTTATCCAGCTGTGGATAAACATTTTGTCCAGAAGGATCCTGTGAGAGACAGTATCGAAAGCTTTACTGAAATCCAAAAAGATTACACCAGCTGGCTTCCCTTGATCAACTAGGTGATCAAGGAAATCAGGTTTGATAAGCAGGACTTTTCTCTCATGGAGTTGTGCTGACTGTGACCAATGACTGCATTGTCTTTCAGGTGTTTTTCAATGCTTCCCAAAATAATCTTCTCCATAACTTTACCAGGCACTGAAGTAAGACTGACAGGCCTGTAGTTTCCAGGGTCCTCCTTCTTGCCCTTCTTGAAAATTGTGACTGCATTCACCAGCTTCCAGTCAGCTGGAACCTCTATGGATCCCCAGGACCACTCAAAAATCACTGAGAGAGGTTTTGAGATGACAACAGCAGCTCTTTGAGGATTCTTGGATGAATCACAGCAGACCCCATAGATTTGGAGGGATCCAGCTGGAGCAGCAGATCCCACAGAGTTTCAGGGTCGACTGGGAGTTGATCATTCTCACAGTCATGGTCCCCTAGCTCAGGCACTGACAACCCCTTGGTCCGTCATCCATACTGAAGACAAAGAAAGCACTAAACACCTCTGCCTTGTCTCTGTCCCTGTTTGTGAGGTGACCATCCTCATCCTGTAACAGACCAATTGTATTTCTATACTGTCCAATGTCAATAATACACTTGAAAAAACTCTACTGTCCTCCACATTTCTGGCAGCTTCAATTCCAGCTGAGCTTTGGCTGCACAAATTTTCTCCCTACAGCAGCAAGCTGCATCTCTGTATTCTTCCCATGTCATTTGACCACAGATTCCACTGTGCATACACCTTCTTTTTTTGCCTTATTTCCAAGAGGAGATTCCTGTTCAGCCAAGTGGAATTCTGCCTTGTCTTCTTGACTTCCAACATTTGGGAATTTCCTGAGCAACCCAAAGTCTGCTCTCCTCATGTTTAGACTTGAGGTTTTGATGGCACTTTTCCTCCTGTCAACATAGATTTTAAACTTGATCACCTTGTAGTTGCTGTAGCCAAGATGTCTACAATCACCACTTTGCTCACGAGGTTGCAATAACAACATTGGAAAAAACAAATTAGGAATCTGTAGATCCCCCTGATACACACTATTAAATATTCAAGATAACAGAACAAAGAGTGGAACTAGAAACCAAAATGCTTTGAGAAGTTAATTCTGTTTCTGATTCATCCACAGTGACACTACAGAAAGCATTGTTGTTTTGGGTGTTTTTCCCCATTAGTAAAAGATGTTGCTAAGGGTACCCAGACAAACAAACAGGCAAGTGAAGGGGGAGGGGGGCAGGGAGGGAACCAACAGGCAAAAATGGCTGGAAATAAAAAAAAATGACAAGTGTACAGAGGGTGCTTCCATCTGAGAAGATTGACACAGAAGCTGTTTTGCAAACAACTAGAAATCTTTTAAAAGGTAGACAGCCTTTTAAAGACAACAGTAAACTGAAGACATAATGTTAAAACATTCAAGGATGTGTCTATTAATAGAACAAGGCTTCACATTACTATAGCACTACCAGTATGAAAACGTCAAGAAATTTGTCAATATTCATTAATTAATCATATCGCAGCTATCTAGCACTACCCCTGTCTAAAGAAGAAATCACAATAAGGAAGGCTCCTGGGAATCCCCCAGGTGTCAGCAGAGCCAGAATTAGAGTGAGGGATCAATGGGGCACAAGTAGCAGAGAACAAGAGCTAGGCACAACCTGTGCACATGAAAAGGATCCAGGAAAATTCACTTTCTAGTTCTCTGTTTCAGTCAGAAAATTTATCTTCTTCCTATATACTGCTCACTTTCATAAATTATGATCTAGTACAATGAGGTGTATCTGAGTGGATTTTCCAATAGGTAATGTCTGCCTTGAAAGTTACCTAGAGAATTACATCTTTTCCAATGGCTAATTATCCCCTCTTAAATATTCGCACCTTTTTTCCAAGATTTTGACCTTAGTGTATTTTCACCTGATATCTAAAAGATATTTTTATTATGAAACTATTATTCATATACAGAAATTAATAAACCACGACCATTTATAATGCTGATTGCCTTTGGCTGAGACTAAGCCAAATGTTCTCCTGGAGTTCTCTGACAACTTAAGGGTTGGTTTAATCCACAGCACCAGACTACTGCTTTTCCAAAGCAAAATCCCCTAAAGCACATACAGTGTGCAGGCGAGGTTCCTCAGCACCAGTTGTCTTTGCTTACTGGACCTGTTGCTATCCCACAGCACTACTTGTGCAATGTGGACCAATCACTCTGTATGTGACCAAAACTAAACTGACCAAATTGTCCAGATTACCCTAGACCAACATCTTCTTTACTGGTGTTTTGCTCTCTGTAAAACTTTGAGCAACACTTCAGAATTTCCACCTAAAACAGCTTTTATTTTGTTCCTTCATTGAAACAGGGAAGTTCCCTTGTTGAACAGAGAAGTTGTGGATGCCCCAACCCCGGCAGTGTTCCAGGCTAGGTTGGATGGGGTTTAGAGTAACCTGATCTAGTGACAGGTGTTCCTATCCACGGCAGGGCAGTTGGAACTAGATAATTTTTAAGGTCCCTGACAATTCGAAACATTCTATGAAATACTTCCTCTGCTCTCAATAGTGAAATGTGCTTCTTCCATTTCTTCACTTTCGTATTCTTGTTATTCCCAACTTTCCAGTTGTGGCAGGTTCACTTAGAAGCAACATATGAAGCAAGCATGTGTCTGGTTTATCAAATTTTATAAATAGTCCAGGTCTTCATACACAAAAACATTCAGCTTCCAGCTATCTTTACAAGAAACAAGTCATTACAGAATTTTTAAAAAGTGATTCAGGTAAAAGATGACACCCTCTTCTCTATCCACAGAAAAATAACCTCAAAAAAAGCTCTTGTGCATGAGTTCAACCATCTTTACTGTTTTTTAACTCATATGCTTTTAAAGGAAAAATTCTATTGAAAAGTGTCAGGGCAACCCTTTCATAACCTGATTGAAACATACAGAAATCTACACTGAATGCAAATTTGAGAAACAAGATCATTTGAGTATAGCAATACTTTTCAGAGCAAAAGCTAAATAAAGTTTCAGGTATGAAAGATGTTGAGGAGACAGTATGGGTGCAAGAGCCTGTCCTGGTTCCAGCCAGGACAGGTTTAATTTTTGTAGTAGTCAGAAAGAGGCATGGCTAGGACCCAGAGGTTATTCTTTACCACCTCATGTCATTTTCTGGCTAGGAGAAGGCCTACCTTTCATGGTCAGCATAGCGTGATGGAAGGAGCGACTGGGTACTGAATATGGTTGGGGGATTTCCTTGTAAATCATTCATTTCCTGTACCCTCTGTCATTAGTATTGTTGCTGTTACTGTGCCTTTTCTTATCTCGTTGCTGTTTCTGGTAATTTGCTCTTATCTCAACCCGTGATCTTCAGCTTTTGTGCCTCCAATTTTTCTCTTCATTCCTCTCCGTGCCTCCACAGGGTTTGGAATCTCAGTGGGACCACTAACTTGGGGTGTACCATTCCTAAACCATGACAGAGCCAAGCAGTGTATCTCCAAATCTAACTTCTTAATATATTACATTATCTCTGTGCTAATGGCATCTTCATTACAGAGAAGAATGTTTAAATCTGAATGTGTGCATGTGTATGCACACACAGGTATACATAGATGAATGTATTCATTATAGAATGAAGCCTAAGTTTTTCACAGTACTTGTTCAGACACAAAGGAAACAGCTGCTTTCCAAAGAAAAGAAACCAAGTTACTTCAAAGGTAATTAAAAAAGCTGCAGCTTTGTGATTCACTTCTTTCACACAGATTTTGTGGCAGTTGGACTTAATTTGAAGTGAGAATAAACTGCAGAAATTGAAGGCTCTTCAATTGTTCTGAATTATGCTTTTGACTTTCGTACTATCTGAAAACACTTCTGCAACCAAAACCATCTTTGAACCATGAAATTAATCAATGTTTCCTAAACTATTCAACACTGAGAAATTAGTCAGAAACTTCTCCAACATCTGAAGATTTCACTTCTCTGGCTATGCTTCTCCTCCGTGCTCAAGACAATATGTTCGAACCTTCCTGCCACTCACAAGAGCTGTGGATGTGGTGGAGCTGGTAGCTGCAGGTTCCAGGAGACCTCCCAACAATCTCTGCCTTCAGCAGACCCTATCAGCAAGAGGAGCAAGGGTTATCCATGAAGGAATCAGGGAGTAGCAAACATGAAGGGAGCTACCACACAGGACAGTCTTGGTCAGAATTGTCACCAGTTGAGAAGGTGCAGAGAGCTTGGAGGGACAGTGATGAGGGTAGGGCCTGGACAAAAGGAGATAGAGAGCAAAAAATAAAACAGATGGCAATGAGAAGGAAATAAGCAAGAAGAAAAAGAGCAGGGACTATCAGTCAGTAGAAAGTCCATCCTTCAAAGGGACCAAAGAGTTTCCTCCTGAACTACTCATGAAGCGGTAACTGCAACTTTATGTAGCAGGTAAATAGTGCGGAAACACACAACTAACAATGCTGCAGCCTGTGGACTACACCTTGCAGCAGTACAGCTGCATTTGCCTTCCAGTCTGAGCCAAGCCAAAGTATGTACCACAGTATCTCTACAGCAGAGCTGCGAGCAGTTCAGCTCAGCCATTCTTCCTCCATTTCCCCCTGCTTTCAGGACAAAGGTTCCAAGGACAAGCAATATTACTTCAAGTTTTCTTCACTAGCATTTTCTATGTTACATTCTGCAGAAAGGACAGGCTTGCCATCAGACTGCAAGAAGTACTTCACCAGGATGGAGGAGGCTCATGTGTCTTCTTTAGCCTTCACATTGCCTTATAAACCAACCCCAACACAAAACAAAACATGACACAGACAGGAGAGGTTCCTCTATCTGATAGGTTGACATATCTAGATCAACTGAGATAACAAAGTTGTTATTTCAAATACATACCATCAACAGAATGGAAAATCAACTTTCCTATTCTGTTTACCAAGCAATAGTGGAGAAAATTGCTGAAACCAAACAATCATGTTCTTTTATTACTATTTTATTTTAATTAAGTACTTCCAGAACAGGGTAATATCCTTAAAAGGTAGAAAACAACTTGGAGAAGTGAGTTATTTTGCTATTTCAATTTAACAGTCATTTTAGGATGAACAGAATAACTCTGTTACAAGGATGGGAGGGAAGAAGAGATGGGGGAAAAAAGAAGGAGGGAGGGAAAATAGAAGTAAAATAAGTTTTCATCAAATAGGAAATAATGTCAATGTTCTCATTTACCAGACGGGATAAGATTCATGGTTTAATGTTCATGAGTGTCAAAGATTTTTCAAGCATCTATGAACTCAGACAATGCAGAAGAGTGAAAGCACTTTGTATCAGCTCTTCATTTCACCTGCACTATTTCTTCATGTTCCCACTGACTGCTTTTTCTAACATAGCAGTATCAACAGTTCCATGAAGGTAAAGGGAACAAACTACAAAAACAGTACCAATCACTATATCCACAGAGTTTTCTTAATTCCAATATTATAATTTAGAAGCCATCTGGGAAATAAGAAAAAAAAAAAAAAGGGTGTTAATGACTGCATTCCTAATGATTCTAGTGGTACCTATACCTTCAGTAGAACAAATACTTTCTCAAGGTAGGCTGTTTTAATACTAATATGACACTGTAAATGAATACGGTGTCAAGAACTGTAACTTTGGTAATGTGAGTCCTTCTTCAGAGCCATAAACTGTGGGGAGAGATGCAAAAGACTGAAAACTGAGGACTGAGAAGAAAATAAGCCAAAAAAGGAAACTGCATGAGAGATATGGGATGTGTAGACAAGGTAAGGAAACAATATAAAAAGAAGAATGAGTGATAAGAAAGCAAAACTCAAGATAAAAGTGGTCATAAAAAAAGAAAGCAGCAGAAACTAGGGCCTGGATCCAGAAAAGCTCTTATGTTCTTAATTTCAAGTATGTTACTAAATATATGAAGCACACTAGAAATAAAGTTAGTGATATATGTTGAAAGATGGGAATTTACAATCAAGGAAAGAAAAGTAAAAAAATCAAAGAGCAATAATATCCAAAGAAAGAAGAAAAGATTGGCAAAAGACTAGAGCGAAACTAAACACAGAATGTGAGCCATCCTTTTCATAGGGTGCTTTCTTCTGAGTTTTCAGTGTTAAAGAATCTGTGGATACTCTAAAAATCATACAAAGTAATTTTTCAAATCAAAATGTGCTGGAACCAACTTGGGGAAATTGATTGCAACTGATTAACAATTTGACTGCAACAAGTCCAAATCATATATATATATATATATATGTATATATATATATATACTCAACCTCTTTCTCATTTTAAAGGGGTGGTTTCACAGGTATGAAAGCAACAAGTAGTAAAATCAATTGAGAGCAAACATTTGCCTAGAGAATATGAAAGGTAATTGAAACATTTTTAAGCATACTTTAATGGCTCCTGGCAAAAATGTAACCTATTATTTGAAGCAGATCTTAAAAAAAAAACCCTGAAGCTGCTGCTTTAATGAGGACAATAAAAGACAAAATATAACTCTGACAGACTGAATATAAAATTGCAATAAGCCAAGTAAAAAAAAAAAAAAAAGGTTTGAGAAGTATCTTGCAAGGGTGTTTTTTTTATATATTAGGGTAGTAATGGTGAGGGCCAACCACAATGAGTTGGAAAAGGATTTCACAACATAAGGTATGGGAAGAAATGGCAGCTGGGATTCGATAAAGATCTGAAGGTTGAAGGGTATATTAAACAAATGATGGCTAAAATTTCGACCTATTTAGAAAAAATTAAAAAAAAAAAAACAAAACCAAAAAACAAAACAAACAAACAAACAAAACCCCACAAATATGAGAGGAAAGCTAAATACTCCTTATAAATACCTTAGGCATACACATCAAGACCTAAAATCTATTTCAGACAAAGAAAGAAAGTTGGCACTGCAAATAAATTTACTATGGAAATTACAAGCTTCTCATCTGACAGAGCAGTGAAGCTCTAGATCAGCCTGTCCATGAGAGGAAAAACAGCCTAACTGGGCTTTGAGATAAATGTGGATAAGCACCGTGAACAAATTACATGATCTGGTTGCTATGACAGCTCAGTACTGGGTTAGCCACCCAACCTAGACTGGATTCAACAAATGAGACTACTGCAAAAATGTACCAGGATGAATCAGATGCACTATGGGTTGTGTCTTTGCAGAAGCAAGTTCTAGTGCATTACCCACGCAGAAATAAGTTTCTGCTTAATTCAAAACGTTTCTGCTTCTCTTTAGATCAAGAGGGGTGAATTGCTTTGTGCGCAAGAAGCCCTGAAGTCACACACACTAGACTTCGATCATTAGAGACATATTTAGATTGAAAGGGGGTTTTTTGAGAGAAAGAATGTTCCACTTATATCCAAAATGTCTGATTTTCCCTTTAATTATGTTTCTATAACAGCAGAGGTAGCTTCA
Source organism: Lophotriccus pileatus (assembly GCA_035583135.1). NCBI lineage: Eukaryota > Metazoa > Chordata > Aves > Passeriformes > Tyrannidae > Lophotriccus > Lophotriccus pileatus. The sequence continues at coordinate 56,246,922 of JAWWES010000115.1, forward strand.
AAGCCTGAAACTCCAGTCTTTAGAAAGTTATTTCTCCTGTCAGAGCAGATACAGTACCAAGACAAATTAGTGACTGGTTAGTTAACTACACCAGGGAAGAAAATTGGTTAATAAAAATAATCTGTATCTATGTTATCAGCTTTGTTCACAGCAGTACCGAGGTTTTATTTGGCCTGGTTTGCAGAGCAGCTGGGATGTACAAAAAATAAATTCCTTTTGAGGTAAACTGAAATCCCTGCTCCAAAAGCGTGCCAAACACAAATTGACTCCCCCCACGGACGTTAGGCTCTGAACATAGGACTGGTTCTTTGGGCGCTCTCAAGCTATGTGTCTGGCATTATATTACAACCAGGACATCAGGCCCTCATAGGGATGGACAGCAACATCTGGAAACATAGCAGGAAGGCCATGCCAGGAGATCAATGCATAACAGGCATGGTCCTACCCCAGTCCTGATATCCAAAGGGGAGGACTTAAACCAACTCAGTATTTAGCAGAACTAGGAGACACACTTCTTGTTTTACATTGGCAGCAGGTTAGGTTGGAGGGTTGGCTAACACCAACACATCTGATATGGGCTCAATTCATAACAGATACATTTCCCAAGCACAAAAATTTTGCCTTGAACATAATGAGTTGTACAGTGTTTTGTCTAGTTTTCAATCCTTTAAGTAACTAAAGATCAAATTTGCTGAACAGTTTGTCTTACTTGCCTTAGCGTAATCCCTGGGGGGGACAAAAATTAGTTGCTTTTGCCTACTGCTTGTTTAAAAGAGAAAAAATATCATAATTGACTCAACATCTAATTCATGAAGTTTCTTGAGTCTCTCTTGACTCAGGTTTCTCTGGATTTTTCTGTTTCATTTTTAAAGGCATTTCTACAAGTACATCCTTCATGTTGCTAGGTTTCAAGAGAAAAGAAATAAAGGAAAAAAACAAATCAATAATTTTTTAAAGGACAGGTTTTTGTCAAAAGTGCAAAAGGAATTATGACAGTAATCTTCTGTTACATATGTGTCAACCTTCCTTTTTTTCTAAATTTAGTTTTCCATTGTTTGTGATGGGTACTTTGCATACAAAATTGTGTCAGTGAGCATGAGTAAACACTTTGTTAAGAGAAAGACTACCCAATAAAAATTACCTGTTGAAGAAATAATTATGAGCTCACTTGATTCATATGACAAAATTTGATTTAATTTCATTTTTTCAATGCCCTCCAGCTTCAAAGTCCATGCATGTGTATGTATGAGCAAGCTCTCATGTGTCTAGCAACCAGGTATTAGCATGCCTTGTCTCAAACGTTCTGACTGTCAGGATAGGAAAGATGTGATAGGAGCAAAGGGCCAACTTCCTGCTCACCAGTCCCATCTCCCTCCTCAACACACTTCCTGGAGAAGGGCTCAAAGGTCTGGCTATGCATGTGTGAACAAAATGGTGGGAAAAATCGAGCTTACATAAGAGGCTGCACGAGGTTAGGTATAAAGGGAAGCAGATTGGGCCCCCTTGCTTTCTTTCCTCTCCTTCATTCTCATTGTTTATCCCAGGTCCAGACCATTCACACAGCAGACCAATGGGGGATCTAAGGGCTGATCATATCTTTGTTCGCTCTCTCCCTTTTCTGTCTTTATTTTTCTCCTCCCTTGCTTTGCCTGGGCAAAGCAAGGCTTTCATACTTTACTCTGTACTGAAGTAGCTTGTGGGAGTGGGGAGCTTGTGGAAGTGTGCTGTGGCCTGTCAACCAGCACCCTTGAGAAGTTTGTTGTGGGAGCTGAGAACTTACTGCAATGTACTGTACAAAAGCCAAGGGCTTGTTAGCTACCATTTTTTAGAAAGTGTACTGTAAGAATTTAACGGCTTGTTAGTCAACTGTCTAAACAGTGGGCTGGTTGCCAGCGTTAAGGCAACTATATAATAAAGCACAAGAGTTTCCTGACTCATGGTATGGAATCTTCACAGATATTCACAGAATGTCCCTTCTGTGGGAAGGGACCCACAACGATCATCAAGCCAAAACTTAAGTGAATGGCCAGTATGAGAATTGAATCCATGACCTTGGCATTACTAGCACCATGCTCTAACCAACTGAGCCAACCCACTCCCCCAGCTGGACATTGTTCAGCTTGGCAAGAATTTACAACAAACATTGCACCCCTACCAATGGGTCATGGCACTGGTACACCAACCTATACAAAAACATCATCGAAGGCAGTCGTGTTTGTTGCAAAGCACCTGCTCAACTGGATATCGCAACACATATGACAAATTAGGACAAGAAACAAACCCACGAGAAATGTGCCCAGTTTAAATTACAGAAAGTTCAGGTTGACAGAACAATTAGACTGACTGGACAGGAATAGTGTCACTTCTTTCTCTTGTGTCTTTGGCTTTCTAATGAGCACATGAAATTAAGAGTTCAGGGTTGCTTTCATATCCAAAGGTGTCCAAGCAAGATATCAATGCCTGTACAGAAAGCACCCTCTAGACAAAGCCAGAGGAAGACAATACAAGCAGAAATTGAATGATCGGGATAGTGGGGACACAGCTTGGCAACAGTTGTGGATATACTTGCCTACCGGCCCCAGCACAGTCTGAGATCAATGGCATTTTGGAATGAATAAGCAGGTTGTCGATTTATACCAATTTAGCAATGTGAGCCCACAAATACCATTCAAGTCCATCACCTCAAAATTGGTGATGCCAATAAAATGAGACCCAGCTATGAAATGCTTCCTACTGTATAACTGCAAAACAAAATCTCAGTGACTGTGTTTGTGAAACCAGAACCAGATTATCTCCACTTGAAGAATACAGAAGGCAAAACTATAGGCAGTTACACTTAAGTTACCCACCAATCTTCAGAGAACAAACAAAATCTAAAGAAGATTTTAGTTTTCTGTTTGTTTGGATTTCAAACCAAATACTTTGAAAAAATTCAGATCTGACCAATTTTGGCTTTATGGTGTTTATGTTTAGCTGCCACAGATGATATAAGGACTGAATATACAGTTACTATAATCCCCACGCTAATTTGACAAATCTAACCCATAACTGCTGTGCTACTGAAAGCCATAAAAACTGTCAATGAAAGCTATTTAGAGCTGAATAGATACAAAACTAGTAGTTCTATATAGAATTGCAATTAGACTCTTTAAAAAACTATACTATTTTTTAAAATAATTGAACACAAATTATATTTTTAATTCCTAGAGGACTTTGCACTAAAACTATTAGTGCTATCTGCACATTAATAAAAATATAGAAAAATGCCACAAAAATATTTTCAAGATCAAATATTACTTCCATTTCAAAAAATATCCAAGATTTATAATTTAGATTTTAGACTGTACTTCAGTGGTGAACTGACAATACTCTGTTCTTTTGTCTGCAGTAAGTAATGGTAACAACAGAAATTATTAAAAAACTACTAGCAGAGATGACCCAAATTATAGGTCTGTGAAATTATAAATAAAATTCCTTTTAGCAGCCAATATAGAAAAGGGTTTTTTACAGACCAAATCAATCTGCAAATACACAAATGTTAGCCAAAAAAAAAAAAAATTATACCTTGTAGATGTAACAAAATATTTAATATCAGGTAATTATTTAAAAATCTTTTCCTCCTGTTTTATTTTCTTTCTAGTTACACTAGTTACAGAGAATCAGCTGAATGCTGCCAGACTGAGCTGCTACAGCTACTGGTTCCTTGGAATGTGGGGTTTTTTCCTAAAATTAATAAAGAGGATTATTTCATTCTTGCTCATATCCATCTGCAAGAAAGCATGCACAAATTTATTTCACATTCATCTACAGTGCTGCTCTCCAAAAAGGAGGAAAAATAAAACAGAATAATATGTTGAGAAAATAAATTGTCATATTTTTAAAATGTGTCTTTTTCAGGAAAAAATACTGTGTCTAAATTCCAATTACACTATTTAGCCAGAAATGGAAATAGCCATCTGAGTCACCGAGTGTAATTCTTGCTACCAAACCTTCAACTCCTGTAGCCAACTCCCTGAGACTGTTGTAAACATGGACATGTCCTAGCCTACCCCTCTACTGGAAGGATAAACCCATCTACATTTCCAGCTCCACTCTGAATTTATTCAGAGTCACACCTGTTTGGTTTTCTGTTGGCAGTAACTTTCAGGACAAGTGTTCAAGTCTCATCAAGATAAACCAAATTTAAGCAAAACCATCACTTATACCATTATGGAAGAAAAAGACTTAAAATTAACCTTCTGAAACACAAGTTATTAGGTTTTGCAATTTTTTATTTAAAATTATATCCATATGATAGTGTGAAAGATATTAAATGAAAACTCTACACCTTTCCTGTGCATTTTATGCTGTTATATATATATATATAAAAATTTTAAATTTATATATATATATATACATAAATTTTAAAGTTTTGTTTTCTCTTTTCACTACTTTTGTACTTTCATTTCCTACCAAATGATCTCATGTTTCCTTGCCACTCATAGGGCCTCAAGAGTACAACTCTACATACTGTGTACGGGACTGGGGCTTAATGTTCTTCCGTAGCCTCTGAGGTTTGCTCCCAGGAGGTTTACTTCTTCCTCCCTTCCTTCCATAAAGCCTGGCATGGCCTGCGCAAGCTCCTGCACCCCTTCCTCAGCTTCTGGAGATTCCACAGTGAGATTCAAGTAGAGCAGCAAGATGTGTGTATTGGCTGTCTCGCCACTTTCTACTTACACTTCTCCCACAGTACTCCAATTAATTTTACTCTTAATTTTCTCATTCTCTTTTCCCTCAGTGTCTCCCTCTACCACCGTGCTACACTGTGGTGCCTCAGGAGGCAGCAGAAAAAAAGACATGGAATTAGAGACTGCTGCCAGAAGTAACTTTCACCTCCAGAAGGAGGTGAAAGAAGTCCTGCACAGGGTCCGCTATCGCTTGCTTGGTGGTGACATTTCTGGTGGCATGTATTAGGCAATGCCAGCAAGACAAGCATGGCCATCACTACAAACAAATGATTAATGACTGAGCTGAGGCAGCAAAATGACAAGGTCTAAAATACAAGAGTGAAAGTCTAAGATTAAAGTCTATGCATGCTTCTGATCTCCCCCACCCAAAGTAGCGGTGCTGTCTGCTGCCCCAAATGGCAGAGGGAAAATTCTCAGACACTAACAGGAGGTTTCCCAGCTGTGGTTGGGAAACACTTCAGGGCCCCAGTCATCTAGTACAACCCCCTACTCAAGCAGGGTCACCGACAGCAGGTTACTCAGGGTCATAGCTGCATTCAGCTGAGTTCTGAAAATCTCCGACAATGGACACTCCACAACCTCTCTGGGAAACCTGTGCCACTGGTTGACTGTCCTCACAGTAAAGCTTTTTATTGTCCGTAATCCCTCTTCTTTATTTTTTTATTATGTTCTTTTTCAGAAATAAAGGTGACAGATGAGCACGAATGAAGAAAACAAACCATTTGACAAAACAAAACCAAACCATACTACCACGAAAACAAGTGATAGAAGTGATAAAACAGATCCTCCAGTTTTACTCATTGTATTTTACCAAGTGCAATTCTCTGGTTACCACAGAAATTGGTATAATTCTTAAGCTGGAGACTTGTGCTCATAAGCCCAAGCATTAAGTTGTGGGAAGCAACAGGGAATCCAGCTCTGAGGTGCAGTCTCAAAATTCCCATTATGTGCGCATCAGTACTACACAAACTCATGAAGCAAAGGCCAGTAGGCCACATTGGGTTAGTAACTGGATTATAATCTAATGAACAAACTTTTTTTTTTTTAAATCAGTATAAACGACCTTCAGTCCTGCACTTACTTCACTTTATCATCAAAACCAACCACGCAAACCTTTAAACAAAAGTTCTAAAAGACTGGCTCCTCAATTTCATCCAGTTTGCACAACTGTTTTCTGTTTCTGAGTCAGACATTTACAGACAGATTCTGTTGTGCTTCTGACACTAGAGCAATTCAACAAACACAGAATTTGGAACTTTGCTTTTTCAGTGCCAGTGATGATGAGAGGAACTGCACCGAACACCTAACATGCTCTTTGTACTTCAGCATAACCATTAAGTGAAACTTATCTGTTCAAAATTAAGGTGGGGCAGAGGGGAAAGAGAAGAAGGATTTTCAACAGCCCTTCATTTAATACCTGGTCATTAGGATACAGATCAGCAACATAAAGAAAGTAAAGAAATGTGCAGTAATGGCCTCAGCACCTTAAAGTGATGTGATGTGGGGTCCAGGCTATAGGCCATGAAAGGAAATCAGAAAATTCTAGCTTAATTCATTACACCTTTTTTCTAAACACCCATTCTCAAATTTTCATAGAGTATCAAGGCATATCACTTAGGGACACAAATTTAAAATAAGCTTATGAATACTTAAAAGATAACTATAAAACACAAAAGGAGACTCCAAAGAAAGTACACGTAGTTTATAAGAAAGAAAAATAAGAACAAATAAAATAAAAACAAAAGCCAAACACCCACAATTAAATAAAAATTAAGTAAAACATACTTATTTCTTACTATGGGGGTGAATGATTTTTGAAAAATCATTTTTATCCAATTAAAAAATATATATAGTTAAATTAGACAAACCCATTACTCAGTAGTAATTACCAGGTAAATTTTACCAACTGAATTCTGAGCCTGTGTTGAAAAATAGAAAGATAAGACTCTTACTTTGTACCAGGAAGCGCCCCTACAATAAAATGATAAATCTCAGTAAATACATTACTTCAACATCATATACTCTAAGTATTGCTCAGCACGACCTGAGATCAAAATACAGTATTTCCCTTCATTCACACCAGAAAAATTATACACTGCTTTGGGTACATGACTGCCCTATAATTGAAAGAAGTCTCTTCCCCATTATGTCTCAGCCAATTGGTAAAAGCTCCAGCTTGTGAGTTCAGATAATCTTGTTTACTATTTTCCTTCTACCTGAATGATCAATTTTTGAATAAGGAGCTGGGGGACGAGGAGGGGGTCACATCATTCTTTCTCAACGGCAGCACAGGATTTTTGGCACTGTCTATAGCACATGTTAAATAAAGTACTACCATACCTGAAAAATATATCTTAAAACATACTTTAGTCAACACTTGCAATGCCTTTGGTCTGTTTTCTGTCACATTTTTAGGCTTCTTAACGACACTGCAGGACACAGGAAAAAGGGAACATAGTAAGAAAAGTAACATTTGAAAGAGGAAAAAATAAATCCAAATCAAAACACCTAACTTCTAAGCATTTCCATAGGTATTCCTAGGTGTGCCCAGCAAAGGTTCAGGGTAAAAGTGGCATTTAAAATTGAGTGTGAGGTACAGAAACTGCAAAAACCAAGAGTTTTTTTCTGACTTACATTGCTCCCAGCAGGCTGTTGCCATTCCCTCTGCAGGGCTCTCACTGGACAAGGGGATCACATGACAGCGGGAACCAAAATAGAAAAGTCTCAGGAGCAAGGAAGCTGAACCAGAAACACATTTACCAGAAAAGACATATCACCGGCACAATAACACACCCTTAGAAGCAAAAGGTGATAAATTTAGATGGGAACCTAGGCTGTGTTGAAAAATGGATAATGCCTTGAACTTTGCAATCCGGCATCAGCTACCCTTTCAATACGTGGGAAACGTTCTCTGCCATAAATCTCAGCCCGTGTCTGTACATAACTAAACCTGTTAAATGCTCTAGTAAATCTCATGAAATTACCAGACCCTAAAAGAATATAAGATCTATGAAATTTAAACATAAATCTATTGCAGTTTAAAAATAAACTCCCACTGTTGGAACCACTTTCATTTTCAGGCTAAGGTTTCTAGTAGTAGAGAGGAAGCAATTTTTTTAAAAGCATATGTTCTTAAGATAGTTGGACAAGCTGTAAACACATTTTGAAGATTGCTTTCCATTTTTTCATAAGTAAAAAATATGGTTACATACCTGGTAAAACATGCACCATAAAACTGCAGTTATAAAAAGAGAGAAGATGCAATGAATCTGAAGCAAAAGCTAAACAGATGACTTGATGACCAAATGCAAGTTCTGTACGATAATAAAATATAGTCTGATTTTAAGGTTGCTCTTTTAAGAGCAACTCTTCCCGTTTTATAAAGCTAATAGAAAACATGTTTCAGAAAAATACTGTTCTTAGGATTACAGGAAATACATGTTACCTTTTGTAACAGTTAATTTTTTCACCATTTACTGTTTCATTTGAAATTAGATTATTACAATTTTATGTTCTATAAAATTTCAAGCATTTCCTTGTTTCTAGTGAATGTCAGGAGAGTTATTGTAGAAAGAGGGTTAACTGAAAAATGCAAACAGCAGTAGAGAAACTGTGATCAAGGAAAAGAGAAATATGCTGCATATTTTAACAGGAGAAAGACAAGAAACAATTTCTTGTTATAATCCTTAAATGCTATCACCCTCACCTTGCAGTCATAAGGCAAAAATATTGAAAATCCCACCCTTTCAATGCAAATGGCTCACAAGGGCTTCTGGATAAACACAGGAATAGAGACTCCAATGCAAAATCCTACATAGCAGACTCCCACTCTACAAGAAAAATTAAAATAATATGAAGATGAGTCAAGAAACCAACTTATTCTCCTTTAATTGAAAAGGGGAAAAGAAAACAAAGTTAATTTTTATTAATAGCAAAATCTCAGATTAATTTTCCCAAAAAGGAATGTACACCTGTATCAAAATATATACATCACTAGAGAATATCTTCAATCACGACAGATACTTTTATATTAAAAAAAACAAGATCTGTTTTATTCTGCAGGATATACCTCACTGTGAAAAATTCAGTTTGGATAAGTCCACATAAACATGGTGGCATAAAAAGACCCTTTGTATCTTCCCATTCTTATTAACAGTGGTGAAACCTGAACACTGACTCAAAGTAGTAGCAGTATAGAAGAATATACTGGAGCTGTTGCCACTGGTTATTTAAATATAAATGAAACCTTTTTAAAACTACTAAATCTGAAATATTTGGTGGGGTTTTTTCCCTGAAAAAATATATTTTGAAATGCATAGTACATATTACTGTGTACATGTTTCCAAGTATTCTACCAGATACATGACTTTTATCACTGTGGTCTTAGGAAAAGCTTTACATGACTTAAATTGTGCCGTTTTGCAGGTAGTGTGGCAGAATTGAAGCGGATGAAAGCTTGCCATTGATCTCAGTAAGAGACGTACTGGCACAGCAAAATAAATACACATAACAATGTGTCAATTTGTCAACAATTCTGTCATTGCTCTTAAAAAAATTACTACAGAAAATTGTCTTCAGCTACATCCCTGTCCATTGATTTCAGAAACCTGTATGAAAGATCATCTCTTGGGTCAATTTTAAATGTAACAATGGCATGCTTCACCATATTTCGGACAAGTTCTAGGTAAGTGCTAACATCTTTCTCAGAGTATTCTCACTGTACATCCCAAACATACTGCAAATCATCTCTGTGGCCAAATGCATAGCTTATTTTATATGCTTTGTGTCATATTTCTCCCTATTTTATTTATTTATTATGAAAGCTGCAAAACACATAGGGTGGAGGTTATGCTACAGTATTCCACCATAGGTAAATCAATGGGCTGGAAATTTAATCCTATGGAAAAGAAACCTATAGGCAAAGACAGTGAACTAAATGGCTAGAGGAATGCCAAATTAGGGAAATAAATGCACCCTTGTGGGATAAACGCTTGGTAGAGGGGAAGTACACCATCTACCAGACAGAGTACAAAGCCATGGCTCAATGTATGCTGGAGCTTAAGAGTGAGGAATACTTGGAACACAGTGGAACATTTGTTTACACAGTTGTAACCAGGACTTCTATATTATTCCACATGCCTGTTTCCCCCAGTTTCCTTAACACCAGTACGTATATCATAATAAAGTTGTTTACACTGGAAAATACCTTAACAATCATCAAGTCCAACTATTAACCCAGCACTGCCTAGTTCACCACTAAAACATGTCCCTCAGTGCCACACCTACACATCTTTTAAATACCTCCAGGAACTGGGACTCAACCACTTCCCTGGGCAGCCTGTTCCAGTGTTTGACAACCCTTTTGGTGAAGAAATTTATCCTAATATCCAACCTGAACCATCCCTGGCACAGCTGACGGCCATTTCTCTTCATTTTGTCCCTCATGACTAGGGAGAATAGACTGACTGCCACCTCTCTACACCCTCCTTTCAGGTAGTTGTAGGCAGTGATAATGTCCCCCCTCAGCTTCCTTTTCTCCAGATTAAACACCTGCAGCTCCCTCCTCACAAGACTTGTGCTTTCGACCCTTCACCAGTTCCACAACCCTAACCCTAACCCAATAGTTAGTAGCCAATTGCTTAAATAGACATTCATCAAATGAGCAATTTGACAAATATTGCATTTCAATACTCCACTTATTTTTTCAAATACTGTCCAATATGTATTTATTAGTTTATCAAATTTCTACTGTAAGTATATCTGGAACAAACAAATATGTTGACCTGCCCTGATAGGACATTTTTATTTAAAAAAATAATCAATTAATAGATAGTTAAAGAATACTATTAAAAGTAGTATACAGAACAGTTTTACAAATTTAATTGCTAGAAACATATATCCCTATTTTACCTTCTTGTTGGGTAGCTTAATTCTTGAGACAGAAGAAACCAAGTCATTTTTTAGAAGCGGTGGGCTCCCTTATATCTCAGAGTATGATTAAATTGAACCAATTTTCTGAGATAGTCTCTTCATAAATTAATAGAATACTTAAGAAGCAAAATAGCAGGACCAGCAGGTTATTCCACATCCACGGAGTAAACACAGTATTTGGACCCCTTTTTTATTTGCAATACTAACATATCCTCAAAATAGTTTTACTTTGCCACCCCCTAAAAATTTAATTCTTACTCTTATCACCAAGTTCCCATATGTCCTAGAGGGACATTTTCCCATACACTTAGGGGTAAATTTTTATATAAATATACACAAAAATATGTTCATCCTTTCCTATGCACTTAATTTAGAGCATAAATCTACTATACATTTTTGTCTTAACATCCAACCAGGAATAAATAATATTACTCTTTCTTAACCTCTCCTGTGTATAAATGTAACCCACAGCCACTTGAACAAACCGTAGGAATCCTTATGCTAAAAAAGGCCTTTAAGAGCCTAAAGATAATGCTCTGTATATGATGCCTCCCCTAATTTATTTGAATTCACCACACACATCTCTGTATTTTGACATTAATTTCATCCCTTTCTAAATGTACTATCTAGCTAACCCTAGGGACAATGTGAATGTAAATCAGGAACAGAATTAAACCATTTAATACTACATGCACACTATTCCAACACACGTGCAGTTAACCTAGAATCATGTGCAGCATGATCCTTGCAGAAGCTATGTTGCAGAGTTAGAAAATAAACATAAACTCAAATTGCTCCAGATATACAGCAGGACATTAGTAGTAAAGTTCATTTAACATAAATTGCATATTTAGGAAAAGGAAACTGTCACTTGTTCTTAATGTCAACAGCTAGATCAAAAAGAATTTCTAATACTGTTGTCATTGTTTAACTTAGCTTCTACAGGATCAATATTGAGAGGGCAGAATCTGTTTAAAATGAACAATAGTTTGAGGTTCCAAAATAATATGATGAAAACAAGTACACCAACAGACAGCACAGCTTCAAGCACGTAGCTTCAGTATGTTGCAGGAAAAAAATATTGGATTCAATTATTTTGATTGTCACAGAACTATCAGCACTTATAAATGGTTATGGGTTGTATGGGAGCTCCTGAACTCTTATTTCTTTCCCAGAATTACTGGTAGTGCTGCCAGCTCTTTCATCCTTACAGACAAGGCAGGATAGGTGTAGCAGTCAGGATACCTCACCCACCTGGGCACTTTCTCTGTTCCTGGGAAGGCTGAGTTCAACACCAACTCACGCCTCCTTCCATTGGCATGAGCCCTATTATTTTTATGTTATAGAAGTCAGATGTTAACAGAGAAGAAAGGATATGCAGATAGGGAACAGTAAGAGGATTCATGGGGGGAAAAAAGAGCGGTGCCTAAGTTTTCTATGGAGGAACTGAGAAAACTGTAAAAAAGTAAAGCTCCCTCATCCGCTTCCAAAACTTTATTCATATTTGCTGAATAGGAATTTTACTAGATGATACATTTCTGTTACCTCTCACTACTTGCTTACGTCCTCTTCAAAAGGAGGGGATGAACTGTGACACACACTTGCATCCATGTGCAGTACACAGGTTAATCTGCAACTTGCCAAGACAAACAACCAATCTCCACCCTACTCCTGAACACAGAGATTCCTGTGACTTCTGTGAGGAAAAATAGGAAATACATACTATCACCCAGAAACACAGCTAAGGCAACAACCTTTCTCCTAAGTGGGATGAGGAACCAAATAGGCAGCCAGGAACCAGCAAGCATACACATTTGTGAATCTTCAGACAGCATAACACTGCTAGTCTGATCTGCACCACATCTGTTTGCCAGCGCAGGCAACCATGAATATAAAACAACCTCTGAGCCCAGCACTCTGTGCCCTGGGTACGAAACAATATTTGAAACCTTTAGGACATACGTGAGAAAACCCAAAAGCACAAAAGTTTCTCTGTAGCCAGTTGAAGGTGACAGAGCAAACTCCTATAAGTACTCTCCGATTGGTTGAGTCAAACCCTACTTGTAATGATTAGATTCAGCAGTATACTGGCAGTAAAATGTGTCATGAAATGCTTCTGTCACATTCTTCCTCTTTATTGTAGCTACTGAAGCTATTTAACCCATTTTCCCCTTTGAAGATCAGGCAGAATTAATTACCAAGTGAGCCTTACACATATCCCCACATCTTAGTGCAGGATTCCTATGATACCCCGGAAGCAGTGCTGGAGAGCAAACCCTGCCCTCCATATTCATTGCAATAAGGGCCATCAGGCAGTAGATAGGACAGGACATGCTGGATCAGACAACCAGTAGCAAGTCTCCAACACCATCTATAAGCAGATGTCTAGGGATGAGGAGGAACAGGTGGGTGCCCATGACATTTCTCCCCATACTTAGCCAATCTCCAGCTATTTCCATATATGGAGGAGGCTTCCTGAGCCAGATGCAGCTTCTATAAACCACAAGAAAATACATGTATATTTTTGGGAAATGTTATTTGAGGCACAGGAACCCTCTCAGCTCTAGCTTTGCATGCTGTATTTTCAGTAAACACATTCTTGAGAAAAATCTACAAGAAGCCAAAACCTAACAGAGAAACCAGAAAGATAAATAAAACAAGGATCTTCTGTCCTGTTCTCAATCCTACTTTACAGAACAATTTGGCAGAAACAATCAGCAAATTTATCCTTAAAAGAACTCTATATTTAAATACATATTTAAACCATTTTTTCTATTAAAAATGTGGGAAGGGGGAGGAATGAAACACCTCTCTGTTTATAAAACAGGATATAAGAAACTGAACTGCTTTAATTTTTAATATAGTTGGGTTTTTTTTTTAAATTACCACCTTCTCATTTTCAGATTCTCTAAAAATACCAAAGAATAATTATTCTGAGACTTCAAAAAATAAAAAGGAACACACTGACAGATTTACAAGGACATGCAAACTGATTTCTAAATTTATGAGACTGGCGCTCTTTAAGTTGCATGAAGAAATGAATGCTTCTTTAACATGCAAGCCAAGAACATTCCTTGAATCTTGCACCCTAAGTAGTCACTGCTGAGGGAAAATAAAAAATCCTTGTTCTTCACTTGTCCTTCTGTATCTGAAATAAACATAAATTCAAGGGGGTGGGAAAGTGCATTAAACTTATTAAATACTAATAGGTTAATTCACACTACATGAACATTAACAGCCACCTTGCTCCAAGTTTGTTATGCATCTTTATCCATGCAACAATCCCACCAGGCTGCTGAGGGATAAACTGATCCAATCAAGCACAACTGGCAAATTTACTCAATCAACAGCAACCCTGACACACATATCTTTACAGGAATCTGTCAGAGGTAGTGAATCCTTTGATGGCATGCCACTTTAACCATAACACTGCCCTTTCACTTAAATCTTTTTTCTCAAATTCAATTACCTGCTTTTCACAACTAACTCTGTAAAAAAATTGCCTGAAGGCTTCTCAGAAGCACAGGCAAGTGAGCTTTGAAAGGAGGAGGATAAGTATGTAGCCAGAAGTGCAGGGAGAGAGAAAAAAGGAAGAGGCTTATGCAGAGCCCTAAATAGCCAGCCTTGCTGCCACTTGGCTGCCAAAATAGCCAGGTGAGCCTGGCCAGCACCAGCTGTAAGATTTTCCTCCTACAGTAGGCTTGGCCTACTCAGGTATTCCTTCCCTTGCGGGTGGCTGTAGCTGTGGCCCTGCCTTTGCAGGGCTCTAGCACTGGCAAAACAAGCAGTGAGACTCACTTGCAGGTCTGCACTGAAATCTAATGCTAAACTCTACCTAAAAGGTAGAAACTTAAGAAAACTTAAACTCATAGGAAATCTGAGTGAGGAAAAAAAGAGAGAAAAGGGAACTGTTAAGTGAGCCCTTGTGTGACCTTACCTGTTAAAGTCAGCTAAGATTTCAGGCACACTGCAGTTATTAAGACATAATCTGAGGTTCTGACCTATTTATCTAGACAAACTGTTACTCCACATACCAGTAAACTGCCCAGTCTTATGATCTAACTCATGCAGAATTCAGAAACACTGTCTTTGAAATCTTAATTGGAGTAGTAGTAATAGGCTCTTCCTCCAATACTACCATACTTCATATGTCAGACAAGGCAAACAGCTAAAAAAAGAGCAAGATGTGTGCACCTTATCAAGCACTGTTACATAATGTAATTCAGTCCTTATGCCCTGTTTTCTTCCCTTCAAGCATATTTCTTACCTTAGAACAAAATCTTCATTCTTTCACATTCACAATATTTGGGTGTTTTTCCCCCAGAATTGTCATTCCACGTGACTGCCAGTCCTACATATCCAAAAGTCCTCTTATTTCAGAAAAAGTACAGCCTAGGGTTTGAGGGTTTGTTTGGGTGGGATTTTTTGGGGGGATGGGGAGAGGCAGGGTGCTTTTTTTTACCTTTTGGACAAATTTTCTAATTTATCTCTGCATTTGTGAAGAACAGAATCTTATCTTAAAGAGAAGAGGAACATACTGTAATCACATGACTTAGACTTTTTTTTTAATTAACAAAGTTCCCATCTTGTGTAACTTGCAATAAAAGCCTGAGGTAGCTCACCACAAGGCACAGTCTTCATGTCAGCCACTTGTCAGCAGTCCTACCTTCCTTCCAGTTCCTGCACATCCCTTCTCAAGCTCATTCCCAAATAGCACTCCTCAAGCCCCTCATCCACTTACTTTTCTCTTTCTCACTTTTCCTCTTTGTTTCCTACCAACCCATACCATTGCTCATTTTTTCTCCGTAATCCCAGTATGGAGGATTGGCCAGTCTTCACGCATTGCACTTCTGCCCTGACCTAAGCTGTCTCTTTTGCCCTCCAGGAGTGGGCAAAGCACACCCCATAAGCCCTTGCCCTCAGTCTCCAGAGCCCATATGTCTGCTCCCCCCTGACCAGCAAATCCTTCCAGCCCTCTGCCACCACTCATCCATCACACCACTGAGGGCAGAGGCCATTCCTGGCTCATCCAGGATCATTATAG
This sequence comes from Lophotriccus pileatus, assembly GCA_035583135.1. Taxonomy (NCBI): domain Eukaryota; kingdom Metazoa; phylum Chordata; class Aves; order Passeriformes; family Tyrannidae; genus Lophotriccus; species Lophotriccus pileatus. The sequence continues at coordinate 56,262,624 of JAWWES010000115.1, forward strand.
AGCACCTTCAGTGCCATCACACTGCCTGTCCAAGACAACCAAGTGGTCAGGCCCAGCCAGCACAGGTTTATGAAATGTAGGTCCTGCTTAACCAATCTGATCTCCTATGACAAGGTGACCCACTTAGTGGATGAGGGAAAAACTGTGGATGTCATCTATCTGAACTTCAGTGAAGCCTTTGGCGCTGTCTCCCACAGCATTCTCCTGAAGAAACTCTTGTTCATAGTGTGGACAGGTACATTGTCACCTGGGTAAAAAACTGGCTGGATGGTTGGGCCCCAAGGGCGGTGGTGAACGGAGTTACATCAGCTGGAGGCTGGTCATGAGTGGTGCTCCCCAGGGCTCCATGCTGGGGCCAGTCCTGTTTATCAATGATCTGGACAAGAGGACCCAAGTGCACCCTCAGTCAGTTTGCAGGAAACAAGCTGGGTAGGAGTTTTGATCTGATGGAGGGTAGGAAGGCTGTGCAGAGGGATCTGGACAGGCTGCATCACTGGGCTGAAACCAATAGTATGAGGTTCAACAAGGTCAAGTGCTGGGTCCTGCATCTGAGTCACAACAACTCTGTACAGTGCTACAGGTTTGGGATGAGCAGCTGGAAAGACACCCAGCAGAAAAGGACCCGGGGGTTCTGGCTGACAGACAGCCGAACATGATCCAGCAGCGTGTCAAGGTGGGAAAGGAGGCCAATGGCATCCTGGCCTGTATCAATAGTGTGGCCAGCAGGACAAAGGCAATGATCAACCCTCTGTACTTGGCACTGGTGAGGCCACACCTTGAGTACTGTGTCCAGTTTTGGGCGCCTCACTAAAAGAAAGGCATTGAGATTCTGGAGCGTGTCCAGAGAAGTGCAATGGAGTTGGTGAAGAGTCTGAAGCACAAGCCTGAGGAGCAGCTATCAGAGCTGAGAGTGTTTAGGCTGGAAAAAAGGAGGCTGAGGGGGGACCTTATCACTGCCTACAACTACCTGAAAGGAGGCTGTAGCCAGGTACGCAGTTGGTCCGTTCTCCCATGTAACAAGAAATAGGCCAAGAAGAAATGGCCTCAAGATGCACCAGGGGAGGTTTAGATTGGATATTAGGAAAAATTTCCTCACCAAAAGGGTTATCAAGCATTGGGACAGGCTGCACAGGGAAGTGGTTGAGTCACTATCCCTGGAGTTAATTAAAAGATATTTATAAGCGGCCCTTAGGGATTTGGTTTAGTGGTAGACTTAGCAGTGCTGGGATAACAGTTGGACTCAGTGGTCTTAAAGGTCCTCTCCAGCCTAAATGATTCTGTGATCCTACCCCCTTGGCAAGGCAGGCAGCCCAGACCCCTTGTGCCTCTGATGCCCACCAGAAGCTTTGTCTTCTCATTCCTGGACCATGCAGACAGCGATTCTGCACTTGCTTGCTGTCACATTTGGGCTAACATCCCCAGGAGAGAGCATTTCAAGATAGATCCCAAAGCACTGTATTAGAGAGCTTTCCTGGATTTCACAAGGGACAAGGAATTCCTCTTGCATGGATGAGAAGCCCTCAGTGGGGAGAAAGGACAAAACATAAGCTGATTGAAAATTTACTAAGTGTGCAGTGCTGTCTAGTATAAGCCCCTGGATAATCTTAGAGACTAATTTAAATTTCCTCAATTATTTTTTATTTATTTTAATTTTAGTTAAAGAGCTTAATTTTAGTTAGTGATTCAGTGTCAGACTGCACATCAGCAAGGATGTCCGAAGCAAAGCTGACATCCAGGCATGAGCAATATGAAGGATAAGAGTTTTCTGCAATGTGTCAAAAAAAAAAAGGGGTGACACAGGGACAAGGAAAAGGAAAAGGAAGAGGAATTAAAGCGATGAAAAGAATTCTGTTTACTTTAAGCTAATGACTGAACATCTCTGAGAAATGTGCCAGGATTTTAGATTAACTGGAAAGGGGAATGAACTGAAATAGAAAAAAAAAAAGAAAAATCAGTGTTTGTTCTGTGCTCCTCCCCTTCCTTCCACTCCTCCTAGGAGCACTAGAAAATAGTGACAAAGAGGAAAGAATTAATTGCATGAAGAGGAAGTGCAGAGAAGTGCAAAAAGAAGGGAAACCCTATGGGTTACTGCCAGATTTAAGGACATTTATTTTTGCTTGCTTTCCGAATGTCATTGGAGATGATAAAATCAATAATTAGGGAAAAAAAAGAACAGCTTAGGAGGAAAAGCAGAATGCTGTGCTTGCATAACTGGTAACAACAAAGAATTTTCAAATCCATTAGTCATGGAGGACAACATTAAATAACACCTATTAGAGACAAACACTTGCTGGATTGTACCCTATGGCACTAGTTGAGCTATCCAAAACAATCTTTGGTTCCCTAATCCAGCAGCAGAGCAGTTCCAAAAGACACTTGTCACTTCTTGGCATTTCTCATAAATTTCCACATTGATCTGGGCACATTGCAGTGATCTGAACAAACCTATTCATCAAAGCAGGAGAAGTAAAATCTCAGAGGACAGCATTTGTAGAGGATTTAAAGATGGGTCATTAAACACAGATTTGGATCACTTCTCAGATGTTAGTACTTTAGGTTTATTGAAAGCCAGTGCAAAGTATCTAGGAATGTAGGTCAACTGTGGTTGAAGGCAGGGCTTTATCCTGTAAAATAATGACTGAACAGGTTCAAGCCACCCTGCATAACTTCTGTCACCAGCCATATTTAAGCACCTGGTGTTAAAACATCCACTATTGTAGCCAAGCCTGCTCTTCAACTCACCCCATCTGAACAGAATGAATCCACTGCATATGCTTCTGGCCTTTTAGCTACAACCTCCGGGATAGTGACCCTCTACCCAGTAAGGCAGCTAAAACTGCAGGAATCAGCTGCACGATCCATCCTAAAGCTCACACTGGATCTGAGCTTCCCCAAGAGCACAGGACCACTTTTTCTCCCCAAGATTACAAACGTTTTTGTTCTCTGGTTATGCAACTAGAAAGAAAGGCCTGCTGGAAAGTAGGAGGTAAGTGGTCATTTTATAACATCTGTACAGAAGTGCAGGCAATGAACCCCAAAGCAAATTCTGAGCATTCTCTTGTAGAGAAGAGCTATCAATCTTCATAAAAACTTATTAATATCTAGGGAGATACTGGAAGAAAGAATAAAAATAAGTAAATTACTTCTTTCCAAAGACAGAAAAAATGCAAGAGAGTGTTTCTGGTAATCTTCCTGTAAATTTGTATTTATTGTTAAACAACAAATGGAACAAATACTAAAAAATTATTTGCTGCCTAGCAATAGGTTTATGTGAATCAAACAGTATTAAATTATAGAAGAAAAAGCTCACCAGAAATCCATGGCCCTTTCCAAAAAAACAATTATTAAATTACTAAAAGAAGTGAATTACTATGTGGCAGTAAGAACAGCATTAGACTTCTTATAAAAATGATAACTTAAAAATTAATTCCAGCTGACCTGGATAGCAGCATTGCCAAATTCAGTGAAATTATCTATAGTTACATTGCTATAACCATTTAACATTTGCAAAGGACAGAGAATTTGATAACAATATAATAGAGTAAGCTTTAAATATGCCTTACTTAACATCCACAAGATGCAAAAGGCAACCTACATGTTTAGATATTGCATTAATGCCCTTACAGCCTTATAAAAAAAAAATTCTTTAAACCCTGTGTCAGTGGGTGCACACTGCAGTTTTCCAGCTGCATAGTGATGTTCTTTCTTGGACCCCATGAGCCATGCACTAACCTCTTGACATACTAACCTCTTGCTGGCAAAAATATCTTTAATTCTCCAGTCACCTTCCATTCGCCTTTAAAGACAATTCAGCCCAGCTTGTCCATGGTTACCACTGACTCACCACAAACTCAGTCAGTGTTCCCAGCAGAAAACAATAGGGGATGAAAAGAAAAAAGAAAAATAAGAAACCTGAAACTCTACAGGAAAATAAGAAAAAAGCAGGACAGGATCCTATACTACCTCTAGAGGTGACGTGCGCCTGACAGCACTGACTGCACCCTGCATAGTGTGTCCTGGCACACGAAGGGGTGGGAGAAGGGAGGGTCTGGCCAGTGAGCTATAAGGGAAATACCTTGTTGAGAGTGTACATTCTGGACTAGCTGAATAATGTCCACTGAAAATTCATGCTGTTGTGATTCCTTGAAGAAATTAGCTAACCCAAGAATTGCAAAATCAAGAGACATCTGCCCCTTTCACTGCATGGTCCGAGCTGCCTTCTCTGCAGCTGAAGCACTGCTCCTCTGATGAGCTGTGAGCTTGTAGGGGGGAGGATTTGATCCTGTGAAACATGTAGAAACAAAGTGAAAAAAATGCTGCATTATTTTGCAGATTTCTGCAATGGATATTCTCTTAAGGGCTTTGAACATGGAAAAATTACACGAATTTGGGGAAAACCTTTTTGTCATAAATATATTGACAAGGACAATTCTCCAATGGAAGACAAAGAAAAAAACCAAGCAAAACAAACAAAGAAACAATATTTAAAACAAAGGTGCTGGCACAAGCGGCCCACAAGGAAAGATATAAAATATCACATGGAGTGAAATTTAAAGGAAAAGAGGAATGAGCCTTATGAATTAATGATGTATTTCTGACTCTGAAGAAGTCTTCCAAATCAGTCATCAGCCAATGTCCTGGGATTTCCAGCTCTTGGGCACATCAGACACATTAAAATAATCAAACTTATGGAAAATACGCCATCTAAAGTAGCTTTCCATCTGTTTACTTTCTGTTCTGTTCAGAACAGTGTTATGTTACTCCTTAAGCAAAGAATTCTTTACAGGCAGGATTAAAGCATAACTTGTACTGAAGCTCTGTAATGAAGCTTTGCTATTTCTAGGACCTCGAGTTCTAAATTTGAAAGCTCCCACAACCTCCACATAATGATGAACAATCTTCCCCTTATCTGATTGCTGAGGAATAGGCATCCTGATTTTAAAAATAGACTTTTTCTCCACAAATTCTGTCCTAATATTCTACCTTGTGTTGTATGGCAGGCCCAATCTCTTAATCCTTCATGCCAGACAGAAAAAAAGGCTGCTCCTTTAAATGATTTACTGCCCTCTCTGAGTTTTCACTGACAGAAAGATTACTTTGTCTGGATTTTTTTAAAGAATCTTTGTATGCAACTCCTCCATACCCATGAACAAGCTTAAGGAGTGCAGACAAATGCTTTAAAGCACTATCTGTTTTCCAAGGTCCAAAACACAGATGTCTCTTTTTGGTAATGCTGCATGCCATTGACCTTACTACAGATTTGATGTCTTCCATTGGTGTACCACCCAGACATGATTTGTTAGGTAAAGGGGTGTTTTTTGTGAGTTTTTTTTAGAAGCTAGTTTCAATTTCCAGACTTTTTTTTAGAGCTTATCTAAATATTGTTTCACTTTTCAACAAATGATTTATACACAAAGATACAGCCATTTGCCAGATTGTAATGGATCTTAACTAGTGAAGAAGGAAACATCAAATTAATTTTTCTTTTTGGTTTTGAATCTTTCCAAGTTTTCTGATTCAAGCAGAATATTCCTTCATTTGCCTTCCCTTCTTTCCCTTCACTTCCTTTGTAATTTTATCCATATTTGTCAGAGAAAATTTGGAAGGACAGATTAGAAACTACCTGTATGATATGTATATTACAGTTACACTTAACTATGAAATGTGGTCCTTTGAATAAAGCTTGCACAGACTAGAATGATATGGTTGGGGGTTTTTTTCAGTTTCTCTTAATTTTTAGTGTATACTTCCTGTAACTACTTAACAACAATTGCTGAAAGAGGGACCATTTTCTTTCCTCTTCTGCTAAATCATAATGATATTTAATACATTTGATTTCATTCTATGCCACTCATAGTTTTCCCAAACACTTTCACCCATGAATATCTCCCAAAAAAAAGGTTAAAAAAGAGCCTGGTAAAATCATGTGCAGAGGTAGGGAGACAGTATTTCTCCTCTAAGTAGAAAAGGAAAAAAATAACTTTCAAACTCTGGTGAAAAGGCAATGCTTTTACGAATCTGGTTTACTACCTTGGTTTCTGGTAGCATGGCAGAATTAGAATTGGTCCATTGGTGTAGACAAGTGCACACTAGACAATTCTTCTAGTATCACATCTTCAGAACTGATCAGAAGCAGACGCTCAGGGAATAAGTACATATGATACTTCTGAGTACATTACTACCCTCCAGCTATTCTCATGTCAAAATATTTTCTGAAATGGATCTGCTTTGTCCATTCACTGACCTTGGTTTATCCACTTACTAACCATTTACATAATCTTTTCCACAAACTTCTCCACACTGCCTTGAACATATATAAACTATCACATGTAAATTATCCACAACATGCTTTGACATTAATTAGCTGCATGACTGCTGCATTATAGAAAAACAAACCCAACTTCTGTTTGTTTTGAACTTGGCTTCTGTTAGCTTTCATGTACTGAAAGAAATTATAAACAGTCAGTGTCAAACATAACTTTGCAGATTTTTATCAAATACCCCCTAATTTGTCTATTTTAGGGTGATGAGTCTTAACCTACTCAATTGTTCCCCATGAACGAAACTGAGAAATTGGTGACTTAAGAGGCACTGCTAACAAAGGTCCTTCCTGCAGTTGCGTAATTTGTTTTTGAAAAAATACTGTAGAAAAGACAATTCTTTTAGTACTTAGACCCATTTGTTCTACAGTTCCTTTTGTTTAGACCATAGCCAAGGGGCAGATACTCATTTCTATGTTTTATACTCAAATTATAGAATTTAATCAAATCAAATGCACAAACACAAGACAAAGAATGTGTGTCCTCAGATGAAGAATTAATTTCATCCATTTCCAAGAAAAATTTTAAAAAATCAGAATCCAGAGGACTGTAACAGTGTTAGAGGATTTAAACAGAAAGGTGATGAAAAGATAAAAAAGACTCTACTAATTGGGTTTCTTTGCTCCGACATGGAGACTGAGAACAGATATGACACTGATCATACAATAAATAATAGTGCTCTATAAAAGAAAAGTAATCAATATCTTACAGTGTCCACCATGCAGAAAAAAATTGCAAAATAACTAAGGCTGGATACTACAAAGAGCTGTCTAACAGTCAGAGACGGGAAATGCCAAAACAGTCTATCTAAAGAGATCTGGAACCTCCTCCCCTGAGTGCTTTTAGTATCTTCCAGGGTGGCACGCTTGATCCTTTCCCAGTCTACGGAGATAAAAAAAGTGATCTTCTAAAATCCCTGTCGGCTCTGCATTTCTATGGTTTCTTATTGATGTAACATAACATGTGGCTTTAATGGGACACAGATGCTTAAGAGCATTTTACGAGTTTTGATAGCTAGCCAAAGAACCAATATATGGACCTGCAAATAGCAGGAATAGGACACAAGAGCTATTGTTCATAGTCATATGGTTTTATTTGTATGCTACTTGGTTGGAAAAAGTTAAATCCTGCCTTGCTGATGTTTTCTGTTTAGGGCATACAAAGTGGGGAAATAACAGAATTGAAGCTCTTATTCCAAATTCAAAATTGCATCAAGGGGCTATCAGCACAGAACACAGAATTTGCTCTTAGGAACAGGCATAATCACAACTTTTTTCCAATTAAAACATATTTTTAGTTTTTTCTCTCTCTCTGCTTACCGTTACAATTGGCATGATCTAATGGGAACTCAAGCTTCATCTTATTCACCAAATTCACCATCTACTTCATAAATTATAAAATCACACACCTTCACTTTGCTTGTGGTAGAATTTGCTCTGATTTTGCAAGCAGAAGTATATGAGCACTGGCTGTTGCATCTAATGAAAACAAGGCTCATCATTAAGGCCTTCTCATGACAGCTCTGCAGTGGTGAGTGTGAACAAGACTGTCTCACTAGACGGTGACAGGTGACTACGGAGAGATATCACAATGGTGAACTTTAATTTGAGAATGTAACTTTATTCTAGATATGCATATCTCATTTTCACTTCCTATCTAATTAGTGAAAAGAGTTAAACCCTTTCCATTGAGCAGACAACGAGAGACCAATTCTGACAGGCACCTAATTTAGGTGCTTTTCTTTAAAAACAAAAATGAACCTTCTCTGGGTCTAAGCTGCCAGTAGCATCAGGTAAAGAATAATGGAATGTGTGAGGGTATTGTTCTGCCAGGGAGCTCATTTACTGCTCATTAAGCAGGCAAAAAATCTTTGAACAGAAACAAACTTGCAAAAATTAGATACATAAAACATTTCATTCTTCCAGGCAGATTCAAGAAGTAGAATAAACCTGTATGCACGTGTGCTAATATTATGAAGGAGAGAAAGCACCATGTTTTTACATGTGTGATTTTAATTAAATACTGATCTTGTGGTGAAAAAACACTCATCAGACTTCGTGGTAGGAATTCAAATTCACGTGGAAGCTATGCACAGCTTTTACACACCTTCAGGTAATGTCTACAGGGGCAGTTTAGTCAGGAAACTCCTGTTTCCTGACTCCTGATTTCATTCTTGGGTACTGGTCCAGTACCATCCACTCTGCATGCATACTGTAACGCTGCTGGACTGTCTTGTGGAGAAAACCAAGTAATTCCCCCCAAGACAAGAACTAGAAGAACAGAATTGCAAACTTTCAAAGTAAAGGAACAGCAAAGCTAAACTTAGTTATCTCTATTGTTTACCTCTGTACATTTGCATTGCCCCTTTGCTGCATACATCTTAACATAAATTTCATTTTCCTCTTGGTTCCAACAGAATAGGTCGGGTTTAAAACGTATTTCTTTCATAATTTGTTCTAAAATATGAATTACTATTTAGGTCTGAACAAGGGGCCTTGTACTATCCAGTGTGATATATTTACTAAAATCCTTACTGTTGGCCTTATATAACATTAAAATAACTGTGACATGAACTTTCACAGACCATTCAATCCCCCCATTTTGGCATGTGTTAGGCAAAGAGAAACATTTTCTGGAAGTAAACAAACAAGGCCAAAATTAGGGCTGTTGGGGTATTTATCTCTGGAATCTACTCATTCTGAGTTTCTGATGCTGCAGAATTGCAAATGGGTTTAAAATAGATTTTGTGTACAGTTTTTTTGGTTTGAAAAACAAACTAACATCCTTGCTTTCACAAAACTTCAATTATGTGCAGCTTTCTTGATCCCTCAATTCACATGAGGAACTAAGAGATACAGATCCACTACAAAATCATCTTCTGTCCCTTCTCTTACACGGTCTTTCTTAGGCTGGTGCTTCTTCAGGCATAACTCTTCCTATTTTGTCTTTCTTAGCCAGTTTCAGTGTTTACTGCTTAGCCTTCTGACTGGAGTTCATCTTCTCATAGACACTAAAATGGAACTTTTTTTTCACCATTCCAGTCCTTCCTATCTATGCCTTAGCTCCCTTCCTCATTCCCTACCCCAATCTGTTTGTCCAGTTGATCCAGACCACTAAATCCTCAGTGTTTTTACCCTGCAGAGTAACCCAAATATTCAGTTTTCACTGTCCCATAAGCCTCCAGTTCCTGTATTTTGTGGTCTTCTATAACAAGATCCCTTGTCCTAGTCTCTTGCCTTGGTCCCTGGGCCAAGTTCAGAGTCTCCCCTGTTATTCTTTTAAATTTTATTATTTTGTATTATAATTGTATAAAGCGTTGACAATGAAGAAAAAGAGCTCCTGGTCTTTGTAGTGATATCCAGAGCCAGCATAGCCAGCAACAGTTTGAGAACTTCAGTTACAGGAGACATCTGCTCAGCCCTGAACTGTCCCAGCCTGGGCACACAGAGATAAACTATAGGGAATAAGGCTGAAAACATCTAGCAAGCATGAGCATTTTTTGAATTATGTTTTCTTTAAGCAGCTTACAGCTTTGCCAGATTTGGTCTGATTTTGCAGAGATAAAAGCTGTCCTTTAGCCAATGGCCACTTCTCTTCCAAGTGTCAAGTCTCCACTCAAGCAAGAAAGTTTCCTTTAGTGAGAGCCAAACAGGACTTGAAAATACCTTTGGCAGCCCACACAGTATATGTGAAAAAAATCCATTAGGATCCACATTTTCTACATTAATATAAAGCCTACACTAACTCTCCTCACACTCATGAGATCATGAAATCATGACCTGCAGATCAAAAATCCCACAGCTACGTTTAGAATTCCATAAAGAGGAGATTTCTCAAACCTTATTAAAAAAAAGAAAAAAATTTGGGGGACTAATTTTGATTAATTTCTACATGAAGCACTTCAGCACTCCAGCATGAGAATTCAGATTTCAACTCAGACAGTTATAGTTTGACTGTATTATAAGCATCTGAAAAGAAAGACTGTAATGGGAAGTGTCAGACAACTTTAATAGGTGGGGCTGATATAACGACTTTATCATAGAGAAACACACTACACATGCAGGGAGATCAGCCATAAAATAACCTCCTTCCCGTTATTGCCCTGAAGGTCCAGTAGCTCCCACACTTCAGGCCACTTGAATTTTGGCAGCCCAGTGACTAACAGCCAGAAGCACAATTTCAAGCTGATGATAAAACACAAACCTCTCAAAACAACTCATAACGGCTTTTCCAGCTTGTAATTTTCAATGGGTAAAATTAACAGTAGTTGTACACTTGCTGCTACATTATATGTTCTAAGTCATCAGTACTTTCTGGAAATTTCTCCAAACCTAAACCTGTAGCTGATAGTTTTCTATACACTCCATAACCACACTGAATCTAGAGAATAGTTATTATGTATTACTAAGGGTAAGGTTATCTCACAGGTACTTCCCCAGCCCAGTGCACTGTGTAAAAGACTATTGTGGTGCCAATGGGTATTTCTGGATTTCTGCAACATGTAACTTCACAGGGAACTGTACACTATGTATTTTGCTTGGAGTACAGTAGATAAGCTCTCATTGCTGCTCTGGGAAAAGGGCACCCTACATCTTACTGATTATTGCTCCAAAGCCAATTCTCCCAAAAGCAGGCATAGGCAGAGTCCTGCTCTGATAGTCTAGAACACAAATTAAAAATAGGTTTAGCACAGAAAAACCTACATTGACTTACACTACATATAAATATAGACATGCAATTAAGTCACAACAGATAGAAATCAAAACAGAAACAAAGCAAAAAAATAATTAATTACCTACTTTGACAGATTCATACCTGCAGGCTTCTCATTCTAAAGCAAAAAGCCAGGAGAGAGAATATTCAAATTTCTTGTCCATTTGGGTGGCTTCTTTGCACATGTTCCTGAATTTTCAGCTGTGATGAGATCCGCTCATTGGCAGTCACCAAGAGGCTGATATGACCATGAAATGAGGAAACACAGTGAATGAAAAATAAGGTACTAGCACCACCATTTGCTGAGGGCTGGAAAAACTAGCAGAAACTTTAGGAGACAATGTAGACCTATTTTTATAATTCTATCTGCTTTTAACTCACCATTGCTGCTATTGGAGATGCTTGATCAAAACATGCTTACAGCAATAATTACTTGCCAGGAAAATCTTAATGAAGTCCAGATGATTATTTTTATTCCCAGCTCTATAAATCTTTATATGTAGAAACAGTTTCAAACAAGGGGGTTTATTTGAGTTAAACAAAAATATTATTGAGAGCTAAACATGTATTAGAAGTGACTGAAAGAAGTGGACTGAGACAGTTCAGGACAATTACTTTCCCCCTGGAAAACACATATTTTTCTGTCACACCTTTTCATCCCAACACTTAGAAATGTGGGGTTTCTGTGAAGGGACCCTGGAAGGGATGAACTCTCCGCTGCCAACAGTGCCCTTCCCCACTGTCACATGGAGTTTCCATTTCTGCCTCCTGTTTCCTGAAGCAATTTAAGTTCGCTTCTAAGAAAGAGGAGGTCTGTGAAGCAGAAAAGTAGCACAAATCTTATTTAAGCAGTTTAAAGGAGCACAGTCTGATTTTAAAAGATACTTGTTAAGAAATAGATTTTGACACCTGCATTGAAAAGTGCAAATGAGATTCAGAATTGATATAGACTTTTAAAACCTAATTTGCTTCTGCTTTCTCTGCTGTCTGCTAGTTTTATTTTGTTCCTCTTCAGCAACACATGTAGCTGTTACAGATGACAGCCATCAAATCAATTCATAAAAATGGATGCATGAAACTTTTCATACTTTTGAGGAAAAACTGCTATAGAGGAGAAAGTGTGACAAAAATAGCTCTACAATTATTATTCTTTATAGATTTAATAGAAGCATTTCTATTGTGCTTAAACATTGATAAACTTTTCTGTTATCAATATATTACTTCTTGGTCCAAATGATCTAATAAATGTCCCTTCTACAGAGTTTTTAAAGTCATATTTTTAACTCCTTACTCTGGTTTATTCCTCCTTACTAAAAAAAAAAATGAAAAAATCATTAGATTTAGCTCTATGATAAATAAAGAGCAAGAAATAGCTATTCCATCTCATAATGATATTATCT
>JAWWES010000115.1:56275156-56338430 GCA_035583135.1 Lophotriccus pileatus
GTTACAGATGACAGCCATCAAATCAATTCATAAAAATGGATGCATGAAACTTTTCATACTTTTGAGGAAAAACTGCTGTAGAGGAGAAAGTGTGACAAAAATAGCTCTACAATTATTACTCTTTATAGATTTAATAGAAGCATTTCTATTGTGCTTAAACATTGATAAACTTTTCTGTTATCAATACATTACTTGTTGGTCGAAATGATCTAATAAATGTCCCTTCTACAGAGTTTTTAAACTCATATTTTTAATTCCTTACTCTGGTTTGTTCCTCCTTACTAAAAAAAAAAAATTGAAAAAATCATTAGATTTAGCTCTATGATAAATAAAGAGCAAGAAATAGCTATTCCATCTCATAATGATATTATCTGATGTCTGCTCAATGCAAGGTAAGTTCAGAAGGGGGTGAGGAATAAAAACTCAAGTGTATATTGCTCCAGTGTATCTTCCTCCATTTTTTAACTCTTTCTTGAAAACTATTTAGACTAGACTCACCACCCCAAGACTATTGTTGCAAATCTGTAGTTTATTGCAACATCCATCACCACTCCTCGACACTCTCACTCCAAAGGAAATCAGAAACCAGGCCAAAAAAATGCATAATTAGGAGCCTCTGTGCTGTTGCTCATTTTCCTTTCTCACTTGAGGACTTTTGGAGAGGCCACTTTTCCGAACCTGTGGGATTGGTGAGGGAGATGTATTTGTATTTGGAAAGATGTATTAGTCCGAGAAACCAACTTCTTCTAGATCAATCATGGTGAACAAGCCCTTCCTTCACAGCTGCTAGAGGTGAGTCCTCGCGGGAAAGGAATCAGGGTGCCAGTATTCAGCTTTTCTCCCTTCATCCCTCTGGTGACACTAGGGACGAAGATGAGAAAGAAAGGAAAAATGATAGCACAAACCCCGGAAGGTCTGTCAGACAGTGGAAAACTGGGGTAGAGCAAGCTGCCAGATAAACGTCCTCTGTATCTTCCAGGGACATTGAAAGAAAGAAAGAGATTGATGTGATGGCTAAAACTCTAGGTTTCGGGCCAGCTTGCGTTGTTTCAAACTTTGGAGAAGCTGACATCTCCTTAGATAAGACTGTAGCTTCACACACACTAGTCTCTGAGTGCCACACGTGCATATCCAAGTGCTGTTAATATGTGCTTACATGCTCACGTATGCATTCATAGTACAGTTCACTATATAAACTGGGAAAAATACCATCTTGCTTGTTTGGCTGCCTGCAGGTATCAGCTACCTCTCTACAGTTATGCTGACATTCATGTTAATTCTGCTCAAACAAGCACATAAACCAGAAATACTTCTGCTCATCTGCAGCTTAATAAGGGAACAGAAGTAGACAATAACACAAACATAAAATCAGGATTTAACAAACAATAATAAATTGGTTTTTTCAAGCTTCTGAAATAGGCAATATTTGAGCACAGAATAATTAGCAGCCATTTTCAGTAACCATTTATTTATAGGAATTGTGTAAGTAGATACATTCAGCATTATTAATGACGATTTTTGTGCAGTTCTTTCACACAGCATTTATATTCTAACAAGCTAGTCCCATTTCTATTAAGAAATTATTATATCCTACATTAAATCAGACTAAAGCTTAATTCCTTTAAGGTCTGTGGAAAACCATGACGGTGGTTTGCACTTTTATTTGAAAAGCAGATCATGGATGTAAAAAACCATCGTCCTTATGAAAGAAGTGTCTGCAGATAATGGATGCCAGAACTGTGGCATATGAGAGGACAAAAGACATGGCTAAGACACCCGCAGCTTAGCAGGGGGAGCAGCTTCCCACTTTCAAATAAATAATGTACATTTCTGGTACTTCAGAAAAGCAAAATGGATGTTAAAAGAATAAATACACAACTTGCCTATTAAGACAGAACATCTAGTTTTCATTATAGTTTTACTGGGAGCTGTGAGTTCCTGAAATTTCTACAAAAACAAAAGCTACCTACATCTTGAAATGCTGTTTTTTCTTTGGTATGAGAAATGCTGCAACAGACTCAAAATACTCCCTCTGGGCAGACATGGCACGGAGAGATTTAGATCAGTGTAGTGATGCAACTATTCAAGCTGACTCCAGAGTTAAACATGTGCCCAGCTGATGGTATTGCAGGCAATCACGTTTAGAGGATGACATCTTTTTTAATTCTTTTCTTAGAAGGGATATAAGCAAGACTGTGATAAATAAATCAACCCCTAACTGAGAACATAAGGGAATTTCTTTGTGCTGACTGATAAGCTTTTTCTGTGCAAATTTCTTTGCATAGGAAAGATACTCTAAAAGTGTGTGGCACCCAGCCCTGGCCCTTTTTTTCAGTGAACATCACCATGAGAGAGCATCAGTCAGCTCTACTGTGGCCGGTCCCACAGCCAGGTTTGCCAGGTCAGCACTCTAAAGAAAGTAAACCTGCTTAAAATCTTTTTAGGTTAGCTAGGATTTAGGTAATTTGAAAACAGCTAAACAGTTGAACTTTTATTCTACAATCTGAAATGTAAACCTCTACGCAAAATAATTGCTTCCCTTAGGAATAGTGTCAGTTTTAATCAGCCAGCTTAACTTTCTGGAAGAGTTGTTTGACTAAAGTAAAGGTAAACAACATTTTAAAGGGCTTAAAACATACAGTTTTATTTATACCAAGTTTATGTTGCCAAGATACCCAAAGAAGCCCCAGCGAAAAAGAAGTATCACTAAGAAAGTTGATACTACTATTTGCACCATAAAATTTCATTAAAGGTTTTGTAATTGATGCACAACAGATGCATCTATTAAAACAGTGTATTTTCCTTTCAAAGCAACAAACGAACTTATGACTGCCCAGGTCACTTAGTTTGTGTACTGACAGCCTGGGTTTTCAGTAGTTGACCTTTATCAGATTGGCTGACTGACAGCAATTTGGTCGGTCATTCTGTTAAAGGCAAATGTGTATTTCTTGGCCCCAGAATAAAAATGTTAATTGGTTAACAGTATATTAGGCCCTATTTCAGTTATATACCCTTTTGTTGGTGATGGTAGAATCAAGTCTCTGTACCCTGCTATTTAGCTAAATTACTAGCAATAAAATTAAACAAAACCGAAATCAATAATTGCATTCAGAAAATTTATACTAAAGACATAAATAGAACCCAGTTTATGAGCTATTATCAACATGGACTAAAAATTGCAGGGTACTCAAAAGAAATTTCTACACTAATAACTAACAACATTCTAAAAAATGCCCACATTTTCTTAGTACAATTAACATGACTCCACCATGGGACTCTTTTTGATGCCTACTTTGATACTAAACACAGTATGTTTTCAACAGGTTAAACTCACCTGGCCCTAACAGGGCAAATTCTGATCCTCTTGGGATTGAACACCTTCAGCTCCTAAGGATTTTCCTACTTCCAGAGGTATTTGAACCAAGTGGCCAGTGACTGCTGGCTAACAATGCTGGACTTGCCTCTTTGCATCCTCATGTGGACAGGTGATCTAAACCAAATGACATCAGAAAAGGCAGCTACTTGATATATCATTTAAAATATGTTGCTTCTTTAGTTCTGTGATAGTGACCAACTGATTGAATTAGTCAGCCAACCTTTTGATGCTCTGACAGAACATCTTTGGGAGTATCAGGGTGAGACTGTTTGGCAACAGCCTCCAAGTCTCGCTGTGCAACAGCACTGGTGGCATTTTCCTTCATGATTCTTTTGGCTGTTCCTTATTTATACAGTTGATATTTTCCCATCAGTTGTTCCGAATTTGCATTTTGCCACTGACAGCTGCTGATTGCTTCCCAAATAAAAGCATGCTGCTGACTTTTACGTGTTAGCTGGTTTATTTGACTGGCAAATAATTGCCACAAATGTATGCACCATCTCTGAAAACATATCAGATCAGTGTTCTCAGGCTCTTTCCTACAAAGCCAACTCCTAAATTTATTATGCACTGGCATTCATCTTCCTTCATTATTTCTTACCTTACTAGCATGTTTCCTTGTTTCTCAATAGCCTAGCCAGTAAAAGAAAACATCTACAGTAAGTAATCATTTTAGTTTCCTGCTAGTACTTAGTAACAGACTAAAACATACAAGTACACATGTAATATAATGCAATTATAAAATTGCTCTTGAAAATTTAAGGCATTTTATATGTCACTTTATTTGGACTACTTCGACTTCTGAGCAGAGTTAAAAAACACTTAGAAGCAATTAAACATAAAATTCCACAGTAGCCAAAGCATTTAACTTACTGCTAGAATATAATTTCCTTAGTTTTTCAGCCTTTTTTTGTGGCTCTGAAAAACTGCAGTGTTAGTCTGTTATGGATAAGGTTTTAAAAACAACTACAAATAAAATACTGAACTGTAGCTTCTAACTGCAAAGGTGAGGATAGAAACAACACAGCAAAATACTGCTCTATAGCTATTTATATTGTTGAAAATATTACTAACCTTTGACAGATCTCTGATACATAATTATGTACTTTTGGATGGGAAAAAAACCCTGAACTCCATCTATTCCAGTCCCTTTCTTGTGACAGGAATGATCAGATTCTCTCGAGGTTTGTACACGTCTGTCCCACTGACAGTCCTGCCAGATCTTGATCACGGCTACTACCACGAGTTTTGTGATGGACTTTCCCAGCCTAATGACCTTATTTACCTTATTTCAGCAAATAAGCCCCTCCTTTTCTGCCTGTGCATTACTGGCCTACTCATGTGCTCTTTACCTTTTTTTTTGCAAGCTGTTATCATTCCTCTACTAATTATCTTTTAAAGAGTAACAGAAATTGACTGTTACTAACTAATTTGCCTTCAGTGGCAGGATGAAGCACTACAGGGCACCACAATATACTGAAAAAATGTCATTTGTTTCAAGCAGGTGTTTTGTCTGGACTTCAAGAATAATAAAACACCATATAACTGATCTTACAAGTGAATTGTCTGTAACTGAGTTCAACATGGCAAACATCACCTTATCTTATTTGACAAACACACACCACAGACTCGTGACTGGAAATCACTACAGAGTAGAACTCAAAGACCATCACCTGTCTCGATGTATATAAGGAATATACATTATACCTGTGTGGAGACTTCAGTAATTTGGGTGGTTACTCTACATCATCACTTTATTCTACACCGGAAGCTCTTTACCACTTTACAATCTGGTCCCGTTTTCTCATTGCACACCTCTGTGCCACGAGCATCCTGATCCCTCAGGCCAACCATTCCCACCACCCCAGAGAGCCTATTAGAGGAAACAGTATCCACTTACCTCCTGCTGGCTGATACTTTGGGGCTCTTAGATCTCTTCTTTTTCTTCTTTTTTTTTTTTTTTTAATAGACATATTTTGGGGTGAAAGATGTAACCTCTCCTTTAAATTGAAGTTGAGACTTCTGCAACTTTCTTTAGAGCTCATGTTGTTTTTCATGTGGAACTAAGAAAACTAACATGCTCAGCTGGAAACTTATGGTAAGCTTCCAGGAGAGACAAACCCAAATATATTCTGCGATAATCAGAAGATCTGGGATTTTGATATTTTAACTACTCTTCATTAGAAATTCAAAGTCGCCTAATGTAGGTTATAACAGGTTGCCCTAGCTAAGACCATCCCACACAGGGGAGTTTTCTCTTTGCTGCCACTTGAGCCTACTGATGTCAAAAAGCACTCCATATTTAGGATTATTTAGAAGTATTTGTGACAACAATATTCAGACACTTTTACAAGGGAGTGTGAAAACAATCTTAAAATTGATAAATGTGATTCCTGCATAATTCCAACCCCCTTTCTACATGGTCTATCAAACAGACTGGAGTTTAAGTGATGGCATTCAAACTGCAACGGAGCTGAACTGCTTTCCATACATTTCATCAAGAAATGCATCATTTCAGAGAAGCAAACGTAGTTCCTTTAGCAACAATCGTGCTCTATCAGGAAATGCAGCTGAGGAATGAGCACAGGAAAAGCAGTGAAGTATCAGGTCCAGATGCAGCACAGATGTGCGGCTTGGCACCAGAACAGAATGAGAAGATACAGTGATCTATCCACCTTATACTTTGTTTCATTTTTCAGCAAGTTACTTCATTTTAGTTTCTTTGCATGGAAAGATGGAAACAAGAGGCTAGCAGCCCCTTGTCAAGCATTTTGAGATCCTACCATAAACAGTACTATGTTGGAGCATAGTCTTATTATTATTAGTTATTAATCACAAGTAACTATTAATTAAATTTGCTGGTATTTAATATTAATAATATTCTTCGATATTAGTAATTTTTTTGTTGAAATATTTGCAAAGAAAAGCATTTATTGAAAATAAGTCAACATTATCATTTTGTTATCAATATGACTATTATTAGGTGGACAACACAGTGCATGTTTTCTGTTCAACACACCACAGTATTTTTGTTAGTATTCTGACACTTTCTTTTACAATGTTAATTTAATTTGCATATCAGTAGTGGTGCTAAACCTGCATTTAAGGTCTACAGTACATGCAACGATTAAGGATTTGACAGCGTTACCATGATGTTCATGAGTTAGAGAGTTGCTTTCACAGTATGCTCTTAAAAAGTAATCAAGATGGTTGAGAAAAAAATATTGTCACACTTGAATCCCTTCATTCTTCTCCAGGAACACAATTCCAGCTTCCCAAAGCACAAGAAAGAATGTCAGAGTTTTGGGCAATTGCACAACGGCTGGAATTTTTCACTCACATGACAAAATACGACTGTTATCATGAGAAAGCTTTTTCTGTTTAACACTGAGTAACAAGGTCATTAACCTGCGCCTAGCTAAGAAATAGCAGAGCGGTAAAGCCAAAAAAGGGGTAACTTCTGATTACAACTGTAAGACAAGCTTAGCCTCATTTGTGAAATATTTATTTAAAGTGAAATATTTATTTATTATGTTGAGAAATTTATTTTCCGTGGTAGTTCAATTTCCCACTGAAAGCATGTGGCCAAAAGTCTCTATAAGAAACTTCTCAAGGCAACTGATTCAAGGACTCTTTAACATTAATAGGCTGCAATCTTGGGGATGTGAAACTTACAATCCATCTTAGAAATAAAAGGCATTACAGTTTAGTTTGAGCTAAATGCAAAACTAAAAAGAAATAACATAGTATGGTATTTGCAATTTTTTCTAAAGAAAAAACCAACAAATTATAGACAATCTTATATATAATCAAATATAAAATCACGACCTGTAGTGCTTCATCTATGAAAATTTTAAAGAACTTGGTGGGTGGGTAACTGTAATTATCATTCTTTTAAACAAAATAAAAACATCAGTGCTTAACCATAGGACAGAAAGGAACCTTCTCCTAGAATAAAAAATACATTTTTCCATTTAAAAAAAAAATGCTTGCAAATGTATTTTGGGGGTTTACCTATGACAGAGATAAAGGTAGATGTATGTAAAAAAATTTCTTCCACCTTCTAAAATTTAACATTATTCTGATATTCACAGAGTTTTGCAGAATCTGATTTATGCTTGTGCTAATTAGTCATAAAACGTGACAATCTTGCAGGATTTGGGATGGCAAATGCGATGTGTCTAGTTACTAGAGCACTGGGATTTGTAAAATGGAACAATAAAGTACTTGATATTCATTAAATTTTTCTTTTCAAGATTAGTGCAGAAAGCAATTGTATGTTGGGAGAACTACCACTGATGCTCTTAAGGACTTGCAGTAATTACCAGCAACTTTTTCTTCCTGTAAGAAGCATTAATTTACTACATTTACTAGTCTGTTTTGTTGAGTAAAGGCTTTGTGCTGGTATAACTATAATTATCTTTCTTTGAATATACATAGAAAATGCTTTTAAAATCCTGTTTTGTTTAGAAACTATAAAATCAATTTCCCTACCATATGGAGGAGACACAGGATTCTCACGCTATCCAAACCTGCAGTTCCTCCAGTCTTCTGGGTTTCACAACATACTGAACGGAGATCCCTCAGTGAAGTGTTTCATCCAGCCAAGGCAGACTCACCAAAACACCAGCCACAAGCCCAAAGTGCCACTCTTGCTTCTCCCCACCTTCTCCCATCACTGGAACTTGGAAGGATCAAGAACTCTAAGAGTGGGAAAAATTACTTTTCTTCATTATTACTCTTTTTCATGGAAAAGGCCACCTTCCGAGCATTTTGCAGTTTTCCAAATAGATTCACCAGTATTTTAGCTCCTTGGGAGACACCTCCTGCAATGAGCAAGCAGTGGATGGCTGGCAGGGACCAGAACCCTTCCTGGAGAGAGTCAGACCACAGCACACTTCTAGCACAAAATAAAATTGTAACTTAGTCATCTGCTGAGGATTAGTGTGTGAAAGATTCCTCATGGTGATACTGAGAAATAGGGGGGATTTCCCACTGATTTCTGACTTTCTCAAAATGAAACAGCATTTGCCATTACAGTAAGGAAGAAGATGGGAAGTGTTAATTGAGAGAAATAGAATTATTTCTGTCTTAGAATTCCTACACTTCAAAAACTTATTTTTCTCCCTTGCATTTAGACCATTTTCAAACCAATTTTTTCCTTATACTTTTTTCCCCCTTATTTTGACAGTATTGCTGAAGTCCCCCTGAAGCAGGCAGCTTAGTTTAGTTTTGGTTGTATCTGTTTGTCAAACTCCTGTCCCTGATTTTTGGAGGACATTCACCTTCATAACTCCAGCTAACCTCTAAGAGTCACTCTGGGTTCTCTGTACCTCCAAAAACCAGATATTAAAGCCCTTCCCATATGCAGAATGCATGTACGTAAACACAGTGGGAGAACTTCACAAATACTGCATGTTCTGGTGTGAAATGCTGAGAGCAATGCTGTTCACAGATACAGATTTGACTCAAGACAGCCTCCATGAGAAATGGACAAAGAAGCAAAAAGAAGTTGCCAAGCAGCAGTCCAGCAGTATGGAATACTGATAGAAGGCCCTTATAGAGTACAACAGAACACTGTTTTGTATAATTGTTTCCACCTTATGTTACCTTGCTTCCTCTTCCTAATTCATTTGGAGATGCGAGTGCAAATTGCCAGATTTTTATTTATGGATATAGAGAAATTATGAGTTTTCCATTAGTCTTGTTCTTAGGAAGGACTGAACTATTTTGGCTTGAATTTTCAAATGAATAAATTCTGTTGGCTGGCATGGAAGACTTCAGTCCTCCTGTAAATAAAAGCAAAGCATCACATTCCATTAGGGGCAATGATACTACTGCTACAGACACATGGAGAAACTGAACTCCCAAACCAGTCAGGAGTTTCTTAGGAAAACCACAGAGGGAACATTTTTTGAGAAATACAACCTCTTCTTTGACTTGCAGGCCAGCAAGTCACTACAAAGAACTATTTGAAAGAGTATTTGAAAGTGCACTACTTAAAAGAGCTGTTGTGAAAAACTGCTATCCTAATTGGGGGGATTTTGGATCTCTGTCACTTGTTGGCACAGATACTGTAATTCGTAGAGCTTCATGAGACTGAAAGGAAGCTTACCTGTCTTGATTCAAAAACCAGCTGGGCAGCAGTCCCCAGGCACCTAACTAGTCTTTCCTCCTGTTCCAGCTTCCTTTTTCCCTCTATATCACAGGCACATTTCCAAGGGCAACTAGCTCCCCTTGTTTCTATCCTGAAGCTCACCCACAAGTCAGAAGAAGTTTATAAAGCCTTGCAGTTAAGATTTATCACCAGAGGATTAGTCTGTGCAGCTCTGAACCCATGGCATTATTTTCTGTTTAGGTCATTAGTCT
The DNA here is from genome assembly GCA_035583135.1 of Lophotriccus pileatus. Lineage (NCBI taxonomy): Eukaryota > Metazoa > Chordata > Aves > Passeriformes > Tyrannidae > Lophotriccus > Lophotriccus pileatus. The sequence continues at coordinate 56,284,902 of JAWWES010000115.1, forward strand.
AAATCCATGTCTGTTTACTGGTTGCTTTTTCAAATATTTATTTTTTTGATTCCTACACTCTCTATGGCCTCCTGTCTCAAACTGTTGAGATTAATAGTTGCTAATAGTAAAAAAGGGGAAAATAACTTCAAGAATATTTTTAGCCACTTGAATCATGATATATATGTTATATGAATCATACTACTTCTCCACTCCTGCTGGACACTCCCCAGCACTGTTGTCTGTCTTCTGTTCAACTATTCTCAATCCATATTCTCAAAGGCAGATAGGCCTACATAAGGGTGTCACATGCTGAACTGACACTTTAAATATCTTTAATACTAAACAATATCAAAATTATTAGACATGGATCTTAATGTGATAATCTCAGCACTAGCCTAGCACTTTTCTTCAAAGCCTGGCTTGTACTGATCTCTAAGGAAAATTCTATAACCTGCAGGATTCCTTCCACCTACACTGATGGGGATAGTACTTCTGCTATAAAAATGGTTGCAGTCTGCTTCCCAAGAACCTGAACCTGTCCTGGTTTGTCTGCTGCCATCATTTTACCCTCAAATTACTTCTTTTTCTTGCGGCTCCACCTCCCTACCACAATCCAGCAGTATATATCTGTCCCCTTGTGGCCACATGCGTGACACAGGCTTGTTACTTCACAGGATCCTTTTAGGTTACTATAGGTTACTTCAGGTTAGGTAACCTTTCTGGTCTTTCCTCTACCCACACAAGCATGTACTAACTGCCCTCACCCCAAGAGCTCCAAAAAATTACTTAAAAGGAGTATGAAAGCTCTTCAAGTGCCCTGTAAAAGACACTGGAGTCTTACACAAGACACTGAACTGCAGCTTGATGTCTGCTGAATGCCACACAACAATGCAAAGGTCCAGTCATGCACTGGTTAGAGGTGAAATTCACACCACAAGAGGAGGCTGCCAGGTCTGAGGGACAGAAAGTGGCAGCAGAGGAAGCGTGCGGACGGATTTCTCCAGCAACCCTGCACAAACCGATTGATACCACAGTCCTTGAAAGGATGGACTTGAAAACCTTGCCAGATGAAGAACAGGGCTGGCCACAGAGACTTTGCTGCAGGTAAGTGATCTGTGAAAGATCAAGGTGAGAAAGATATTGTGAATGACAGCAAATCTAATGGAGCATGTGGCAACTATGAAAGAAAATGTCCTCAGAGAAAGGTCTGAGAGTTGTTTGCCAGTACTGTATTTCTGCTTGTCCTTTGGGATGCCTGTCTCTGACATTTTCTAAGGTCAAGAAGTCAGTCAGAGTGGCTGCCCATATCAATTCCTACTGCTACTTTATAATTTGTACTGCATAGTTTTACATAGTTACTGTGGTATGAAGGATACACAGAAGAAATGCTTTGAAATGCCTAGTGAAACAGTCTTAGTGCTTCTTACTTCATGCAGCTTTAGCCCAAGAGGAGCCTGGTCATCAACCAAAGCACAGGTTACAGACTACAGATGCTCCCTCTTGGGACCAGAGGTGCACCTTTCCTCTGCCCAGATTTACAGCCCCATTTGCAAGGCTCTCCCTAATGCCCTGCCACAGCCCACAGAGCCACTATGTGCTGTGGTCGTGCTCTTCCTCACACCACGAAAACATGACCAGACAGGGAAAGGGCTGAGTCAGCTCTGCTGGCATGTTGCTGCCTTCACAGCAACACTGGGGAAGGTCTTCCAGCATCCCACAGCTACCATTGTGTATTTGTTTTGTAATCAGAGCTCCCAGTGTGCGGCCTGAGGAGCGGTACAGCATCCCAGCTGGCCAGGGTCACGGCTGAGGAGAGGACTTGGCAGACGACTGGGAGACAGACTGCACACACAAGTGTGAGCACACCCAGCCCAGGCCACCCAGGCCTAGGCAGCCCTTGGCGAGGGGCTCTGCTGCCCACAGGGCTGCCTGCATGGCACAGGCAGAGGCTGGCTGTACTGCCCAGCAGGAACAATTGCCCCCAGCATCCTGATTTTGGAAGGCAAAACTAAGCTCTGATCCTCTGGCTAGAGGATCAGCACCCCAAAGAGCATTTGTCACTACTAAGACATGGTAACAGGAATATTTTGTGGGTCAAGGTTCTTTCTTTTCAGATTAAATTGCACTCATTGGCCTATTTAAAATTAGTATTAATAGAAAATTGAATGTTTTGTTTATAACCAAGCACTTGTCCTCCCCACCCAACACGGTAACATTCCATTAAAAGAAAAAAGCCCAAAGCATTTTCAAAAAACACAAATTTATAACAAAAATTGTAAAGCATGCACATACCGCAGGGCCAAAACCTATTCAGCTCCCAGCTTGGTGAGACTTCTTGCTCTCCAAATGCCATCTGACAGTTGGTTTCTCTACTTGGGACCTCTTTGAAGTTAACTGTTTGGAGCCCGCTTGCTGACAATGCAATCTGCTTTGTTTTGTTTCTCCTACTTATCCAAAGTAAGTAGTGACAGGGAAAAAAATGAAAAAAACCCATACCTCAACTGTTTTATTGATTCCCTTCTGAAAATAAGTGTTCTTCTTTGTCTCAGGGCTCACTAACTGACTTTAAAATTGTCAGAAAAGTCAGCTCTTTTATTCAAACAAATTGTTGTGTTTTGTACATATTTCATTTCTGACTCAGTTATTCCTCACTAATTATGACTGCAGTCTAATAAACTCATCCTCCTTTTCTTCCAGAAGAAAAAGCAGTCATTGAGGATTCTTACTTGTTTTGACAGAAGAAAAATAATTTGAAAATCCTCCATTAGAAAAGGATTATCTTTGCACATTCTCTCCAATTTCTATTCTGGCAAGCTATCATTTTTTTATTTTCCACATAGTTAACTAATTTTGGTTTATGAGCTTCAGTAGTATCAGATATCTCTTTTCTCTAATTTCATAGAGAATTTCACCTTATTTTGCTCCATTCCTCACCTTTTTCTTTTAAATGGTCAAGAGAAATGGTCATCATCTGTAGTCTTAGAAAACACTTCTATTTCATATGAAGAATTTGGGAGAATACATTACTTTTTCTCTAGAAATATATCCGATTTCCCCACCTGCCTTTTGTTTAATTTAAAATCTATTATGACTTGGGTCATCCATATTTACCCTCTCCTGCAACACCATAATGTCCAAAATAATCCAGTAACTGAGCAGCACTAGGGAAATGTGGATGATGCACACATCCACAGAAAGAAAATGTAAAAAAGCAAGCAAACCTCTTTCTACAGTAATAATAAACTCTAGAGCAACATAAGTCAAGCAGTAGTTTAACATGATATGTCTTTATGCTTCCTAATTCTAATTCAGCAAAGTACTTGAATACTTTTGCCCTTTACTTCTTTGAGAAATCATGGTTCTACTACACTAATGTTCTCATGCGTGGTTCTACTGTGTTGCAAAGAATGTATTACCAACAACACGACGCATAGGCAAAAATCCAATTGCATGTATTTTAATACACTCATATCATTGCAACACTGAATTTTCTATTTCCTTTGTGATTTTATTATTACAATGTTTATGGCATGTAAATTATTTCAGTAGTTACAGTTGCAACATTTTAATTTGCTGAGTTTTGCCTTAACACTTAGTAGCGAATTTGTCATAATTGCACTTGGTTCAGCTGTTAATTGCAGAAAAAAAATGTAGTACAATAACTGTGCTGTTCTGTGAGCTAACACATTCTGTTGATAAATCAAGAATCTTTTACCACAGTAAAAGAGTCATTATGAACACACAGAAAACTCTTAATCCCACACCTTGTATTAATATGAACAAACCCAATAAAAATAATCTAGTGGAGGAGGGGTGTCTGTTGACACAACCTTAATCCACACTTTAAAGTTTCTATCATACCTGTCTTGTGTTGATGAATCTTGAAACATTTGAAACAAATGTTGAAAACATTCATGAGCCTGTCCTCATCTTTTTTCCAAAAGACTAACTTCATTGCCATATGAAACAAACCTTAAAAAAAGATTGCAAGTCAGTTTAAATTTTGTTCAGAGGTTACTTAAATTACACGGGTCAAAAATCACCTAAACTTTGTTCACATCAAATTATTTCTTTAGGTTTTTGTTTGTTTGTTTTTAATTTGCTTTGGATAAATGAAGAAAGATGACAGCATTCTTCCAAAAAGAAAACAAGCACAGGGAACATTAACAGTTGGATAATAGGTCATATTCCTTTATGAACTCAATGAGAATTAATACTTTGGAAAATACAGATCCACAGTGTAAATAATAATTTTAAAAAAGGTATTAGAAAACTCTTATTCTATTTTCTGTTGGCTTAACACAGAAGCCAGTAATCAAGCATCACTAACCAACTTTATGCGGTGTAGGTTCACCTTGAGTTCTGTGTGCAAGTCTGGGCACCACAGTATAAAACACATTAAGCTCAGACAGTGTCCAAAGGAAGGCAAAAAAGATGGTGAAGGGCCTCGAGGGCAAGCCATATGAGGGGCAGCTGAGGTCACTTGTTCTGTTCAACCTGGAGAAGAACAGACTGAGGGGACACCTCATTGCAGTATACAACTTCCTCGTGAGGGGAAGAGCAGGGGCTAGAACAAATCTCTTCAGTCTTGTGACAGGACTCATGCGAATGGCCTGAAGTTTTGTTAGAGGAGGTTTAGGTTGGATATTAGGAAAAGGTTTTTCACCCAGAGGGTGGTTGGGCACTGGAACAGGCTTCCCAGGGCAGTAGTCACACCACCAAGCCTGACAGAGTTCAAGAAGCGTTTGGACAGTGCTCTCAGGCACACAGTGCGACTCTTGGGGTGTCCTGTGCAGGGCTAGGTGTTGGACTTAATGATCCTGATGGGCCCCTTCCAACTCAGCATGTTCTGTGATCCATGTGAAAATCTGCCTCCTCTGAAGTAATTTGGAGAATTTTTCTCGTGGCTTCTGCGGGGCTGGAACTTCATTGCTGGTGCCAGGGCTGGTCACAGGGTGGCAGGGTACAGGGCTGATGAGTATGACAGGAGATTTCAAGTCTGCTGGCAGACATTAGGAAATCATTTCTTAACCATAAAATTTGGCCAAATACGCAAACTTACTTTAAGATTGGCACTCTCAGAGATTATTTCTTTCTTCTGGGCTGAGTGGACCTAAATTTGTAACGTAATTTACCTAAGTTGCAATTTATGGCCAATCATGCTTTGTATGATATTTATTAATGTGGATGAAGTAAACAGGTTTTGTTGTTTGAGTAATAACTCTAGAAGAAGTGCCTATAGAACCAGCAAAACACAAACTGAAACTACTTGTATTATCTCACAAAGAATTAGAAAAGTATTGCATCCTTCTCCACCCTCTGAATTCCCAACCAACATATCACACCTAACAAATTTTCATCTCTTACTTTACTTGGAATTTGCTGTGCCAAGTTTAAATCTATATAACGTAATGTTAGCTTTTTCCTTTGTTCTATTTATTAAACTTTACTTGAAAAAAAGAATCATAGAATCATAGAACAGTTTGTGTTTGGAGGGACCTTAAAGATTATCTACTTCTAATTCCCCTGCCATGGGCAGGGACACCTTCCACTAGATCAGGTTCCTCAAAGTCCCATCCAGCTTGGCCTTCAACACTTCCAAGGATGGGACATTCACAACTTCTCTGGGCAACTTGTTCCAGTGCTTCACCACCCTCATAGAAAATAATTTCTTCCTAACACCTAATCTAGTTTGAAGCTATTCCCTCCAAAGCAGTGTTACATTATAAAACAAGAAATGAAATTGTTTTTAATCCAGGTAGCCACTGGAGCATAAGAAAATATGATTTAGTTTATCTCCCCAAGTGACTGATTTTTTTTATTTTACAAACAAGTCACTGAGAAATGATTCTTCAGAGGCAAGTGAAATAAAAGCATGCTTTGAGTCTGTAGCCAGATACCAAAATTACCACTCCTACCTCAAAAAATGTAATTTTTCCTAAAATAGTGTGTTCAGTTTTACTGAGTGGGTTATCATTTCCTGAGATACTGTAGAAAGCCCACAAATGGTCAGACATAAATAGATTAGTCTTCTTTATTGTTCTACACATCCATACGAAACATATAATGGGAAGAAAAAACTAAAACACAGAATCAAGTTGAGTGTGCTATGAAAATAGACTTACTGTTCAGATTTCTTCTAAAAAATCATAAAGTTTAACAACACTCAGAAAGGGTGATAGACAGTAGTTTTTATGATTAAGAGATAGTTCTGTACAGCTTCTCTGAAAATAAAGACTTCAGTGATTCACATATTTTCTCTAATGGACAAGCATTTTACAATTTTAAAATTTCCTTAACTCAGAACAATTGCCATTTATTTGGCCTGTGGATTAATTGCTCAAGGAATACAGCAGCTGGAAGAAAAATTTTCGAGGTGTCATGACCAAGGTCACCATTCAATTTTACCAAATATATCTATAATCCAGGATGTGACAGGAGCCTGTGAAAAAGCCTTTGCTGCAAAACTTCTTGTTTTGGCACAAGTGCAGACAAAGAAAAACAACAGAAGTAAAAAAATATATGTCATGTTCAAAAATCGAGATAATCCTCTAACTTCCAGGTAACTGTCTTGAAGCTGAAGTCCTTATGTGTAAAAATGCAGAGAGGTCCCATTTGGCAATAGAGACAGCAACAGGACAACCCCTATTTTATTTTATCTTTGACACCTAGAGGTAAAGCAGAAATGATGACACTGAAGTGGATATTCACTAACTTCTCAATGCTTCCCAAAACTGTGAACTGACCTTGGGTGGCCCATGACTTCAGTGCCTCTGCAATAAGACTGGAGGGCATTGTTGATCATAACTGAAGGGCCTATCATTTTCATAACTGAAGCATTATGCTGCCCAGAAATTTTCTCTTTGCCATCTCTAGGCTCCTGGCTTTATCTATTTGGCTCAGTCTCCCTATTGGAATTCTAAAAATCAGCCTTAGTCGGTGCCTGTAGAGTAGGGAATAGAAATAAGTATCTCTTTTCTGTGGATGTGTAGCAGGTAAGGAAGCAAAAACAAATTTTACTTTGTTCTGTCTCCTTTCAGTTAAGAGGCTGTACATTTCTTTGCTGCTCCTCTGGTGCCCTTGCCACATCCCTGAGGCAGACACAGGGGAAGCAGTGGTGCTGATAAGAGTGAATCAACTCATCAAGACATGTAATGATTTCATAGTCAGGAAGCGCCAGGCTGGCAATGTTGAGGCCCAGCATTCGCGAGACCACCTCTCGGAAATCTGCCAGCTGCAAGAGTAAACAGAAAGGAATAAATCCAATAGCAAGCAAAGGAGATATCTGGGAAAACATATACATATTTGCATACATACAAACACAAGCATTTGTATTTTCAAGGCAAAATATAGGCATTTCCGCTGTTGCTCAATACAAAGAGCAGAAGTGGATGCAAAAAGCCACCTAGGGGCACATGTCAAAACGCAAAACACATAAACAGCCAAGATCCTACGTATATCAAACAGAAAGCAGTTTCAAGCGTTTTTAGTATCTTTCATAGGCATATCTTCCCTGCTGACTCAACTGCAAAAACTGAGGAAAACACAGGCAGAGGAGTTGTACTTGACCCAGATGACCAGAAGCTATACAGACAGCTGGAAACTCTAGAGGGCACAATCCAGAGTACAGCCTAAGATCCTGGTTCGTGACCACTGTTTGCCAGTGCTTCTCCCCACCCTGCACTTTCTTGTGGAAACCACAGCAGAAAGGAAAAAGTTGGAAAAAAGGTGGAAGTTTGGCACATCCCTTGGTCTGACTTTGACTTGAATCAGAATACAGCCCAAATACAAGATGTAGCTTGGGAAATGCTTGTTTTTCTTCTGTACATGGCTGCTGAATCTATATCATAGGAATGGTATTTGGCAAAGTAATTCAAGACACCAACTTTCTGCAGTTCCAAATGGACAGACATCCACAACTAATTGTCATGTGACCCCACCAGTAACTACATTAAAAATTTAAGGTCAGTTGAACATTAATGCTGATTTGCTCTTCTCAACTCTTAATATGGATGATTACAAGTCAAACTTCACTGCCTCTTCAATGGACAATGCATTATACAGTCAAAATCATAAATGCCTCGATACCCCTTATCATTAGCACACACAAGAGGGAACTGTTCCTATTTGAGGAAATATTCTTGTCTTGCTATCTATTTGAACGCCATGATCCCCATTCCTAAACATGAAAGTGACTGAAAATGTCACAGAATCATCAAAACCAGCAAGAAACTGGACTCATGCTCTGGTGCGGCAGCATCCTCACTCCCCAGTCATGCCAAGGGCTAATGCTAAGAAGGAGACAGACACGCTCCTGAAATATGTGTCCAACCCTAACAACACTGTGCAGAATTCTAAAGCATTTATACAACACCTGTGAGGAATAGTTTTTGAAGGCTTTCCTGAAAACAAGGTCTCAGTTCCAAGACCTTGACAAAGACAGTTTGTTTCATCCCAGTATAAACCCTGAGGAGCTGCCATCAGTTCAGAAATGCAAAAAGGAAATCAAGACAGTCTGGGGCTGAATTCTGGAGTTCTCAGCACAAGACAGACATGGACCTGCTGTTAGAGTGAATCCAGAGGAGCACCACAAAGATGATCAGAGGGCTGAAGCACCTCTGCTCTCAAGTCAGGCTGGAAGAATTGGGGTTGGTCAGCCTGGAGAAGAGGAGGCTCCAATGAGGCCTCATTGCAGACTTCCAGTACTTAAAGGGGGCTTACAAAAAAAGAGGAAGAGTGACTATTTACACAAGCATATAGGATAGGATAAGGGAAAATGTTTTAAACTAAAAGAGGAATATTTAGATTGGAATGTTAGGAAGAAATTCTTTACTCAGAGGGTAGTGAGGTACTGGAACAGGTTGCCCAGAGAAGTTGTGCATGCCCCATCCCTAGGAGTGTTCCAGGCCAGGTTGGATGGGGCTTTGAGGAACCTGATCTAGTGGAGGGTGCCACTGCCCATGGTGGGGGAGTTCAAACCAGATGTTCTTTAAGGTCCCCTCCAATACAGACCATCCTATGATTTTATGATTTGAGAATTCAGTCACAGCTGTCTGTATTACCAAGACAGTGCAACGTCTTCAATGAAACGCTGGAACAACGTTACACCAAAACCCCTTAAATTCACATATATTATCTTCAAAACCAATTCAGGAGGTCACTGATGCTGTGCTCTGGCATCATGCTAAGCGAGTACCATGTAACAGAGGCTAAAGATTTTTTTAAACATCTGGATCACGGACAGGATGAGCAGTCAGCAAAGCTGGAATTTGTTTGATCCAGCCTTGGACTAAATAAACTTTCGAAACCACCTATAGACCAAATCCAACTGATCCTCCAGGAGTACATTAGGGTCTGCACTTTGCACTAAATTTCTTGCTCTCATATCTTTGCTGCTGCAAGCTGTTCAACTTAATTACAGCAACAGTGAGTAAACCAAATTGTATTACAGCCACTTAACAAATGTAATAATCAAATCAAATTTGATGCACTGACACTGATTATTGATCTGGCAGGATCTGGCCAAAGGGAATAGTTACAAAGTAAAACATATACAAAATCACCTCACCCTTAATTTCTGATGGGAAAAGCAGGTCATACCTGTCTTGAAAGGACAATAAACACATAAAGAATTCAATAACTTTCATCAGTAAATAATCTAAAGTGGAAAGCACAGAGAGCCCTTAAAGAAAGCCTTTAAGCCATTCATTCATGGGAATTTTTAGACAGAAATACTTTTCTATTATATTGTGGCATATAAAGTACAGTACTGGCAAAGATATAGTTCAATGAAAATGCACAAAAAGGGTTGATGACAAAGAAATTTTCCACATAAACTGACAGAGAGAAATAGCTGCTCTACCTATACCACATTCTTATATTCTAAGGGACCACTAGCAAATATCTAGTCAAATATCTACACCTACCTGTCTCTCTCTTTTTGCTAGCTCTGCAAGTGTTGTTTTAAGCACCTTCATTTCACTGGTAACTGCTTCTAATATATTTTGGTTTTTTTCTTTATCTTCAGTAGCTTTACGTTCCTTTAAAAGGAGTTCTGATTTGACAGATCTAAGTTGTTTCTCAGCTTTTTCTTTCATTCTTTCCAATTTGCCTTGAGACTTATTGAGTTCTTCTATTGTTCTGTTCTGCTCCAAAGTTTTGATCTGCAATAAGATGAAGAAGTATTAAATTTTTCATCCTTTTTCATCTAATGTGAACAAATAAGGGATCACGAATAAGCACTTTAATGTGGGTTCTTATGGGTTCTTGATGAAATCACAGGTACATAGGAACAATTAAAATTTAGCATCTTGCCTACTGTATGCACGAAAAAAAGCCATTTTCCCACCATATCTATATGAATAGATCTTCTGCATGTAATGTATGGGAAAAAAGAAGATTACAGCCACATCAACAGGAAAGAAAAGGATGCATATATTGTATTTTCTTACACTAGTCTGAAAATTTGCATTGTGCTTTATGGACACTTCTTAGCATATCAATAAAAATTGCAAAATACACTAAAACATTTTAATATTATATTTGCTTTTGCCACCTAGATAGATTTGAGCAGTTCTCTATGAACACATTTATTATAAATGAACTCCAGCTGTATACAACTGGAACAGAAAAATGGCAAGAAGCACAAATGTAAAGTTTTAACTCACCTTAAGTTCATTGGTTTCAGACAGCTTGGCTTTGAGATCAGTATTCGTTTCCCTTGCCAGATCAAGCTGCTTCTGTAACCTCTCTATCATCTTATGTAACTTTCTGACAGTGAGATTGGCCTCATCCCTTTCCACAGCTAAGGCAGTCCTGATTTGCTTCTCTTCTTCCAGCTGGGTTACTTTCTGCCGCAGAAGGTTCATGTGAAGCTCTTTGCTTTCAAGTTTTTCTTTCTGAGTCTTCAACTTGTTTTCCAAACACAAGGATATTTGAAAAAATATATGTGAATGACAGTGGTGCTACACAGATTGTTTTGCAAATTTAATCCCTGTGTTGCACATATAACCTGAACTCCTTTTCCTCTCCTGAAAACTGTGTAAAGAAATATAAACATATATACACTAACTTGATACTCCTTATATTACCAATTCATTGTGCTTCTCCATCCCTGAATTCGTGCACTGCCTTTTAGAATGATTTTACACAGAGACTTCATCCCATTTGAACACAAATACTTGTGCATCACTTCTAACATCTGAGATTGCCTGAAGTATAAGACACCAGTCAAATACAAGATGCAAGAGAGATTCATTAAGGAGACAGTGGTTTCAATGGTGGTAGTTTAAGGTACTTCCGTCTACAGTCAGTTTAAGCTAGTGTGCAAGAAGGAGAAGCAATATACAGAAATAAGGAAGCTTTCATCCACTGCTCCAATGTGAGGTCCAACAGCTTAGTTTTTTAATTTTGCTGCTGAAGGAGCCACCTGTTTTCAATTTATCTGGAGTGAGCTGTCAGGCTTTACTCTGGAACACCTGAGGAGTATTGACATACATATACTCCCTGCTAGAGAGGCAGTTGTTTCACAAAAAAAAAAAAGAAAAAAAAAAAAAGAAAAATAGTATTGTTTTAAACCTTAAACAGACTCCAATTCTCAGCTCTACACCAGTCTGATAAGCCTAAACCCTATAGATTTCACTGAGCTATAATAGGATGATGGAGGGATGTTTGACCAAATTTGAACAGATTTGGATTTGTTCCTGAAGAAACAATTGAATGAAGTAACAGTTCTGGTTGGAAACACTGAAATTCTTGGTGAAGTACAACCAACACCCCGTTAGCTTCTAGAAAAGTTTGTGTTATATATCCCCTCCCCCACAGATCCTTTCAGATTTAAATATTGATAGTTGTTTACAGAAGTATGTGTTATATGTGTATTAAAAAGTAGACACATAAACACACATCATGTGTTCAGCCCACTGGTGGGTTTTGTTGTTTTAATATGCAGCCTGTTTGCACAGTTTGCAAATGTTTGGTACCTTCTTTTTATAGAATGGGCATCTTTGAAATTCCTTGTACATATGCAATCTGCTGTTTCTAGCAAACCACTATAGAAATATAGCCATAGTAATGTTTATCTTTGAAACAAATAGTAATGCCATGGGGTTTTTTTGCATACCTTCCTTCTGAGGCTGTGTGCCACAGTCTTGTTTTCAATCACTGCATCACCTTCCAGTTTCACTAACTGCTCTACCCGGGCTAGAATTGCATCCATATTCATATCAAATCCAACCTCTGCTGCTAGACTATCCAGCTTCATCTTCTCATTCAGTTGCTCCAGAAATTTCAGATACTAAGATAAGGCGTGGGAAAGTGGGCAAAAGAATAATAAAACTTCACTTAAAATCTTCAAGTACAATTTAAAAGCCATCCCCCCTACACCAGCAGTCAACAATACATAGCCAAGTCCACGATCCACAAGAAATAATAAAGGCTATATTTACAATACACACTCCTGACACAATTGCAAATTCTCCATATGTACTTATTTAGCCAACATTTATTCTGTTCATAAATCCCTAGACCTACTGTATTTATCTTCTTAGTAAGACAAGATGCATTTTTGCTTCTCTGCAGCACTAGGTATGTCTCTGCTTCTGACTCCAGTTCCTGCTTGGAGCTCTGTTGCTTTACACGGATAGGCATGGGCAAGGAAGAGTTAGAAAGGACAGCTACATCCTACCTAATAACTGCCAGTGCTGTGATTGCCCAGTACTGTGACCTTTAAAACAGATATAAATGATACCAGTGATGCCATCTGAGGAGACATAGGAATATTAACATCTGTCTTTAGCCATTCTTTGGAAGAGAGCGGTTTAGAAATAACAGCTGCTGGTTTAAAAATTGCTTTTAAGATTATTTTAATTGCATCTCCATCTGGTGATAAACACGTACAGATATGAAATATTATTCAATCTGGCTTTTTCCTTCTTTGTTCTGCTCTGCTAGATCTTTAAAAATTGCATTAGTTCCCTGCTCTCAATGAGCGTCTCTTGCAAAATCCAAAGCTCTCCTTCTGACTAAGAACTATGTTTCCCTTTGTTTTCTCTTACTTCTTTTGCAGACCACAATCTTTGCAAAGAACCAACAAAATAAAACCAAACCAAACAAAACAAAAAACTAACAAACCAGTTTTATTACTAGTTCACTAGCAAGAATATCCTTTTGTTTTGTGATGCTTCTGGTTCAAAAAATTAAAAACACCAGCAGTAGAAGAAAACACTGAAGTTGCGCATTAAGGGGAAAAGAATCACAAGAAGAATCTCTTCATTGCAGCAAAATCTAGAGACAAATTTAACAATCTAGGGTCAAATGCTCTTAACAGAGAATGTAGAGACGAAGAAACAGATCCTTTGTCTCATTTTCTCTCAGTGTGGTGGGTGTTTCATTCATAAAAGTTACTGTATCATAGCCTAAGGCAAAACAAATAGCACCAGATTTTTGATTCTTTGCAAATTCAACTTTCTAATCACTGACCTTGGGCTGGCAACATGCTATAACTTTGCCTTTCTTAGTTGCATTGGATGGCTGGTTTGGCTTTCTGGGTACTACGCCATTTTTCAAACTCTTAGTATATGATTTATAGGCTAACAGTGTGTTCATTCATCCAATTAACAAAAAAATCCTGGTAGACATAATTGTCCAAGAATATAAAAGAAACAAAGACTGCAAGATCTTGAGAGATAGCAGGCTGGATGATAATACTACAGAAAGACACAGAGATCAGAGTATGCTTTGAAATCAGAGAATCATTGAAAGATCTCTGATGTATTTACAGAGACTTCTTTTAATCTGCATTTGGGGTGGGTTTTTTTTCCACAATAATGGACTTGGAACTCAACAGCTTAGCTTCTTCCAATTGCAACTGTTGGTCAAAGAAAAGATATTACTACCCGCTACATGATGTCTGATTTTGCTAATTTGCATTACTTGGAGTGTTGTGAGTAATGCTTCAGATGACCAGTGCAATACAATCAGCTGTATCTCTGTCCTTAGTGACTATTACTCAAAATTAAATAACATGTGCAACTACCTTTTGTTTCTCAAGCTTCAAATCATCTTGCATCAGATCTACAGTCAGTAATTCTTCTTCCAAGTGTTTCAGTTGATCCTGGAAGCCCTCAGAACATTTTTCAGCTTTTCTGCTCCTCTCCAGAGCTTTGTGGTACAATCTAGTCTGATTTTCCAAAGCTTCAGTCAATTTAGCTATTTGGGTTTCAAGTTGAGATACCATCTAGGGAGCAAGCAAATGAACAAAACATATGGAGTTAGGTGGGTTTGGAAATACTAGAAAGATACGAAATATGCACCATCAAATTAATAAAACTATGGTAAAATACTTATCTTTAAAATGTATGCATTTACAAAGATAAAAAGAGAAAACGGCAGAAGTGGTGACATTTGAGACATCCAAAAGTGAACAGCAGAAACCATATATAAATCAAATTATTAAAAGGGATTGCTATTTAAAAAAATCAATAAAAACTAATTACACACAAAACTTCCAAAGATGTGAGCACAGCAGCAATAGTTGGTAGTCGGCTATCACTCTTTAACACAAGCCAACAAAATCATTAGTCTACCAAGAAGCTGAGTAGAAAAAGCAGATAAGTAACTTAGAAAATACATGCACCATGTAGGGGAGAATGTAGATATGGATAACTAAGCCTCAGGAGTGTTTCCCAATTGTTAACTGTAAAAGAGTGTTTAACTAAAAGATTTTGCTAAAAAAAAAGATAGTAATAATAATTTCTGTAATCTAGCCAGAGCTCAACGATAAAAGGATAAAATCTCATAACAAGTGACTAAACTAACAATCTTGAAATCATTTCTAGCTGTATACTGTTTACAACACCTACATATAATGTAACGCATTTTAAGTTGTAAACTACTTATAAATTAGACGCTTGAAGGTATCTGGTTACACTACTGCCAAATACTGAAAGGCAGTTCTATCCCAAAAGTTACTTGCTTCCCTCTATCTTCTGTCATATAAATTATTACATAATTAATTATATTGCATTTGTAACTCCGTGTTCAGACACTCATCTCCAAGAAGCCTCTTCATTTTAAGCATCTGGCTGGTTCCTGTTAATAAAATGAACAATAGGCACACAAAGCTCCCATTAATTTTGTTGGCACTGAAAGGTTTCCAACTCAAACTGCAATTAAATACAAACAACAGTTTGCACCCAACTTGCCAAAAAAACACTGAGAAATTACTGCTGCTCATACAGCAATAGAAAATACTAAACAATAATAAAACTGCAAGAACCCACATACATATTTTATGCCTTTTGCATAAAAACTCACTAAGCAGGAAAAAAGCAGTTCCAGTAACTTGTTCCCCCAGAGATGTGCCGCTGCACCCAGAGCCCCTTTATCAGGCTGCAGAGTGGCCCTGGGTGCAAACCAGCTACAATGGGGTTTTAGAGGCTTCAAAGGTCCATAAACACAAGAAGGCGAGGGACCATACCACAGAACCTGAGAGCACAAACCCACCAAGCCATCATTCTGTCATCCAGAGCACCCTGGTGTAACTTTCATCCTTGCTTTAGGGACAACCCAGAACTTAGGTATTTCCTAAAACACACTTGCACCCATGTTACCCACCCGTGCCTGTATCCAATGTCTTAGAGAGGCAGCATTTTTGGTCCTGCAGTTCTGACCTCCACAATTTCCTCTGCCTATGACTTGTGCAGCTTGTTCAGCCAGCCTTCAGAAAAAAAAAAACATTTCCTGCTTTTTGTTTTAATGTGGCCACCAGATAATTTCAAACTAAGACCATTTTACATACAACACCAAGTTGGGTGGCCAAGTGCTGGGTCACAACACTGCTACAGGCTGGGGGAAGAGTGGCTGGGAAGTCCCTGGTGGAAAGGGACCTGTGCATGCTGGTTGACAGCCAGCTGAATATGTGCCAATAGTGTGCCCAGGTGGATGAGAAGGTCAATGGCATGCTTTTTTGTGTTGGTTTTGGTTGGTTTTTTTTTTTAAATGCTTCATCAAAATGCACAGGGATATTTTCAAAAGCTATCTTCAACCCTAGACACAACACAAAAACTTTTGGTAACATTAAAAACCAAAACATCAGCAGGAGATGCTAGAATCTTAAAATCTGGCAAGGACGCCGAAGTTGGTTTTCAGTGGCTCACTGAAAACACCTTTTGATTTAGTGTCTGACTTTTAATTATACAATAGTCCTCACTGACAAAATTAATAAAATAATAAAATTGCCCATGTAAGCAAACAAGCGAGAAACTTCAGCTCTCCTTCTGACTAGGTGTCAAGGTACTGATATTGGTCAGACTGCCTTCTGACTTACTTTCCTCCTGAGTTGTCCCTTCTCTACCTGGACATTCAAACACATCTTTGCAAACACTACCAGCCAAAACGCCTCAAGCCAGAGGCAGCTGCCTTCCTAATACCTTTCTCCTGCATGGTGAACAATGTTTAACTGTAAGTGTAAAAATACTTCTTTATTTTTAGGGGTAGGTTTTTTTGAGGATTATAGGGAAAAACGTTGCCTGGTACAACTCATCAGTTTTACATGCTTTGAGAAAGAAGTTGCTATTGTAGCAGCAAATCCATGCCTCCATGCTTGTTCACAACCACACAGCCACTCTTGATGTCTGCTGGCACTGAAACCAAATTTCAATATTTTAACTGAAAGACATTCCAGTTCTTTTCTTCTTAACAGCACCTATTGTTAATTTAATTTCTGAACTCTTCCTACTTAATAAAAAAAAAGATGCTTTCCACCTATTACCACAAATCAACTGACAACAAAATTAAAGGTTTCTGTAATTTCAAAATCTAAGCAGAAGGAATGAACACTCTACCAGATTAATAAAATTAAACAGGATCCAAAGAGAATAAATACACACACTGGGCAAGTGCAGTAGTTGCTGACTTACTATTTGTTTACTCTCCTCTTTACAGTTTATTTCCCGAATCCTCTCCAAAATGGCATTCTCGGACGGTTCAACTATTGCAGATCCACTGCTCAGTAGGGTGGCAATTTGTTCTTTAAAAGCCTCTAAAGAGCTCCGAGCAGTCCTGGCTTCTGCTCTGCTGCTCTTCAAGCTTCCGTCTAACTCGCTGGAAGATTTCTTCAAACTGTGTAGTTCCCTCTTTGAGGTGTCCAAGGCCTTCTGGTTAACAGTCAGTTTATCTTGGAGGTTTCTGAACTCCATCTCTAAATTCTGTCTCTCTATTATAGCACTGTCAAGATCCTAAAATGCATGAAAAATTAAACTGCATTTTTTAAATACACATACCAAGGAATAACTCAGAAGCAGGTACTGCAGACACAGAAACTAGGATGCTCATACGGATTCAACATCAGGGTTTCATAGGAGAACTGCTATTGAAATTGATGAAAGGCCAAATTCTGCAGTAATCACCCTATAGATTAACCTCTGGCAGTGGCCTGCAAAGAGGAATACATGCATAAAATTTGCAGGTTTAAAAAAAAAAAAGTTTCTTAATTGTAAAACTACTGATATCATATTTTTCCATTCAGATAATATGACCTGAAAAACAGCGAACAAGATGTAACAGTAATAACGCCAAAGTACTACAACTCAGACAGGACAGGATAGGACAGGATAGGATAGGATAGGATAGGATAGGATAGCATAGCATAGCATAGCATAGCATAGCATAGCATATTTCAGTTTGAAGGGACCTGCAGTGGTGATCAACTCCAGCCACCTGAGCAATTCAGAGTTGACCAAAACAACAGATACAATCTGTCTGAAAACAGTGATAAGAGGTGATCTTTGAGATCAGCTTACTGAATGTGACAAAAATTCCTTTTATACACAGAAATTCCTTTTATACACAGAAATGGGAAGTGAAGGACCAAACAAAGGCTTGGTTGGGAAAAAATAAAATATAGCCAGTACATACGTATCTATATCAGTTATATATAAAATATTGACCTAACAGGGCAAAGTGGACAGACAGAATTGTGTATCCTGACCCACAACACCAAAACAAACAACAGGAGAAAAATTAAAGAAAAATAACCATCTAAACATAAAGAGAAAATAATGTCTTTCATTCACCTTGTGAATCTCTTTCCTTTCCCCACAATACCAATATTAAGAATGCTTACATAGTCATATACAAGAAAAATATTTGCAGTGAAACCAACTAAAAGTATAGCAAATACTAAATCTTCATTTCTCAAGGCATTATCTGATTGATAAGAACAAATGGGAAAGAATATTACTTCAAACAGGACAAAAAAATATGACAGAGGGTGGCATATTTAGAGAGTGACTGAATTCCTCTGGAAGTCTCAGTGGTTAGTAGAGGTTCAATAAGTGGACTGATGTGAGTTAAGATTGTGTACACTGGAGTTAAAGAATTGTTCCTGGAGCAGTTATGAATATGGTGATTACTCAAGGGTCTCTCAGGCTCCGTGTGTGCTTGCTGTAGTCATTTGTATCAATGGAATACATGCCAATCAAGGAGTAGATCTGGGAGCATTTACATAGATCATCAGGGAGGTTGGACAAAAAGGGAGTTTGCAGAGCACCCTTAGAAAATAAAACATAAACATATGATACTAAAAATAATTAAATTTTTAATAGTTTCAAAATGGAAACAAGCAAAAGCACAAACAAAAACAAACCCTGTCATTTTGAACATTATTTGTTACTATACCTTTCTAAAGTAATTGTAGAACCATTTTAGAAACGTGTTGGCGTGATTCCTTGCCATTTTCTCTTTTTTATTCTAAACAAGCCCTATTAATAGAAAATTCCCACCTGTGCTCAGAATTACATTACGGTAATTACAGCAAAGAATAAAGAGTAATTTATTTCAATTACAGTTTTCAGTGGTGCGTATTTTTCCTTCAAGAAAGGCAGTGCTAAATTAGTTTGCCAGTACCAAGGATCTTATCTAATTACAATCTCGTTTAAAATGTGAACACCTGACAAACAAACACAGTCGAATCAAAAGAATCAAGGTATAAAACAAGAAAGTGCAAGCCACCAAACACTGGCTGGAAAGCTGCCCAGCAGAAAAGGACCTGGGGGTGCTCACTGAACATGAGCCAGCAGGTGCCCAGGTGGCCAAGAAGGCCAGTGGCGTTCTGTCCTGTATCAGAAATAGCGTGGCCAGCAAGACTATAGAAGTGATTCTCTCCCTGTACTCAGCACTGGTGAGGCCACATGTCGAATTCTGTGTCCAGCTCTGGGCCCCTCACTGCAAGAAAGACATTGAGATGCTGGAGCATGTCCAGAGAAGGGCAATGGAGCTGGTGAAGAAGGGTCTGGAGCACAAGCCTTGTGAGGAGCATCTGAAGGAGCTGGGGATGCTTTGCCTGAAGAAAAGGAGGCTCAAGGGAGACCTTATCGCTCCCTACAACTGCCTGAAAAGAGGTTGTAACCAGGTGGGGTTTGGCCTCTTCTTTCAACTAATAAGCAATAGGACAAGAGGAAATGGCGGCCCCATAGTGCACCAGGGGAAGTTTAGCTTGGATATTAGAAAAAATTTCTTTACTAAAAGGGTTGCCAAGCACTGGAACAGGCTGCCCAGGGAAGAGGTGAAGTCCCCATCCCTGGAGGCATTTGAAAGACTTGCGGATGTGGCACTGAGGGACACGGTTAATGGTGAACTTGGCAGTGCTGAGTTAACATTGGACTCAATGATCTTAAAGGTCTTTTCCAACCTAAATAATTCCACGATTCTATTAATACCGGAACCTTAATCAGCATCAGGGTTTCAACACACTAAGTCAACTACACATATGTATAAAGAATCCACATTACATTAACAGGAATAAGAAGGTACACAGAGAAGGCAGGTATCTTCTAGACTAATTCTTACACCACCTGCATTGCATTACCACTGTTATACCATAAGGATTGTAAATAGCTTGCTCTTAGCTTCTCTGATAATTAATCTGAAAATATCTGTGATGCCTGCTGAAACCTGTCTCAAATATGTATTTTCTTAATGACATCATATAAACATAAAAGAAAAAAAAATCCAGGTTCTGAGAAACTCATTCTTTTATTTATCTGTTGGGACGAGAAAAAACTAAAATCATGTGCTTGTCTCTCCTGCAATCTAAGTATTTGGGTATATTTAAAATGCCTATTTTAGGTAGCCATGTTTCTCAAGTTTAATCAATTTCCTTAAATAATATTTTTATATTTTAATTAACTGGTTTCATACAGTCAATTTATTTTAATAAATGCATATCAATTAGAAACTACTTAGGTACATTTTATTCACTAACATTACAATACAATATTGAATACCAAAGAGTATTTTCTTGATTAATTTTGCATTAGTATATTTGTATTAATTAAAATTGCTTGAGTATATTTCAAGTATGTTCTTTAAAGATTTTGCATGGTGCATGTCTTTACAAAACAGATGTTTAAAACAACACTTCAGAGTGAAATCACAAATATTTCCAGGTTAAATCATCAGCAAGGATGTGAAATAAAACAAGATAATCCACTAGTTTTTGTGGTTCATCAATGTCAATGCTGTATGAAGGGCAAATTATAATCTGGAAGAATATATGCGTCCTTTTCTATACCTTAGATAAATACCACAGAGGAATTTATTAAATATTAGAAAGAAACTTTGTTAGAACTAATAAGACATTTTAAAGGACCTACAGACACTCTCAAATAGTGTTATAATTCTGTAATTACGATTATCATAATCAATAACTACTGCCTGGACATACAGAAAGAAAGAACAGGTATTCTCATTCTAGAAATCTTCGCAGCATTTAAAAGTCATTTTTCATCACATGCAAATTTGATATCCAGCACAGCCACAATAACGGTATGCAAAATATTTACACATTTCCAGGAGCAAACTCTTGCAATAGTCTGTCAGAAATGTGAGAAGTTCAGAATTCTAAAAGAACAGTAATACCTAATAGCTTCTTGACTTGCCTTTTTTTAGTTATGTATTTTACTTATATACTGTTTCAAGACTGTATTGGTTTTTATTCTTTGCTACTTGCTATTGTCATACAGTGAGACAGAGGGGAACAGATAAAACTATTGTTCACTTGCTAATGTTCCTTGAATTAACCCAAATAACTGCAACAAATACATATGAAACATGTTAAGAACATTTTGAATATATTAACCTTAAAACATAACCAACTGGCTTTCATTTTGTTCATTAAAAATTTTGGAATACAGACAGCTGCCTCCTTCCAGGACATAAAGAAAAGCACCTTGTCAAGAGAAGGAGTTCATAGAACCATAAAGAGCAGGAGTGGAAAATTACCTCACAACTAAAACCAGCAATTATGGTGGCAGGGAACAATGCAGTGTCTGAGTCCTGCTGGAGATGACTGACAGAACAGTGTGATGGTCTCTAAATGCTTTGAAAAAATTTTAAAAGAAAACCGAGGGAAATGGGCTGCCATCTCAATGTGTAACACTGAAGATGGCCAAAATGTTTGGTCCTGAGAGCTTCAGGCACACACAGACATACTTGCATCCAACCTCTGCTGGGTAAACTCAGCTACAGGCAATTCCATTAATTAAGTTCAGAAAACAGCCCAAAAACACATAGCTGAGCATGAGTCTTCTGGAACAGGAACACTATGGATTTCTGCTTTTTGCCTTTACAAGGGAACACTTCACAGCATGTGCAACTTTGTTCATGTGCTTAAACTGTGCAGCAAAGTATATGACAAAACTCACTTTATGCTGCTGGAGCCCTCCGTGTCACCTACTGTTAAGACACTCATCCAGGCAACAGGGGATGCCATACATTACACTTTACATGTGAGGATTTAAAGCTTTTTTTTTGGTTTTTTACTTATCTTTCAATACTAACTTTCTTACTATGCTTCTGTGAACACAAAAGCTTCAGACACAAACATATTTACTCAGTGTCTGCTAACATAAGTAGCTAAACCGAAAAAGCACTGGAGCAATCTTCAGCCTCTAGATAAGCCCCGATGGCATACACACCATTTGAAAGAATAATTTAGAAAGACATTTCTGTAATATTGGTTAAATAAATTATGTATTTGGCATATGCACAATAATGATAGGAAAATATTTTTTGTAAAACTAGCTCAACTTATTAAATGCTTTGGCAGTCAGAGCAAACTTGCAAAACAAGTCACAAAGGAAGCCCTAATCTTGGTTTAAAACATCTCCTGATTCTGGTTTACTTAGTGAGTGAACTACACTCTGCTCTTCCTCACACACCTGTGTTTGAAATGAAGTATGAGAACAAAATGTTCTCAAAAAGGACCCATTTAAGTTTTTCTGCAGGTTCTCCCTCAGTTCCATTGAGCCTTAGAAAATTTAACACAGCTTGGTAAGAACTATTTTCAGCAGCAAGTAAAATTTATGACCCTTGTGGTACTTAATATTTATCTTCCCCACAACAAATTCTTTCTTCTCCAGAGTACACTGCCAGCTATTTCTCATCTCCTAAGTATTTTGCTTACAACCAAATCAGAACACTATATCCTTTAAAGTGTACGGTGGCGGTCTTTTGCTCAGAAAAAAAAAAGAATGCTGGGGGTGGGGAAAATGTTGTATTATAAAACTCACTTGCACAAGTTTGCCTTTATGCTTAAAATTTCTTCAAACTCAATCACACACAACTCAGCTACATATCTGGTGGTCTAAATTTCTTCCCTTATTTTCTTAAGTTCTGGCCATCAGCTTTAACCACACTGTTCCACCTGTGGGAAATTTTCGTTATGGCTGCTTCCTTTCCACAGTTATCACTCAAAGTACAAAGCAATGAGGAAAACTGCTACAGAAATGTTGTTTGTCCATCATTTGAAATGTACAAACTCTCAATGGCAAGTTGTCCCAGAGCAATTAAATCTTTAAATCACATGCTTTTCCTTTCCAAATCATAGCTAGGTGAATTTGGTGAATACTTGACTTACAACTTAACTTACATTTCTCATTTGAGCATCTTTCCTGCTGCAGAGATTTCCTCTATGACTCCCTAAGAGTAAAACAGTGCTTTCCTGCAAGAGCCATCCTACTGCCTACAACTTTTTGGGTATGAGCCAACAGTTACGAAATACAAATTTATAACGCAGTGAAAAGATAATATAGGGTGTCTAGAAGCCAAGACACTTTACCTTCCACTTCCTTAAGAGAAAGAATAGTGTACTATCAATTCCTTTCAATTTCTCATTAGAATTTTTTAAGAAACTGAGTAAAAGAAATCTCAGAAAACTTGCAGTACCATATGAATGTTATTTAAAAGAGTATATTTTCATTGTTGCATGCTTGTGCCTCAGATATACTGATTAACTCTATACACATTTGTTTATTTACATGTTTGTGCAAGCACAACAAAGGCTACAATACCAAGAAAGCAAAAGTAGAAATTCGCAAACAGCATTGGAAGACACCAAATCTGCATCACACCAATTTTAAAAAATGCTTTTGTTTAATCTCCATATATTCTGAAACTTAAAAAAAGTTGAGAATAACCTCAGAAAAATGTCTTTTTTAGAAAAGACCCTAATCAACAGAAGTTTTTCAGAAGCATTTTTCCTCATAAAATTTCTATTGAAAATTAATTTGAAATGTCAAGAAAACATCTGAAAACCAGACAAACATACAAGTAATGCAATTAAGTACCTTACTAAGTTTTTCCATGTCTTGATAGTATTGTGCTGCCTTTTTTTGCTCCTTTGTCACTTCTGAGACTAGCCTCATGATAGTTTCTCTGCTAGCTTTAGACTCCATCTCATGGACATTCACAGCTTCTTGAAGAGCAGCCACCTGGTCTTTTAGTGTCAGATTTTCTTTACATATTTCAGAGACCTTGAGAAATAATTCAAGTATTAGAAGCCCTTTAAAAGCACTTAAAAATGAAATATATTCACCCCAGTATACCTGCTCCTAATCATCCCAATAAAGACATGATGTTTCTGGTGACCCCTGTGTCAGACCTATAACTGCATTCTACTATTCATTTATAAAGGAGTAGAAAGACAATTAAAATTATAGAATCGTATTCTCACCACAAACCCCCACCTTAGTATAACGTGGGTCAGATTTACTCCAACACAAACTTTATGATCTATTAAACAGGTGGAGAGCTGCTACTGCTGCTGCATATCCACGCTTGACATGAAGGTCAGAAAAAAGATCATGTAACTGCTTCATGTGAAAAGCAGACAATTTCAGCCTGGTTTTTTAAGATGTGTGCCTTTCATTTGGAATTAGAAAGCTGCAATTTATGCTCAAAACTTTTAAGGCAAGGGAGATTTGAGGTAGTAGCAGATGTTTCATAAGTAATTCAAGGGCAGAGGCAAATACATGGTGTGCTGCCATTATGAGCTGCCATTCCTTTCCAGGAGCATTCTAGGGCTGTTTTGGTATGTTATGCTGTTTCCAATAACTGGAATAGATGAATGTGGGCACTTCAAAGAGTGAGTAAAAAACGTACCCTGATTCCTACTGGCAAGACATTTGTTAAGACTAAAACAGATCAATTCTGTCTTAAATAAAACCATAACATGGAAAAGAAGCTAAACAGATGTGCCAAACCCCAAGAAAAATGAGTTGCTAAGGTTTCCTAATGCACACAGTTTTCAGCACAATTAGATTTCCCAACTACATTTATTACTTATTATTATTACTACTACATAAAAGACATCAACATACATTTTTTAAAGCTCCAGTTACTAATTGCATTCATTTATTAAAGTATGCAAGAGTACCTCTCGCATGACATCTAACCAAATTTTGTTAGAGAACCTATTACAGTTTCAGTGTGCTTGCAATATTATGTATTATTATGAGGGCAAGTACTTTAAGAAACCACTGTGATATATACCTAGATAACCTTAATTTATTAAGATAGAACTCTTACAATGATGTGAATATAATGAAAAAGAATTTCCCCAAATACCTAATGTGCTACAAAGAAAAACAGGGATATCAAAGACTAGACAGAAGACAAGTAAAATGCATAAAATTAGACTAAAATGTCTTTCAACAGCATTGACAGAGGTTAAAAGAATATCCCAACAATTTTTCTTTCCTAAGCGGAAGCTTAGTTTTTAGAACTTCAGAAGTATTCTGAAGAGAAATAGTAGTGGTTTATGATTAAGTCTCAGAAACATCACAAAGTTATTAACAGCATTTTATTACAGGGCTTAGGGTTGCTTTAGGATATGCCATTTCAAATGTTTCTATTTAATGGTATGTCAGCTCAAGATAAGTGTAAAGATCTCGTGCCATATGTTTACACATCACCTAGTGACTCCCAGTGTTAATGTTTTCAGGAAAGCTTTCAACCAAGTATCTAATCAGGGCTGTACTCAGGAACCACAGGGTGATAAAATATTTATGCAGATAAGAGCAGAATGAGTTCACTGAGATCTATTAGTGTTCAGCACCTTTGAAAATTAGCCCATTAGGACAAAAAAATAAAAAGTCTGTCTTAAATGACAGCACTGTCTGCAAACCATTATAAAACACAGAGATCTTCATCTTCATCACTTAATTTATTTCTGTGACAATCAAGTATTTTTCATTAAATTGCTATAGAAAAACCCTTGCCTACACACAATCACCTTTGACATTAAATGTTCTTGTGGTTTCTCTTTTTCTCTGATGTCTGTGTCCAAGAATCCAGAAAGCTGTGTAAGGAGCTCTTCATACTTTCTGCTGATTTTAGAAGCTTGAGTCATGTTTTCTTCACTTTTATTCAAGTATTTACTAGTCAGACAGAAAAAAAATACACACACCAGGATGAATGTTCTCTGTAAAAGAATTCAAGGCAAAAGACATTATCCTAAGACTATTGCTAGCTTCTGCATACCACCAAATTAATTTTAAAAGTTACATTTAATTTTCTATTGTCTGTTATTTAATACATATGACTTCTGTTGTTGCCTTGTGTAAACATTTATCTTTGCTTTTGATCGGCACTTCAAAGAATTTTCTATGATCCCAACCTCATTCTCAGCACAAGATTTCAATAAAACACAAGAACCAGGTGACACCAATAAGTAGCGCCCTCAAGACACTAGAAGTAGAAAGTACAAGCAAAAGCTTGGAAAAGGTAAGGGGGGAAAGACAGTAATCAACTTTGAGTAAAAATATGCTGAAAGCACTTCACAA
Organism: Lophotriccus pileatus; assembly: GCA_035583135.1. Classification (NCBI taxonomy): domain Eukaryota; kingdom Metazoa; phylum Chordata; class Aves; order Passeriformes; family Tyrannidae; genus Lophotriccus; species Lophotriccus pileatus. The sequence continues at coordinate 56,311,007 of JAWWES010000115.1, forward strand.
GCCCCCTCTAAAGAAGCTGACAGTGCTGATCAACAAACTCCAAGGAAAGAGAAGCCTCTCTGGACTAAAAGAAGTATAAGACATCCAGAGTACCTTGTGAAGGGAAATGTACCAACAGAAGCAGAGATGGGAGACACTACTTTACTACACCATCTTCTGCAGCACAGCACTACCAATGAAATAGATGGATTAAAAAAGAAAATATCTAGGGACTAACACAAAGGTTTGAAGAAAAAGCAGCTTTTTGCCATCAATTTCAGAAGTTTCAACAGGTGCCTATCGTGTGAATATGTATCCCAGCCTTAACTGCAGGTATCAGTCTGTAAATGCTGGATAACAACAACCAACCAACTAAACCAGCAGTCAGTTTAACTCATTAGTATAAATGTGGTTAAATCACTGCCCTTACCAGGGACAAAGACAAGTCCAGCAAACAAGAAGCACCACAGTCTGCATTGGTAGGTAACAGATAAAAATCTTGCTCATGATGCTGAAATACACATCACATGAAAAACTACAAGGAATGAGATTAACAAAAACAGCCAACCAAAGCTCAAATTGACCATTAGTATAATCCAAATATCAACTCCAACACCTCTCAGAAAACACAAGAGAGGTACTTAGTGGTAGAGTGCAAGACAAGCTATTGCACCCTCAGTTGAAAAACAAGGTACTTTCTAAAGCAAGTTCTTCGTGCTAGAAGAAACCAAGACATGGGATATAACCAAACAGCTGTCTATAGCAAATATTTTGTTGAAACTCATTTGCTTATCAGAGTATAGCACTATTCTCAGCTTTCAAGGTGGTTGGTAGTCATCTCTGGAATCATTCTTTTCCATTTCTGATTTCTTCCTCTCTAAGTTGGCAATCAAACAAAGCATCATTCCATAACCAAAGAGCAGCATGAGACTCCAGTATGAAATGCACAGTGAGTGCAAACACAGTACATTAGATGGCTTTAAATCAGTAAGTAAAACAGATGGTCCATGAAAATATTTAAGGTATAGCCTTAAAAGGGAGAGCAGCTCAGCTGCTGTCAGTGCTGCACAATGAAAGAGAACTGTAAAATAACAAAGAATTAATAACATTAATTACTGCTCTGAACATTATGAGGGTAATTCCACATAACTACTGCATAGCACACACTGTGAGCCAAAAGAGCTCTGCCTTCTACAGCAGACACTGGCCCCCGGAAAACAAGCACCTCACAGTTTTCTCACTTCCAGGCACCTTCCTTTCCTCCATAGCCCCAGCTAAAGCTGTGAGATGGTCACTAAACTGCTGTCCCAAGAGGGAGGTATGTCACAAGTGAAAAGGTATGAGGTTCCAGATGTGCTATACATGCATGCCAATATGTTAGAATATGGTATTAGATAGACTACCAATCCCACAACTGTTCTACGGCTTTAAAAAAATGAGGCATCCACACTCAGAACCATGTCTGCTTCTAAAAATAAAAAATCTGAAGTACAAAGCACATACTTGATAACTCTACAAATAACCTAATTACCTCCAGTAGGGCCATAAAGGTGTGAGCACCCAGAAAATAGGCAATCAAGTACAAAAAAAAGTAGAACACAGCTTTTTCACAGTTTTGCTAGCTCTTCAGAACTAATGAGCAAAGAGAGGGGAGGAATAGGAAGATAAAACCTTTTCACAGTTCACACTCTAAAAATGCCATGGCAATAGATCTGTTGAATAAAAAAGTACCATTTTCAATAGGAGAGGTGCACATCCTGGAAGCCAATCACAGAATTCATCGAACATTTCTTACCATATCCCCAGGTACAGAATGCAAATATGCATTTCCTACATACTGGCTTGCTCTTCCATTTCATCAGGGATTTTCAGTGAAAATCTTTTTTGAATACCTAATTAGGACTAGTCATATGCCACGCACTACCAAGGTGGCCAGATTAAGTGACTGAAGCTCATTAAGTCAGTACGTTGGTTAGTAATTTAACCACTAGCTGGGGTTGAGAAAAAGCTTGGAAAGCAAACACCACACATTCATGACCAATCCAACATGTTTGTTTCCTCCAGATAAGGAGACTCAATCTCCCTTTACCCCTTCCCTTTTTCCAGAAGTCCAGCGGCATACTCCAGGTGCACAGTGAACCAGATCTGGGATTGCTAGAGCTGCAAATCAAGATTTTTATTTTGCTCACTTCTCTCTTGGAGTAGTCACCTGGTCCTGATCACCACACAGCAACACAGAGAGAACTGATGACACAAGTGTCATGGACTAAAGAGAGCAACCAGGACCCCTCTGGGAGTGACAGCAGAGATTTATGCCTATAAAATTGATCATATCACTGTAGTGATAGGCTAGTATGATACACAATATTTCAGCAGTTTTCTCCCAGTGAGTTAGGCAAATGGGATAGCAGTTTTTCTTCCCTTTTTTCTTCTTTCTTTTCCCACCAGAAATAGCTTTTTAAAGAATCTTATTAGTTATTATGTCAGAGACTGACACTTTTTATGTTGCTAGGATGCATAAGACACTTCTTGACTTAACTATATCCTCACTTATACTGGAATCCTGTCTAAAATCTTTGGTAATCAACATCAGCACTCTCCAGGCAGAACTTTTGGCAAATCAACTGGTAATAAACAAGTGCACTGCAACGTTTTTTTCTAGATTTTAAAACAACTTAGTTATTCACTTCTAACACACAAAGCCTTGCAGAGCTGTGCAAAATACTATTTTGGGAAATACAGACATCTGGTAAACACTCACCTTGTTCTTAACTAGACAGTATTGAGAGAATCATGAATATCAGCCTGGCAACGGGTGCAAAAATCCATTACAAAAGTCTACAGGGTGTCTATTAACATGACTGACACTGATTTTTGAATTTTGGTGTTCAGAATATTTCCACAGCAATCAATTTGATTTGTGATCAACATAGCTATCAGTCTCCCTCCCTGAGACCTGAAATATGAGTAATTATGTAGAACTGACAGATCAGTGCTCTGATACACTATGCTAAGAACAGTATAATTAAAAGACACTGACTTTTATTACAAGTTTTATGCACATTAAAAGAGCAAACAAAACAAAACAAGAACACACAGCAACGTCCAAAAGAAAGCAGAAGCAGTGTCAGAGAAAGCTAACATTACTGAAAGCTGTACAGACATTAACATGTTCCTTTCAAGATACTACTAACTAGGGATTATACCATATTTCCTTTACTAGACTGCTCCTAACAGACAGCTTTACTCTAAGAAAGAAATTCACTTGATGCTGTTCTGGTTCCAGCTGTGACAGAGAAGAGGGGAAAACAGACTGGGGTGGTGCAGCAGCACAGTCACTCACCACCACAGTCCATGCAGTATGCCCACAGTAAATGTGTAAAGATGGCATGTAATAAGGACAGGCCAGGGCACTAGTCTGCACAAAGTCTGCCTCAGTGCCACACATGGAAATAACCTGAATGATGAAAGCATATGTATAATTTCTACTGTGTTCAGAGTAACAGCCCTCTGTGCTTCTTTTTTTTGTAAACAATAAGGTTACACAAAGCTGACTCATATCATCATTTCACCTTTGAAGGACAAAACACTCAAAATCCCATTTATGGGCTAACAACTCAAAACAAAATTCAAATTTCAACACCTTCCACACACTCAGGTACAACAGTTGTGCAAGGCACTGTAACAGAATTTAGAACTGAAATAAAGATTGACCACCAATATATTTTTCTGTATTGACAATTGCACCATTCTGTCATCCCAAACAAAAATTAATTCTCATGTCACATGACTCTTACTTAAGTTTGGCATTTTGATTGTGCAGTTCCTCCCTCAGCTCCTGATTTTCCTTATATGCCACCTGAGCTCTCAGCTCAGCCTGGTTTTTAGAAGTGGCGAGCACACACAGCTCTTCCTCCATCTCCTGGATTCGTGTTTGCAAAGACAGGAGGCGAGACTTCTGTCTAGCATTGCTCTCCTTGTAGCTTCCAGCTTCAGCCTTCAGCTCTTGAAAAGAAGCTTCTTTAGCAATTATGCTGGACCTGAGTTCAACAAGCTATGGATAGAAAAGGAGAAAATTAATGGAGAATAATTTTGCCCAGGCTCGAGAGAGGCAATTTTCCTGTTCTACTCTACTATTGAAACCTCACCTTGAATATTGTGTGCAGTTTGGAGCACCACAACATAAGAAAGATATTAAGCTACTGGAGAGTGTCCAGAGGAGGGCAAAAAGGATTGTGAAGGGCCTTGAGGGGAAGCCTTATGAGGAATGGCTGAGATCACTTGGTCCGTTCAGCATGGAGAAGAGGAAACTGAGGGGAGACCTCATTGTGGTCACAACTTCCTCATGAGTGGAACAGGAGGGGCAGGCACTGATCTCTGTGACGACCAGTGACAGGACCCAAGGGAATGGCCTGAAGTTGTGTCAGAGGAGGGTTAGGTTGAGTATGAGAAAAAGGTTCTTCACCCAGAGGGTGGTTGGGCATTAGAACAGGCTCCCCAGGGAAGTGGTCACAGCACCAAGACTGACAGAGTTCAAGATACTCCTGGGCACATGGTGTGACTCTTGGGGATGGTCCTGTGCAGGGCCAGGAGTTGGATTTGATGATCTTTGTGAGTCCCTTCAAACTCAGCATATTCTGTGATTCTGTGAAATAATGTGACTGTACTACAAGCTTAGTAATGCAACAAAAAAACACATTTTGGAACAGAAAAATCAGTTTCTACTACAAGACTGAGTGGAGAGATACAACTTTAATGTCATATAACTAGGAAAAAGTAAAAGAAGAGATTTGTAAGAGCAAAAGCTACTGTGCGGTAACACAATACAATTTTCCAAAATAATATCTTACAGGAAGATAAGTTTATTTAATAATACAGAATTTAGGAAAAGTTTACCTTAAGTTCTGTTGTACAACCTTAACTCTTGTCTCATATGCATCTGCTTTACAGTAAAATTATTAACACCCTTATTCCATCCTTTTTGCCTGCCCCTTGCCTGCTTCCAATTCTGGTGCACAATTCCACAGAAAATCTATAGCTGCATGAAGCTGTAACAGCAAAGTATCCTGTTGTATGGGTATGGAGCCTCTTCATGATTTGTGACATATTCAGAGGCAAATCAATCTCTGGAACATTGTGCAGTAGGCAACCTCTTCTCATCTTATGCAAATCACTATTTTTTAGTCTGATAATCCAACTGAATGTAGTTTTTCGGCTTTCCTCTCTCTTTTAGTTAAAAATACGATTTTCCATTGAACTATTTCTGCTACAAGCTTCTGGAGGAGACTGAGCTTGAGGGAGACATACCAGGCAAATAAAATTTCCTTGCAATTTTATTAAAAGGAATGAATAATTTAAAATGGATTTTTTTGTCACAAGAAGCATTAAGGCATGTTTCAGATCTCCTGACAATTCCAATTAAAAGCAGCAAGATGCAATCCAAAGCATTCCTCTCCTATTACATAAAATTAATAGGCAAATAATTAAGCCACATTAACTACTCTTTATAACAAGTGGTAGGGCTTTTAACTTGTGGCAAACATTTTAAGGCAAAAATATTTAGGACATTAAACTGCAACTCAGGACAATGTAAAATTCAGTGCTCTGCCAGAGTTTTCCAGTGTGACCAAACCCAAGATATTCAGAAAAATTCAAGAGGCTGGTGAGCCAACTGAACAGCAACTGCCTTGGAAAAGAGAGGTCCTGATTCTCCTGCTTCCAGCCACACATGCCTGTCCTTACCTCGCACCACCATTGTCTGACTCCTCCACAAACAACTTAAGTAACAGCCAACAGAAAAGAACTCACTTCTCCTCTCACAGAGGAGAGAGAGGAAGTGGAGCTGGCCACATCACAGAGAAAAGGCTAACACTGAGAAATCAGGTAGGAGAATCAAATTTGCAGCAGCAGCACAACTTTCAATAAGCTTATGATTCACATGCAAGTGCTGGTTTATCAGACACTTTGGAGCTGACATAAAGCAGCACTGACTTTAAGAAAAGCAGCTTGGCCTTTTCCCAGGTTCATGGGCTTCATTTCCATACTCCACCCTGTTCTTTGTGCTAAAAGAAGCACCAATATGGCTCCGAGGTGAAATAAGATTGGGAAATTGATCTGGCTAAAACACAACTCAAAAGGAAAGGAATGATTTTTTCAGTTGCATCGACAAAACAGTGCACCATAAAAACTACACATACATCTGTGCCGGCACAAGGGGTGGGGCTGCGGGGAAGGAAATGAGCAGCTAAAAGAACAATAGAACTGCTTTGCTTGGCAGCTGGACCAAGCTATGCTATCTTAGTGTTCATAACCTTAAAATTTCTCTGTGGTTCAACTCCCTGTATGATATTTTTTCCTCTGTCCATTGTCTTTGTGGTCAGTTCCAATAGTAGAAAAAGCAAGAATAATCCCATATCATGAGTTTTACAGAGCACTCAGCAGAACAAGGCTCTGACCTCAGCTGGGTCATGAAGGTCTTTATTAACAAGAAGATGAACAGCTGCTTTCTTGACTATTCTTTTGCTTTTGCAAGCACAGTCTTGAAGGAATCTATAAATCATTTAGTCGTTCTGGCAATAAAGCCATTCAACATTTCCAGTAATAAATTCTTTGTATGAGAACATGAGATTCTGTATGGCTTTTTAAAATTGAAATTTAAAGCACTGATCCTGGATAGATGATAAGTGCAGGGGAACTCTGCAGTCATTTCAGGATAAACTCATCAAATTAAAGCTCAGCCAATGGACACTTACCCCTGTAGTTCTGCCTGGATACTGTAAATATATGTAAATAACCATTTCATGTCTTCTGAAGGCAAATTTTACTCCATTTTAAAACTGACCACTGCCCACATTGCTGACTTCGATCAAATCAACTTTAGTCAGCCATACATTAAAAAAAATATATTTTTGGAAATCTCCTGTAATAAAACCTCTCCTGAGAAGCACCATCTAGACAGCAGGAAGAGCTGAAAAGTATGTGTATGTGTTCTTCAGCCTTTCTAGTTACAATCAACCTCATTAGTACAAACAAAATCTCACTGATGATGAAAGCAAAGCAAACTTGTGGAACTGTAATTTGAATAAAGAGGAGAAATGGGTAAAAATGGGTAACCATATTTTAACTCACCAGCAACAACAGGAGGACATCTGTCAGAATTTTCACACAACAATTTAAAAATACTAACTTTCAGGTTTAATATAAAAAGATTGAATTTAGATGACAATGATAAAAATCTAGACTGCTTCAAATCTTTCCAATATAAACTCATAATTAGTTCTTGATCACAGAAGGAAGTAAAATTCACATAGAAATTCTAAAAATAAAAATCTTACAAAAAAACAAATGTTTATTGTAAAAGCAAGATTTGGAATTTCTGCAAACTTTCTATTCTCTGCATAAAGTATCTGCAAAGAATTTTCAGGTTTAGAGAAGGATTTGAAATGTTTTTAAATGTACCTCTGACTGGACACAATCATACTTCACTGAAAGTGCTGCAAGTTCACTTTGAGCAGCTTCAGCTGCAGCTCGATAGTGATTCATCTGCTCTCTAGTGACAGGAATATCCAAAAGAACGTGATCATCAGATTCCTGTAAAGACAGCATGAAAACAAAACCACTGGAGATCACATTTTTTAACATTTTTACTGCAGTGCTTTTTTGTTTGATAAAGCTGCTCAGGCTATTATTCTGAATATGCTATTCCCAGAGTAGCATGCCCTGGCTGAAAAATAGGATAAACAGTCACTTTTCTACCAGTCACTACTTAAATCTGCAAGTTCAGCCACCAACACCAGTACTAAAGCACACTAGCATGTAAGATACTCCCCCTCAACAACCCCATGGCCTTCCACTGTTTTCAGCTCTAACTATTTCCAGTAGTTTCTGTGTATTTGGCAACATTCAAAAGGTCCCTCTTCTACAAACGTATCCAGTCACTCTTTTAACTCACGTAAACTTTAACCCAGTGGGAGTTCTCAGATGTGTCTTACGTAAAGAACCACTTTGGTTTTCAGACTTCAGTTCCACTGTTTTTCCTGTCATTTTTATTTTGGAAGAATTGCTGGAAAAAAAGCAGTGGCTATCCAACTTCTCTGTACCACTCATGATTTCGCAGATTTCTATCACATCTCACCTCCCAGTCTCTCTACCAGGTTGAAGAGTCCATGTCTACTCAGATATTTGTATCTGCCCTTCCAAGTCACTTTTTGGCTTGCCATTTGTTCTTTTACTTCTAACCTGTCAAGGCTGAAGGTCCTTTAGAACTTCATCACTAGGATACAACTTCAGCCTTCTGACTGATGTATTCTCATCCCCAGCAATCACCACACTGACTTCCTTCCATTCCTCTTCAAGTCCTGACTCTATGGCAAGCACCGCCTCTGTGTTTCTAGCACAGTCTCCTTCACACCACTTGCACAGCTCTTTCAGCTGTGCCCTTTAGATTCTACAGTAGGCTTTCTCCTTTTTGCGCTGTGCTGCTCTTCTAGACTAGAGCAGGAATGCACTGGATTTCTTGGCCTTCATTACTTAAGTCTTTCATGAAGAAAATTCAGACCTGAGGTCTTGACAGGACCTTTTTTTTTTACAGAAACTTTTTTTTCAATTGATAGTAACTATAAAATGATGAAAATGTAACCTCTTTAAAACAGAACTAAGTTTAAGTTATGGTGGGAGCACACATGGCATAGGGACCACATGTGAGATTTTTAATCCATCAGCTCTCACACAGGACTGCAATCCTCATGCATTTGGGTATACATTACAAAATGCAAAATTCCCCCAGCCAATGACTGCTGTAGGAACAAGGTATTCCAATAGAGACAGAGACAAGGTGTATTCCCTTCATACTTTTCTACATCAGCATCAGTTTACAGGCTGAGATGAATTACAAATGCAGCTCCTACCCATTCTAAACAGAAAAAAAAAATTAACAACTAGTAAAATAAATCTCTACCAAGAAACACGCAGAGAAATCCCTGGGGAATAAGGCAAAACTATTAGTTAAGACTGTAGCAGACGATAAATCACCTTGGATTAGTTGCTATAATATTGCCAACTCTTTGTTTTCTTTTTTTTTGTTTTCCAAAGCGCTAGTAGACACTGGATTAGACACATCAAGTTTAATTGCATTCATCTCCCCCAAAGACACTCAGCTGTGCTTTTTCACAAAGGAGTTGCCACTTTCATCAAGCCAGTCTGATACATGCAGTAAGCACAGGGCCACTACAAACCCAATCTCAGAGATAAAGGGCTGCTAATGTTCTCAACACTTTATCAGCCTGCTGAGGGAGTGAGGGAAGGCATGTGCCACCTCCTTGGTACTTTGTCTTCCTTTTCCTCCACTCCACTTGTTTGACACTGTACAACCACATGAAATCCTTTGATGTAGAGAGCATTTTTCATTCTGTAATATACGAGGGCTCCACAAACAGTAACACTGTGTATGCTATTTATGTACATTATTATATTTACAGTACTGTATTAATGTAGATTTTCTTTTTCTTCCCTAAACAAACACAACCACTTATGACTTTACAGAAAGAAGGAATGTATCTCAAAACTGATGAAATAAAAACATTTCAGAGCATTGATGAAGAAAGAAGCCCCATTCAGCAGCAATAACCAACGTAACAGCTCTGCAGCTGCAACTTCCAAAATCTGTCTTTTTCATACAAATCTAGACTTTAGAATGATGAGCGCTTTAAAGATTCTGATGCACATCCAAAAGGCTTGAAAAGAGGTTTAAATGAAGCCAGGTGCAAAAGTCAATGGGAATTATCATTTCACTCACCTATAGTGTGAGATTTACAGAGGCATCCTCCAGCGCCTTAGCACATATAAAGCTAATCACACATGGTGGCACCACGCTAGGAAAGTTAGCATTACCATCACACTTTTGGCAGGAAATGTGTATGCTTTAGTATTAGTAGTTTTCTATGTTTCTATGCTTTGCCATCAGTCAGTCGCACGTCTGATCTTTAATAAGACCTATCAGACAACTCAATCAACTTGGCGTGACTCTACTGTAGGGATAAATTTGTAATGGGGATGTGGCACTTTTCTAACTCTGGAAAAATTCAGACTTGTGTTGTTTCTTCAGTACTCTGTAGCCTATACTGATTACTGTTAATAAAATAGAACTAATAAAGTGTTAAAAGAATAAGAGGCAGTAGACAGGACAAGAGCCTTAATATAATATCACTCAATCCTCTCTAAATAATCTTATTTTGGGCGGTTCTCCCATTCACATTATTAACTTTTTTGATCCGTTTCCGCTTACCTGAAAGAAAATGAAGTTTTCACTTAACATCAAATGCTGAACAGAACCTAAACTTATATTTACAATAGTTAAGAACAGTATCTACTTGGACCTTTGGCTTTGTTAGCAATAAATGTTCTTTAAAAGATCAACAATATATGGTCATTGTTGTTACTGTTGCCAGTTTTTGTTTTGATTTTTTACAAAATAACTACCTTCACCTCCCTAGCTTTCAGTTGGCAAACCTCATTTGATTCAGAAACAATGAGACTTCAACAACATTCAGTAGTTTTACACCTATCCATGTACTTCTAAATGAGCCAAATGTTCAAGTCACTCACTCCCATTCTGCTTTTGGCAGTTTTTATTTCATTCTGTGTTTCTTATTTTAGCCCTGGAAAACGCTGCTACCACTGCCATTGCCTGTACACACTCTCTCTACCCTTTTGCCAAAGCACATATTTAAAAAGGTCTTTATTGAGACCGAAAGCCCCATTTAAGCACCCACTGCTACCCTGAGTGTCTTGTCAATGCACTGCCTCTTGCCCACAGGAGATGGACATTCCTTCTTCTTCCCATTCCCAAAGCATCTAATCACACTGGGGTTGACATACCAAAAATGATGACTCACGAACCTTTGTAGAATCCATTCTTCCTTTGCTTCTGCAGAACAAATGGGGGGGAGGGGAAGAAAGGTTGAAAATTCAATAGGTTTGCAATATGGTGGCACATGACATTAATTTTTAACAGGTCTGCTGAATTAAACGTTTTCATAGGTTACCATCACCTAAGTTGGGCATAAAAGCAGAACACCATGGGAAAGTTTCTCTAGTAGCCTGTGTGCACTTTGATGGCCTCTACAATATTCAAACCCATACCTAACTACAACAGACACCTTCACTTTGACTTCTCTAGGTCACATTCACCAGTTCAGCTACACAGTCAGCCTTTGTTCAGTGATCACTTCCTTTGCCGCTGCTTCTCATGTGCTCCAAGTTTTACTTCATCTCTCCTTTTGTCCTGCATGCCTTCTACACCAATATATTTCAAAATAAAAGAAAAAATCTGAGCAATTACACACGATCTATCTTAAGTGACTGGACACAGTGCAATACTCACCAATTTCTATAATTCCCAGTGTCATAACTGTTCATATTCTGAAAACAAACAAAATGACAAATCCCTAATCTGTAATATTTCTTCCCAAGACCAATGAATGCTCACAGGTGCACATGTGGATGAAAACTGTTCTAATTTCTGAAAATACAATGCAATAGCACTGTTGATTATTATCATTATTTGATGCAACAAGTAAGAAGAAGACATCCAACATGAAGTACTGGTAAGAATGGGCAGTCGAAAAATTTCCACACAGAATTTATCTCCGTAAGCAATCACAAAGAAATGTCACTCCCCAAACTTGTTATTGGGTCTGTGGGAGGCTAAGGTGCTCTGCAGGACAAGAGGGACCAAGAGGAATTAATTTTGTATGGTCTGAACTGCTGAAAATGGGATCTTGAATATTGTTTTGATACTAGCTACTCTATCTACAGTTAGAAAATGGGATCTTGAATATTGTTTTGATACTAACTATTCTATCTACAGTTAGAGACCTAGTATTAAAAATTTGTTGCCATCCACAGCCTAACTAGCTTAAATTTCTGAACAAACTGATCTAAACAGAAAAGAAAATTCTGCTTTAGCATGCAGCAAATGTTTTTTCCAAAATTTCAAAATACTTTTTTTTGAAAACTAATCTCTCCTAGTATGAAGACAAGTTTTAGAATACATTTCTTTTCATAAAATCTACAGGTTAAAAAGCAAATCTTATATCAATAAGTAACATGAAAATCAGGCACTGGACAATTTTTAGAGACTAATTTCTGAGTGAAATGCAGGGAAGGCAGACAGCACTCAGCTACAGTAGATTTTTCTTGGTAGCAGCAGCTAACCAGCCACCCAGCATGCACATCACTTCAGAAAAGCTACAGCAGCTACACACACCAATGAGCATGAGAAGGTAAGACACTATTACACAGTGACTCAGATTTTGTTAACACATGAAAAACATATTAAAATTAATTGGAGTCACTTCAGGGGGCAAAAAAGTTCACAAATTAACTGTCATGTATATATATTTTGGGTAAAGTTGGCTTCTTTATAGATAATATTTTGCCCAATTTGCCTGTCAGAAATCTCAAAATGTTTGTATTGATAATGACTTACTAACATAAATCATAATTTGCAAGAAATATTTCACAACTATTTCAATTCTGTCAGTTGCTTTTGCACATCTTAAAATGCCAGAAATACCCAATTACTTTTGATCACTTCCAGCTCAGTAAACTCTTATTTCTCCTTGCTGATTTCTCCTTGTAAATACACCCAACTCATTGCTTGCATTTTGTGTAATTCTGAAAAGTTATTTTCTTGTTATATGTCTGTGAAGTTTTTCTACATTAGTATACTGTTCCAGAAACATGTATAACTAAGTGTTCCCAGCAGTTCAAATAAATTACCAAAGAGATTTTCTACATTCCTTTCAGAGGGGTACTGCTGAGGTCTACTCTCCTCCCTTTGCAGTAATCATTGAAAGGTATTACTGAAGATAAAAATCACTCTCTGGTATTCCTCTACTTAAGAGGCCAATTTCAAGCTTGATTAATGGGCCCAAATGAAAGTTTCATCACAATAAAAATTTTAGTCTTACCTGCTACTACTACAAGCAGCAGTTAAAGCATTTTCATCTTTCATTTTTCTCTCTGTTAGGATGAGGTGACTTTCCATTTAAATGTAATAACTGCATTTAATATGATGAAATACAGCAGTCATCTCAAAGCAATTACAGAGACACATCATCTACTCTAAACATTGCTTAACATATTTTCTGTGTTACTTCATCTTTTGTCTGTATGAGTAAATTAAGGAATATGGAACTCCCCTGACACTTCTTCTCACAGCTTTTCCAAAATTATTAACAAAAAGCTGCTGTGTTTATTTCCAAAACAATAAAAAGGGTAATTCCTAAGACAAAATTAAGTGCTTATGCAGGGATTTGTGCAAATAACTTGTTCTACTGCTTTTATCAGTGTTGAATAGACTTATATAACTTCTGTAACAGAATAACTTATACGGGAGATTTAAAAAACAGATCATCTTGCAATGCCAACACTTGCAATTGTCTTGCAATGCCTATTATACAGCAGTCAAAAAAATGCAAATATTCTAGAAATACTGACATGTGTTGGTATATACATAGTTAAAGACTAATTACTGCTGTAGTTTGATTTACCAGTTGTAGCCCACATTTTATAAATACATAGTTTCTAATGTGCTCCTGAGTCCCAAAAGCAACATTCACAAGCTGTTTGGCTTCAGATGGGTAGAACGTGGAGCAGGTTGCTGTCATCTCTATCAGTAAGCAGTGCTAACAAAAACTTTGTAATTGGGTCATAACAGTTGTATTTAATATAATGGCAGTTGTTTGCCACTACAAACTACCAGAATTCTGTATTTTTTTGTCTCAGAACAGTATAGATTCATCACAACAGTGATGTTCAACTGTTACGGAGATACTGAGCCGTTCACACAGAAATAATTTTTTTATCCTTTGGAATACAAAACTGTTACAAGTTTTCTACTGTATCTTTACTACAAAAGAGTTTAATCCTTCTAAGCAATATTCTCTCCCTTAAATTCACATCAAAGCCAGCAAGCCAGTTTCAAAGGAAGAAGAGATGCAAAGAAGAAATTCTTAGATAACTGTAAATTCCTACTCCGTGAAAGCTACTCCCTTCTGCAACACTTGGTAGGAAAAATCTTTTTGGCCTTGAGTGTACGAAGATAAGCTCTAATGATCAGCTGAAGTTCATTGAGCTTCAACTGCACCACACGGGGACCACCGGGTACAGCTCTGCACCTGCACAAGTTGTGGTTTTGGGGGTTTGGTTTTCCGGGGCAAAAGTGGTTGGGTTGTTGTTTTGGGGTTTTTTTTTGAGAGGGAGGGGGATGGATTGGGGAGGGGGGGTAGGGCGGGTGTTCGAAAGGCAAAATTAAATTGAAAATTGAAAAAAAAAAAATCTACTTGCAAAGGGGGGTTTACGGCCAGCTTCAGTGTCAGTCAGCCCCCACAGCAACACCGACAGAAGCTATTAAAGAGTGAGGGGAGAAGGGGGCATTTTTCCGAAACCAGGGCTTTATTTTCTAACAGGGGAATATAAACAAACAAACAAACAAACAAAAACCCACCCCCAAAACAAACAAACAAAACCCAAACAAACAAACCAAAACACCCTAACCACTCCACGACCCTCTGCCCTTTCTGCCCTGCCCTCCGTCCCTCCGCGGCCGCGGTACCTGCGGTGCTGCCCGCGCCCCACGGCCGCTCATGGCCGCTCATGGCCGCCGCCGCCGTCCCCCTGGCAACGCGGCCCGGCGAAGGGCGGAGGGGGCACGGCGGTGGGCCCCACCGCGGCCAGGCAAGGTGGGGAGAGCGGTCGGTGTGCGAAGGTGAACAGGGATTTTTACCAAGAGATGCTCACAGAACCCTGGGGGTTTTCGTTGTTTGGTTTTGTTGTGGGTTTGTTTTGTTTTTGGTTTTTTTTTCCTTCACTTCAGATAAACATTACCTGAGGAAACTGGCTCAAATTTTTCCTCAAAAAAAAAAAAAGTCAAAAGAGGCGACCGGAGCAGACGGCACTTGAGCAGCAGCTGCTGTTGCTCGGGCAGGCTTTCCCTCTCCCCGCCAGAACCTGGAAGCGGACACCTCCGCACCCCGGGGACAGCAGCTTCCCTTGGTGAACTCTGAAGCACCTCCAGCTGAAAGAGCAGCTCCTCCTCTTCCTCCTCACCTTTCACCCAAATAAAGTGGATAAACGTGGGAGGAGAGAAACGGAAGGTAGCGGTAAAAGAAAATTAAACATGTGGGTATACTGAAGCTGCACATAATTTTCTCTGAAGACCCTGTGAGCTGTTTAATCAGCTCAACCCCGTGCCTCTGGGCGCAGTGCCGTCTTGCACCATTTCTGTACTCACAAGTCAAAAAGTGCCTCACCTTTCCTAGGAATGCTGACTTAATCATGTTTTCCCGAAAACAAAACGGAAAAGCTAGGGATGGTATTCTTTGTTGGTTTGGTTTTTTTTTTTTCCCTGTCCTGGTCTCTGTGCTCCTGCTGCCTTTGCACTGCTGCTGCCCAGGACAGAGAACACCCCTACCCAAGCAGAGGGGTGCTAGCATGGGTCATCACCCTATTTAAAAGGCTTCGACAGCTCCTTGGTGGGCATGTTTCCAGTTCATCCTCACGGTGAAGGGTGAGCTGACAGCCACACAGGGTGGCATAGGGGCACGAAAACGTTTCACGAAGCCCGTTGTTCTTACTGTACGCGAATGCTGGTGTTGGAGCGGAGGAGTGAAACCCAGTAGGGGCACTTCTGAATCAAAATCATCCAGTGCTGACAGAGCAGCTGGGGGTGCAGAGAAGGAGCAAAGCTGCTACCACCACATGGTGCAAAATGTTGCTCCAGGGTAACCTCATTCTGCATCTATTAAAGTATTTTGAACAGGTTAACTTTGTGCTTGTGGTCTTACATAAACCTAACATAAATCTGGTACAAGTTTTACTGTCCACTGCAAATTTGCCCAGCGTTTGACTACAGCCTAAATTGTCCTATTACTGGAGCAGCATGCGGATGCAGAATTAAAGGATTGTGACATTTTTTCCTAACTTTCCTGAGCATGTGGTCGAGCACACTTCCCCATCGCTAGTCCTGCAGTGCCACGGCTGGTTCAAGAGCTATACTTCAGCCACTTACACAGCTGTATCCTACCATAGATCTATAAAGTTATTGGGCTTTAAAAAAGCATGCTGAATCTGATGAACTGCAGCAAGAGTAACAACAAAAGAGGCAAGAAAAAAAGAAGATGATGTAGGAATTTCATGTAACATTCTGAAAAAGAATGGGGCTCCATTTGACTAAGAAAAAATTATCTTATTACACAATGCTCACACTTAAAAGTGCTTTATCCTTGTGCTAATATTTACAAGTAGAGTTCTCAAAAGGACTCCATTTTTCTTTTCCCTTAACAGGGACAGGAAATAACGACTTAGGAAGGGTTACTTCAGAATTTTTAATAATAAATAATTTCAAGGAGCCATTTTCATGAATCAAATCCATGTTTTATTACAGAAACTACATCCACAGGATGTTCTCAGCTTTTCTGAGCAAAGAATGATGCAAAATCTCTTGAATGTATGTACGCCACTCTAATTTTTGAAACAGAAAATAATGATTAAAAAATTACTACAAACTTGCCCTTCCATTAAAATGCTCAGTATTGAGAAAAGATGTTAAAACTGATCTGAGATATGAAATCCCAGTACCCACTACACTCAAAAATATACCAGTGAGAAGCATGGATTTACCAGTGTGCAGGTCCTTCTCTGCTGCATTAACATACACAAGCATTGTAAAGATTGAGCCTTGCTGAACTTCAAGGACACTGTGACTACCTCCTGCATAGTGTTCTGTATGTTAGCAGCTAAGAGGGGAGAAAGCCCTTCCCTGCAGGTGCCCGAGCTGCAGGGGTGTGAGTCGGGAGATGCCCCTGTGCCCCGTGCCAGCATTACTCAGCACCTCACTGAATACACAGCGCTTCTGTACAGCCCCTGCCATACACCCAACAGGAGGCCTGGCTACTTCTGCCTCTTTGCCTCCACCCGTTTGTCCAGCTGTCAGGCTCTGTGTCTCCACGCCCAGTAACAGCCAAGTCCTCCTTTAAAATTAATCACTGAGCGAAATACCACAGCTGCAGAAAGAACTCCCTGTGATCGGCACGTGGGAAGATGCAACTGTACTGTCAGGCCTCTCATCAATTAGAGTCGCTTGGAAAGCATCGGCCTTACCATGATAGTGTAAGACTAATCAAGTAGTTAACATTAAGAAAGCAAACAAAAAAAAATATACCTTGATACATCTTACCTCAGCTTTTAATGTTTTACTTTGTGAGGCTCGGAAGAAGTAAGCGGAGTAAGGAAAAATTAATTTCTATGAGGATGAAAATTTGGCTTCACAGGACGTCTGAAAGACTAGATGATGTACCTTACTGAAAAGTGATACAACAAAAGCAGCACACAAGTACTGAATATGTTTCTTCATTGCAAATTATCATAATATGGCATTTTATATTTCTTTCCCAGTGGCAACCAAGGCAGATGAGCCAAACGTCAAAAAGCACTGTAAATAAAAACCTTTCTCACAATACATCTGCAGAATTCACAACGGCAAAGCTGAGGTACAATGTGGATTAATCTATAAATTAATTACTAATTCATATAAAAATGTGTTTAAGTGGCCCTTTTTATTTCCAGGTCTGTTAGAAATAGAAATATATCAGCAAGAATAAAAATGTACCTTTTTTAGGAAAAAAAAACTCAGAACCAAATAAGAAAACATAAACAGTCCATGGTATAGGGAATTTTTTTCCTCACATGTGTCTTGCCCCTGGCTTATAAGAAAGAAAAGGACCATTTTAAGCAGCACATTTTCACAGTTTTATTTTAAGATCCTTAGGTAAGTGTTAGCTGATTTTGAACTTATATTATTGCTTTAAATAAAAATAATCACAAGCTTTTTTTCTGTAATTTTGGGTAAACACAAGGCTGGTAAGCAAACAAACTGTTTAGTGAAAAAAAACCTAACAGTTCTGTACAAGATTTCATTTTGAAATTTTTATTTTATACATGATTAATGTGTTTTTTTTAGATTAAAACTGTTTCATGTGGTAATTTTCATGCAACAGAGTGAACATTTTTCCTATGCTGTCTCATACAGCGCAGGAGATAAATGTGCCTCACATGAAACAAGCTCTTTCGTTCAATCACAAATGCAAATACACTATGAACTTTTAAAAAACTATTTAAACACCAACAGTTAGGGTTTATGGGACATCAGCAAGGTGTGTAAACCGAAGTGTTTTGGAAATATTTTAGTTACAGCAAGTGTGAAACACTAAAGTGTTTCCATTTTTGCTGAGAACTCATGGCCTACCTATCAATTCTGGAAGTGATCCTGACAATGATGCCATCACCTGCACCAACCTTAGTAAGTGATTACCAGATAAATTTTCAGAGATTCTCAATGATTTTTATGGTTTTAAAATTTGAACAGGAATATGAATAGAGTAACAAGTTAGAAAATTTCCTGTTACTGCCCTGCCTTGATATAGAAGGATATTTTACGATATCTGTCTCTTGCATCTTTAGTTTTCAAAACCTCATTGGATAAATATGCTTTACAGGTTTTTGTATAAAATTTGTTTCAGAGAAAAAAACTTCAGGAACTAAGACCTGAATTAATTTAAGTTGGCTTCCCCAGTCACTGAAATAGAATAACAATGTTCGACTTTTGCACAAAATTATATAATTTATTTCAATAATCTTTCAAGTTTCCAGTCATACAATCAACTTATTTTCCACATCAGTTTATCTTAAGAAGCCTTACATATGTAAGAAATTATTATAGGTATCTGACATGATGAATTATCAAGTATAATCAAGCATGTACAGGCTTTCACTGTGCCTGAGACATTACTTTTCCTCCTGTTTCATCAGCAGTGAAAGTCATCACCATCAAAAACTGACTTAGAAATACAGTTGCTCAAAAAGTATAAGACAAAAATAGAAGTAAAAACCATTGCTTTGTTGTGGTCCTCAGCATTACTGAAAATGCCTTTGGGTTTTGCCATAAATATTCAAATAGCATAGGAAATGAAACTCTCAAAAATTTGGGTATACATACAAATCAGTAGCTCCTGATATAATACTGTACAAGCACTTTGGACAATCAGTTGTAATACAGATGTGTAGATGCAAATTTCTTGAATACTCAAGAAAAAAAATATTCTATATTACTGCACATGCTATTGTTGTAACACATGCTTTATGTTGTTTCAATAGTAAATTCCACCTAAATGCAGCAGGCTCACGATGCCATTTCATGAAGCTATTACACAAGTAATTGACACCAAGTAGCTACGAAAGCATTTCCTATTTTCAACTAAACTGTGGCAAACCCATCAGCAGAGCACAGCACTTCATCAGAGTATCTGTCTTCACTGCTTTTTTGGAGCATGGGAGAATGTAACACGGGCATTACAGTGCCATTTATGTTTGGAGGTTTTTTCCATAGAATCAATCAAAATTTTACAAAAATCTAGCCAACCAACAAACAGAACAGTATGCTGCATATGCAGTTCTCCCTGGAGATAGCGCTTTGCGATTGCAGCAATAGAAGTCAAGCATTTGGAAGTTATGGTTGTGCATTCCTCATGTAGCCACGTAGTCATATTGTGTATTACCATATAATCTTCTCTTTTTGAGGGGCAAAAGATGAGAAGTGCTCATTTAATATACTGGATAACAGAACTGATGTTTTTTCAGCATGACATCACCTCTTACCTCAGCATGCACATGCTAACCTAAGAATTACATGTCTTACGGCACTCTTCCTCACAAACATTAATGCACAATCTCCAGTGGGATAATTCAATTAACTGAGCAAATGCCACAGCATCTCCTAAGTGATTTAATATTTTGTAGGATTCTATTTCTCGTAACTTCACAATGTTAATTTTCAATGATCTGCATTGTGAGTTCCCAGAAGTAACAGCTTGAAAGCCACCTGGGCACAGAGACACATTAAGAAACAGAGAAAAACAAAACTAAGTTTCTCATCATTTTGTAAGGATTGTGTAAGGGCAAATCTATTCCTCAAGGGTGGCCTCAACAGTGAAACAATCCTTTTCTTGTCCATTACACTCTTTCAAACCTCTCCAGCAAATCAAGTCAGCACCTTACAAACAATCTGTCCACCGGCAAAGGAGATTTCTTTCCCTGTTCATTTCATGTCTGAACTAGGTGGGAAGTTTTCATTCCATATATTCTACAGCTTCCACCCCTCCCTTCTTGACCCAAAGCTGTTGCTTCAAAATGGACTTAAAACAAGTTAACAGCATTTTCACAGATGAGAAACTGAGGCTCCAGTGCACAGGTTCATCATGTTGTTTATGTACTTCACCAAAGCACTAGAGCTAAAGGCCTGCTCAGCTCTCTCCAGCCAAAGAAACCTTCAACAGTCTGACCTTCAGCTGTCTTGACAGGATTTCTAATTTCTGCAGTTCAATCAGATGCCTAAGGATGAGCATAAATTCACCCTTTAGGAGTACTAAGCGAGAGAGAGAGCACTAAACCCAGGTCTCAAAAGCAGAACCCTACCTACTACTATCACATTGCTTCGTGAAATTCCTTGCATCTTTGTTTTGGAATACTTGACCTTGAAACTGTAAAATATTCTTCAGATTTAAGAAGAACACAAACACAAATAATACAAGTCATCAGCATTTGGAGCATATTTATCCACTGTACAGATCTTTCTTGTATGAACATAATTAGCAGCAGCTTTTGAGACCAGGGTAAAAGAGAAGAAATGGGCACCTAACAATTCCAATTAGCAGGAAACCCGTATGGCATATGCTTCCTCAGTGCAACTGGAGTTGTATTTCCCCTCTGAAAAGTAAGGCATGCTTCTTAAAACAACAGACAAACAAACAAAGAGAATTACCACAACAGAAAGAGGCAGAAGTGCTTGAACTACACTGCTGACAGGCCACCTGTAATTCAAGTCTGCATTAAATCTAAAATCCAATTAATGCAACTGTTCATTGTTTTGTTTATTTGGGGAGGGGGGGTTTGTGTGCTTATTTTTGGTAGAGGTTCTTAGATAAACAATATCTTCAATGTTCTTAAAATGAGATTGTCCTTTCTTCCAGTAATCTTCCTACAGGATGGGCTAACTGCCCTCCTACAGGCAAACTGGCCAGCAACATCCACTTGTATCTTAAAATTTAAATTTTATTTTCAGTCCTACATGAATGTTTACAAGCTGTTACCCAATAACTTGTCACTTAACGTAGAGCAAACCATAATCAAACATCAAAGGAATCTGTCTGGAATTAATTTGTGACTTCTCTAAAATAATAACTTTCATGCAATGCTTGGCATGTGGAGCACAAATTATCCTGAAATAAGTAAATACATGCTAATGTGGGATTGAGGAAATTGTTTCTGAAGCAGATGTTTCACTTGTTAAGCTATAGACTCATACCCACTAATGAAGAAAAAGATATTATGGACAACCAGGTACTCATCTTAAAGATCTGCTGACGTTGGACATTAGGAAAACAAAATATATTGAAATACAGATTGATTTACATATACAAAGACCATTTGTAAATTTTTGCACAACATTAAAATTTTTCGTGGAACAAAAAGAACAAATCACTTGGGAGGAAAAAGTGCAAACAAGAAAAAATCTTTACGGAAGCCAAGCATGGAACAGAGAAAGTAATTAGGCTAAATCTCTCTTTCAGAATATTAAGAATCATTTAGCTAGAGACCAGCATCAAACTGAACTACCCCATATTTCCCACTTACCATCCAGTCGGGTTCAGAAGCCTGAATTTGTTCACCTTGTCCAGGTTTTAGGCCAACCTGAGTGTCAGATTTCAGTGTTCTCAAACTACAGAGAGGTGCAGGATGAAACTTGTTCAAGGCTTGATGAAATGGGACACTGTATTCCCATTTTCTATCTCCTGTTAATTTTCTATAGTTTAGATCACCTTTGAAAAAAATCAAGTTTGACTTCTGTAGCTCAGCATACAAGTCAGGAGCAACTCCACCCATACTGGAAAAGTCATGTGGCAAAGTCCAAAACATGTGGTCACAAAAGACCCAAACTCCCTTTTTCAAATTGCCCTCCCAGTTTATCCCACACCTAGACATCCACATATGATTAGCTGACTGCAGCTGTTTAATAGTCCAGTTAAAATCATGCTTTGTGGTATCTGACACATACCATGGAATACTTTTTCCATGGAAATAGACTTTATCAGCTAGCTTTGACGATAATAAGAAATCAGCCAACACAAGATCACTTACAAGTTCAAATCCAGCATTATCCAGGATTATGTCAACTCTAACATTACTTCCTTCTGTTCTATTTTTTTTGGCATTTACAAGTAGTGACCAAAGTTTTTCCATGTCATTCACTAAGATGTAAGGTACCATGTTTGCCAGGGATTGTAAGGGACTAGATTTCTGAGAGCTGTCTTCACCAGCTGAAAAAGAAAGGTCACACTTATTGCCCCACAATGACACCTAGAAGGAAGAGAAACAAAACACATTTGCTAAGTCTCACCATAGTTACATTCTGAACTTCACAGAGACTAAAGATTTTGTTTACTTATTTTTGGTTTAGGTAATGAAGGCTCCAACTCCACACTCAACTTCTTATACAGATATCTTAACATAGGTAAGATTTTGTGGAAGAAACCAAACAATGCTCTGTATTTCTGCCGGTTTCAGAAACATGCATCAGAAGTGACAAAGAGGAAAGATTTAAATCAAAACAGATACACAGATGACAAAGCTTACAACACAAATATTCTCCATACTGCAATTTCAAAAAAATATCTGTGGTAACACAGAAAAAGGAATATTAAAACAAGTTTATTTTTCTTAGTACACGCAGCCAACTAAGTATTTTAGGTATACGTATTTTAAGTACTCACTAATGATCTCTTTATAAAGATTCATCAAATACTTGGTTTGCCCTGTTGCCAGCTAATAGACTTCTTTGTAATCCTAAGATATTTTGGGTATTGTACCCAAAGGCATTATAGTCATTATAAAGCTTTTAAACCACTTCTGGCCCAGACTGACTTCTAAATTTGTCTCCAAAGAAGTTTAGAAATGTTTACAGTGTCAATTAAAATGTAATGTTTTAAAAAAACTACAGTTAAATACCAAAAAGGTCATCTGGAACTTGACTTAAAACATTTGAGAAATACTCAATTCAAAAAGAATTGCTGTGTTTTCAAATACACAGTGAAGATCAGCAGTTAATGAAAATGTCACATTTAAGACAAGTAACCAAAATATAAATATTTCCACAGTACCAGCAATACAGTATGGCCATCAATCAGGACTTCATCACATTTTTTACAAACAAAAGAGCTACACTTTAATTTCCATATAAAGTTCCAATTCTTTATAACCTCAGGTTTTTGTTTGTTTCACGGGAGAGATATTTTAAATTCTTGTGTTAAGCACTAGTAGTTTACCTGCAGTAGCTTAAAAAGTTCCTCCTTAAGTTGCTTTTCATCTAGATCCTGGATGTTCTTAAGAAGTTCCTGAAAGTAAGTGCACAATGCAATAACAGCCTCTTGGGATTCAAAGAAATTTTGAGCCTTTCCTTCCTTAAATACGTCGAAGTTGTCAATAGGTGGGCTAAAAAGAGAAGAACAAATATATTGACATACTTGCCATGACAGTACATACAAATGAAGCTCAAAGGTCAGCCTTTTATACTGTACTACAGGCCCTAGTAAGATTTTCCACTTCTCATTTGTCATACTAGACTTTCACAAATCTCAGTAACAGCCTGATGTCCTATCTCACCGAAACAGACATTCTGCAAAAACATTTTTATATTTCCAGCAATATATTCTGAAAGTAAACAAGTGCTCAGTCACAACAATTCTGGGAACTGCACATACAGTGACCATTTTGAACTCCAATCTTCAGGCACAGATAACTAAAACTGTAACAGACAAGTGAACTAATGTGGAGAACTGCTGGCCCAATTTTAAGTTTGTTTTTGTGTGCTGAAATTACTTCCCATACCAGATTCTCTTACAGTGATAGGAAGTTATTCACATGAAAGTCTTTACTAGGACTCTGGAAAATTAACGTGACAAAGATGAGAATATTTGCACATACACGTTTCAACAAATGACTGAACTTCCATCAAAGCATACACTCAAGAGGAGATAAATAATGGAGATCAAGAAACTTAAAGCTTACTAACGAAAAGTATCCACTGACCTTTTTAAGTGCAATCAAGTAGATCTATCTCATATTTGAACCTCTTGGTACAAGAGTTCAAATTACACAATATACCAGTAGAAACTGTGTCCCATTCCTGTGTTTGCATCTCTGCAATACTAGGAGTAAATCCAGTATTCACGGAGCTTTCAAATTCTTTTAACACCAACAGGAACTTAAACTGTTCCCTCCTACCCCATGACATTGTACTGGCATCTCTCCATGGTACCAGCACAAGTTTTTCCTGCGTAGTTATTTTTAACCAGGATCAGCTCCCGGAGTTTGATGCAACACATGGTCTGCATGCACTGCTGTAACTAAGAAGCTGGTGTAGACTGAACAACAGGGGCTGCTTAAGGTGGGTAAACTGCTATAAGAAACAGTTCTCAAATGGTAACTTTAGATTCCAAGCAACAAAACAAGTTAGAATTCCCAACACATTTGTGGCTCTCGCATTCCCTGGTTTAGGCTTAAGAGAGAATTCTAAGCTAACAAACCTTTTAGAAATGCTACATGATTTTCATATATCAATTCACATTAGTCTGCAAGAAGGTCAGGCCAAACAGTCAAGCTTAAGAGTTTTCATGTAGATCAACTCACCAAAACTGAAGCATAAAAAAATGAATAAGCTTCAAATTCTGCTGTATGGAAGAAGAAAAGGTATTAATTTTAATTGAAGTGTGAGACAGGGGAAAAGAAATATGGTAAAAGCTTAAGATTTTCCTTTATCTTACTCCTCAGCTGTCCTCCTTCCTCCTAAAATAGAAATGGGAAAGAACAATGTTTTTCCAAGTAGCATACCAAGCTAGTAAATA
This sequence comes from Lophotriccus pileatus, assembly GCA_035583135.1. NCBI lineage: Eukaryota > Metazoa > Chordata > Aves > Passeriformes > Tyrannidae > Lophotriccus > Lophotriccus pileatus. The sequence goes on from JAWWES010000115.1 coordinate 56,336,002, forward strand.
CTTACTTCTGTGCTAACGCTGCATGAATTCTTCGATACATATAACACTCTACAAACAACCAAGGGGACTGAAACCAACTTGGTTCTCCATTTCCATTTGATAAATTTCGTTGGTAGTCCAGGTATTGGTTCCACAGCGCAGCATCAGGCAACTCATCTTCCAAAGGGGTCACTGGTTTGTCTGTTTGCAGTTCATTCCGCAGTTTGGAGAGGAAAGATATAGCTCTCTTCTCTGCTTCCACACCCTTCTGAAATAAGTGGAGAACAAAAGTTCCTATTTGAACATTTATTCCTGTAGAGACACAGATCAACTTTTCATTAAATATGTAAGTGGTAAGTTTTAATTGCCAAAGGTGAGTCTCCAACAAATCAGAGCTTGATTCAACAAAATGTATTTTGGTGAATAAAGCTCATTTTAGATGTAACATCCTAAAATGAATTGCACATGAAACTTCTTTTTAGACTGGACTTTTTGCTTTTTAGAGAGGAAGAAAGTATTGAAGCACAAAAGGTGCTACAGTCTGTCAAACACTACATCAACACAAAAACCTAAGAAAGCAAAGCAGTTGCAGAAATGACAGACCACAAAAAGGTTAGAGAGAGAAGTGAATTACAAAACTAATCAAAAACAGCTACAAGAAACAGATGATTTAAAAAAAAAAAAAAAGACAAGAAGATTGAGACAGACAAGTAACAACTGTAGTAAGAAACCAGTAAAAATAAGACAGAGAAGTGGTCTCAAGGGTTAGGGAGAAGAAAACATCAGGGAAAAAAAAAAGAGACCTTACTCTTACCTCACCATGTTCTTCAAAAAATTCATTTTTGTGTCGATGCAGAGTATCAATAACTCTTGTGAGGATCTGTGGCAGTCTGTCTTTAATTGTAAAATATGCAAAGGATCTAAAAGGGGGAGGAACAAATTTTTATTATTGACAGCAAATGATGAAACAGCCTCACTTTTTAAAAACAAATGCAAGGTCTTCGTGCTGGTTTGGGCTGGAACAGAGTTAATTTTCTTCACAGTAGCTGGTATGGGGCTGTGTTTTGAGTTGTGCTGGAGACAGTGTTGATAACACAGCGATGTTTTCATTACTGCTGATTTGGGCTTACCCAGAGTCAAGGCTTTGTCTGCCTCTCCTACCAGCACACCATCCTACCAGCGAGCAGGCAGGGGGTGCACAAGGAGCTGGAAGGGGACACAGGTGAGATAGCTGACCCCAATTGACCCAAGGGATATCCCATATCATACACTGCTGTCATGTTCAGCAATGGAAACCAGGAGGAAAAGTTGGCTGGGGAGACCACTGCCTGGGTACTGGCTGGACCACAGCTGGTGGTGAGCAATTGTTTTCATTGGCTTCGCTTGTTTTACTTAGGTTCTCTTTTTCTTTGTTCTTTTCCTTTCTGTTATAATGTAATACTATTTCAATTATTAAACTGTTCTTATCTCAACCCACAGTTTTTCTCACTTTTACCCTTCCCGTTTCCTCCCCCACCACTGGGGGCTGAATGAGCAGGCAGCTGCGTGGCGCTTGACTGCCAGCTAGGGTTAAAACACAACAGTCTTAAAAGAAACTTTATGTGCCTCTAAAGCAGTGGACAGGAGTAACCCCTCAAATGGGTCAGATTCTTAGGTCTACTTTTAAAGAAAAACAGCGGTCTTTTCAAGGAAGAAAATTATAAATTACTGGCCCTGCCAAAACAAAAAAAATATTGCAGCTAATTCAGTGCTAAACCGTGTTCTTTAATTGTTCGGTTGCCCGGATGCACTTAGGGAAATGTAAAATTAAAAGGATAGAGACCCCGTTCCACGTTTAACATGTATCTCCTTCTCACACGAAAACCCCCACACACGCACTCTGCACTACACACTTCCTTTTACATTTTCCCCGAAACCCCGTTTATGTTCGAGGAGGACAACGAGCAGAACGTGACCAGCCATACAGAGAACGCCAACACGGCCTGGAGAGTTATTTTTATTGCAGGATTTCCGCCCGGCGAATCGGGGCCAAGCAACGACACCGGGATAACAGCGACGCTTCCACACCAGCCCGCGGCGGCACCGCGCCCACAGCGCCGCCTGCCGGCACTGCGGCCCCCGCCCGCCCCGCCGGGCCAAGAGCCGCCCCCCGGCCCGGCCCCGCCCCGCGACCAAAGGCCGCGGCTCCCCGGCCGCGGGGCGCCGACCGGTCCCTCAGCTCCCTCCCGCCTCCCGCCCCGCTGCCGTGACGGACCCTTTGAACCTGCCCGACAGGGACACGGGGAGTGCCGGCACCGCCGCCGCCATCTTGCTCCGCCCCCCGCGCGCCGGCGCACCGCCCCCCGCCCCGCCCCCCCGGACGCGGGGTGCGAGGCAGCCGGACGTTCCTGGCGCGCGGGCCGCGCCCCGCCGCGCGGCGGCGGACGGGCGGGGCGTGTCGGGCGGCGCTC
>JAWWES010000115.1:56338530-56366226 GCA_035583135.1 Lophotriccus pileatus
CGCGGCGGCGGCGGGAACCGCCTCGCCCCTCCCGCGGTGGCGGCGGCGGGAGCGCGCGCGGGGCGGGGGCGGGGAAGGAGGGCAGGGCCGGGCCGGGCCGCGCCGGTGGCGCTGTGGGTGCCCTTGGCGGCCCCGCGCCACGGTCGGGGCTGCGGCGGGAGACCGCGCCGGGGCAGGAGGCGTATGCAGCCCCTCCTAGGACGCCCCCGGGGCCGCGGGGCTTTCACAGTGCCCGCGGACGGGGCGCGGGCGAGCCGGGGCGACCTCGGCGGCCTTTTTTGCCGGCTTCGATCCTGCCGCTGGCGGGAGAGCACCGCCAAGCTCGCCGCGAGGAGGAGGCAGTTTTGGGCGAGCTGGAGCCCTGCCTACGGGCGAGGGGCGATTCCCTGCCCCGACCCGCACCCAGCCGCAGGCTGCCCTCGCCGCGGCCGGAGCGGGGCGGCTGCCGGGTGGTGCCCCCGGCTCCCCCCGTCTGTGGGGGCCGCCGGTCGGTGGTGACGTAGCAGCGGCGACGGCCGCGCGCTACAGACCGTGCGGGGGGGGGGGGCTCTCGCGCGGGAGCGCGCGCGCTAGAGGCGGTGGCTCGCGCGCCCGCCGGGGGCGCCCGCGAGCTGCCGCGGCGGGGCCGGGGCCTCGCGCTGCCCGCGAGGGCGGAGCAGTCTCGCCTTCCGATTGGCCGCCTCGTCCCCCGCTGAGCCCGCCCCCCTGCCGCCTGCAGCCAATGGAAGCGGAGCGTTCGCCCCTCCCACCTCACCCCTCCCCCCCCCCCTGTCCCCGCGTGCCGCAGGGGCGCTCCCGGGGGCGGTTTCCTTCGGGAAAAGGGACGGGAATGTGGGGGCTGGGAAGGGGCGGGGTGTCCCGGCACCGGCTGCTGGCGGGTCCCGGGGGCAGTCTGGGATCATCCACAATGTGGGGGCCGGGCAAAGCCGGTCTATGCCGGTCTGGCCCAGCCGCGGGCAGAATGGGCCCGCCCTCCCCGTTGCAGGTCGCTGCCGCCGCCGCAGCGGGCTGGGCCTCCGGCTGGGGAGGGCGCGGCTAAACCGTGCCGTGACTGAAGAGACGTTGGAAAATAAATCCCGCTTCTGTGCCCGCTGCTCGGGTGACGCCTCCTATCCTGTACGCCCTTCATCCCGCTTTTCTTGGATTGCTCTATTCCGCTCGTTCTGGCTGGGTGCTTCTGCTGCCACAGGCCTGACGTTCAGGCCCCTTGATGGAATTCAGCCCATATGATCTCTCTTTCCTTGTAACCTGCACTTGAAAAATGATCCTTGGCATCCCTGATTCAGGATGAGTTTTTTTGCCTAGGAAAGTGAGGATTTAGTTGGCTTTTGTGAGTCTTTCTGCCGGTTACCCCACGTTGCTGGAGACTTCTCCCCTTGCCCTGGCTCTCCACTGGCTCGGGCTGCAGTTGCTGAGTTTTTTTCAGCTCTTTTGATTATCCAGAGGTAACAAGCCTCTAAAAAGGTGAATGTGCCTTGTCCTGGGCAGAGTCTTCTGGGTTGTTTTATAAGTACAGAAAAAGTTGAAAGTAAAATAAGAATTGGTTTATTCCAATAAGTATGCCAATAACAAGCTTTAAATTGGGCACAAAGGTACAAGTGAAGAGCATATAAAGATTCAAAGTTGTGCCCGTGATCAGTTATTTATTCTGTGGCAGCCTAAAAGTGTTCTACATCCTTTTCATTTAGCTAGTTAGTTATCTTTAATTGTGTGCCTCTTTCACCAGAATTAGTGTACTTCCTTTCCATTAAGTTATGTCAGAGTGTGGTTTGGTGAGGTTTTTTGTGTGTGTATTGAGCAAACATCCAGGTATCCTTGTCAGGACAGAGGGCTTATTCCACGGCACACACCATGATTTTTCTCACAAGAAAAAACCTTTTTGAAATATTATGTTAAATGTATTTGTGGTATTGAAGATTCTTCTCTGTTTTTTGAAAAATATTCTGACAGGCCAGTTTTTTTGAGCTATACAACTTAATGACTTTTTGTTAATAATTTGCTGAAGATGTATTTTATGGCATAAGGGAAATTAGAAGAATCAGATGTGGGAAGGGACTTGACGTGCGATTTTTGAAATGAAAATGAAACACACCCACTGGGGTATTCAACCTACTGTCTGTGAATACATTGAAGTTTATTTGATTAGCTCACACGACATAGGGTAGATACAGTGAGCTTGCTCGTCTGAAATAACCAGAATAAGGACACTGTTGTGTTTTCACCTGTGCAGCTGGGTCTGCAGGCAGGCTTGGTGGGCACAGTTGCAGCAGGATGTACTGGCAGGAGCAAAGCTGTAACTTGGCTCCGTTCTCACTGTAGTCAGGATACATGACTGGAGCTGGATCTGTGCTGGTCTGTTTTTGGCACAGGAGTCTGAGCTGATGCTGAGCAGTGTGTGTATTCTGTAGGTGACATTCCCATACAACCACATAGTAATCTAAATTGCTGTTTTTATTATGTATAACACACTGATTCACAGTCTGATGTGCTCTTTAAGGTGTGTGTTTGCTTGCTTGGTGAGCAGTGGGGTTAGTGAGAGTGCAGGCTGCTGCACACAATGAGCAGCAGAAGGAAGAGATGCCTGCATTCATATTGACATAGCAACGAGTTCTGCTTTTTAACCACGTGTTGCAAGCACACACCTCAAGAGTGTGTTTTGATCTTCATATTTCCAGAGGATTGAGAAAAAGCTGTTTATTCCCACAAGGGTCACGTGCTTAGGCATCCTAACAAATGCAAAAGTAATATGGATCACCTTTCAGATAAGAGAAAAAGAATATTCTTTCTTTCCAAAGTGTTGATGGATGATTTTGTTTCTTTGTTTTAAATACAGCTCCAAGGGAAGAAATGAGACTGAAACTTCTGCACCTCCAGACTAGATCTTTCCATGCTTTAAGAACAGTGTGTGAATGCCAAAGCTTTAACAAAACTGGATGTCTGCTATTAAAGCTGGATAATGAAGTTGACAGAACAGCTCAGAGAACAGCAAAGTCTTGGAATTTTTATGCTCTGAAAACTGCATTCCCTTGGTTGACAAGTCAATGTGTGCAAGTCAAGAATTGGCCGTTGCTCCGAGGATGTGTATCCACTTTAGGAAGAAGTGTTTATCAGGGTGGGGAGGGGTTTTTTGCCTCCTGGAGTCGCTTGGGTGTGATGATGATACAAAACTACAGGCTCAATACAGAGCGTATCAAAAAGCTCGGGAACACGTCATCAAGATTTTACGCAGTTGTATCAGCTGGTAAAATTATTCCAAAACACAACAACCTGCCAGTTAAGAGGCCACCAAAGGCACCGAGGACCAAGCAGCCTTCCAGAACGAACCTGCCTCTCTCAGACATGAAGGTAATGTGTAACATTTACAGTCTATATGACATTAAGGGAATGCACCATTTTAACGTATGTTCAGATTAAGGTTTAGATTAACATTTTAATGAAATTAATATATTTATTTGGTGAAAAGGATTTAATTATTTATTGTAGTATGGAAGGTCTGCAAACAGAAGCAAGCTTGATAGAAATTAGTTTGTTCTGAAGGTAAAATGGAAGTTTACTAACAGTGTGTAAACAAAAGTGGAAGAAATTGGAAAAGTGGAGTCCATTAAAACTAGTTTTGACCAGTACTCTCATATCACATTTAATATTGAGAAACAAATGGAGCTGTCAGAATAATTCCCTACATATCTTTGCTTGTCCAAATCTACCCAGTTTTAAGGATTCACTCAAACAGAAATAAAGGTGAAGGTAAAAAGTATAAGGTTTATGTTCACATTAAGTTTCAGATGGGAAATGGATGTGCAAATGTAGTCTGTGATATTTAAGAAAGATTGTTTCATGGATAGAAATAGCACGTTAATTTCCAGACTCCTAGGTCTGTTGCAGAGGAACTGCAACAACAAACTGATTTAAATAAAGAGAGAGGAGCAGTGCATACTTGTAGCTGTATCTCCTTAAGATAGTTCTTAGCCAAGGCAGGCCTTAAGCATACTTCTGTATAGGATTTCCATGGTGACTCCTGGTGTCAAAAGTGTTACTGTTCTCAAGCTACAGCAACAACTGAGTTCCAGGGTATTGTTAGTAATATAGTATGGTAGATGAGACTGAAATAAGCATTGTGTCTTCAGAAATAGTTTACACATTGCAGAATGTGTCTGTTACATGATCTAGTGAATGTGAGCACAGAGAAGTTTTAATGCTTGCCTTATTATCTAAGCTTCTGCTTAGTATTTTGTGTGATGAGCAGGAATGTGCCTTTGTGGTAAGAGTCATATAGTTAGTCAATTTAGTTTCCACTTTTATTTCCATGTTGCTTTGAAAGAGGAAAGTGAAGAATATTAGTCCTGAAATACCATGTAATGTTTCCAGCTTTTTAGTCCTGCTATGACATTACATCCAGAGTTTGATCCTTTTTGGTTTTGGGTGAAGTGACAACATTTTTGAGGCTTTTAAATGACAACATAGAACGCAGACAGTTTGACAGAGTGCCAACTTTGTTTGACATTTTCATATTTACGTGTAAGTACCACGCAGTGCTATATTTACTTTTTTCCACTGTGAAGAAGTAGAGAAAATATGTCCTGATACAGAAATAATAATATTGTTTCTGAGGAAGTTTCCACATGGCAAAATGCTGGGCCAGAAATCACATAAACTCAGACCTAGCAGAAACATTGGCTGTTTTTTGTTAAATCCCACATGGGTTTGTCAGATATATATCCCTATCTGCAGGAGTACAGACAGGCTATCATGTTGATGGCAGGCTGATGGTATTTTGGAATCAGGATTTTTTTTAACCTGTTTGTGTATTTCTTTATACCTGTGCAGTGTAGAGAAATAACTTAGAGATGTGGCTGCTATTTACGAGATTAATAAAAGTAGCACAAATGGAGAATCTTTGAAGGTTTTATTTCAGCATGCCATCTGTTTTTTTCTAAATCCTAGTGTCACAAAAAAAGCTGATCTTGCCTTCTGTGTGCGTTTGAAGGCAGCCAGGAGCCCTCTAGTGTTGCAGGCCCTGTTGCCAAGGCAGTTGCCAGGGGGCATCTTCTCCTTCCCAGCTTGCCTCTGGAGACAGTAGTTGTAGGCCCACTCCTGAGGTTCTCAGTTAGAGGAACCCTGGGGTTCCCTGGTGTTTTCTGTCTGGGAGGGCCTGACAGCTGACACTTTTCTTTTGCAGAGAATGATGATGTCCTTCCCACTCCTCCCCAGCACTGGTCTTAGTGTGTTTTTACAGGCAGAGTGCTGAGTACCAGCAGTGATAAATTGTTGTACAACCAGTTTTTCGGGATAGATGGAGGAGTTACTTGAAGGCAGTTAACTGGTTTAGTCAGTCCATCAATGAGTAGTACCACTACTTAGTTAATCTGTAAGGTCCGATGGCAGGAAAAGCCTCTGAGCTAATTTTTAATGCTGTAGTCATATAGCATAGAAATAGCTTGAAATTCAAGCAAAGATGTAATACTAACTACACTTTAGGTAAAGAGTGATTCCTATGGCAATACGAGGACTAAAGTTCATCCTACAGTTTGGTTTTTTTCTTAAAAATTTTTGCATGCTTAAAGTGGACTAAGGAGAGTTAGGATTCCATGAGCCTGTACAATTGTCAGGGGCATGATGATACAGAGCATAGGTTGTCAAGATACTTAGCTGTCCTTAGGAACAGCCATCCTGTGTGGTGCTCTGAGTAGAATCTTAATAATGCCCCAGCTGTAGGCAGAAAAGAGGAGGGTGGTGAGGAGCTGGAGTTTCTTTCCAGCACCAGTACAGGTGCTATATTCTGGGGAGGTTTAAGTTTGGAGGTGAAAGTGATGTAGCAGAAAGCATGGCATAAAGGTTGATCAGCCAGTTAACATGTCAATTTAGGATTATCTGAGTCACTGATTAGAGTAGATTTTTTGGCTGTATCTCACCGACAGTTGTGGGAATTTAGACATTTGAAGCACCTATAGACACATATATTAGGTGTCTTAATTTCAAATTATATCCAACCCAAATGTTTTCCATAAACAAGATTTTAATAGAAATGTAAATGAAATGGTGTATTGTAACAAAAAAACAAAGCAAACAAAAAACCCAAACAAAAATCCCCCAAGCAAACTACTTCATATCCAAAATGCTATTTCAGGCATATAGCTTAGCAGAAAATTTCTGGTTCTAACTAAATGTGAAATCTTTGCATTGGAACTAAAATTGCAGCAGTAAGACAGAAAGTCGATTCTGTAGTGCATTTGACTTGAAATGAAGAATATCACAAGTAATAAACTATGGGAAGCATAGAAAAGGGCAGATTTTCAGATTATATGCTAACTAGAAGATGAGACCTTGTTTCCTTAGCTCTTGACAGAAGAGTTTTGTGGCAGAGCATAAATACTTCTAATCATCAGACCTTTCTGGAAGAGTCTTCAGAGTCAGATACATAATTGGTACTGGTAATTTAGAGATTCAGAATGTATTTATACAGAGGAAATTGTGATAAACCAACTTGATGCAAGAATGTAATTTGGATTTTAAGTTGAAGTGTATTGTGGGTCTAAATGCCTGCAGATGAGTACAGTTCTTTTGTTCATTTGTTGTTAGTTACATCCCCATTTGTATTAGTTACAAAAAGCTGAGAAGTGACTGATCCACAATGAGACATTACTTTCTGGACACCTTCCACTACATTGTACTGAAAAACATTATTGTAGGACATACATTGTGTCGGAACAAAGAAATACACTTAAGTAATAGAATTTGCAAATCAGGTTAATGTTAATTTTTTGATTAGTCAAGAAAATCTTTATGCAGATGATTTTCTGATTTCTTCGCCATGCATGAGTCAAGTCACTTTGCAAGTCAGCGCCTTTTTTCCAGTTATGTGTTTGAATATGGCATTTCAGTTATTTAAGGTTGTGGAATATTGAGACAAACTCTGTTCAGCTGTGGTGTCAGCTGAGAGCATGTTGTTAGTGCAGGATTCAGCTCAGGGTGGGAGGAGGGACACAACAGAGGAGCAGCACCTACAACTGGCCTGGAAGATCAGTGACTTTCTGTGATGTAGTGGCTCATACCCCGGGAGCACCTAAGCAGTGGGCTTGGTGTGTGATGGGACATGTTTGTGCTTGGAACAAGTTTGTGCCTGATAAGCAGATTGGGATAGTCGAACTCCATTTATCTTAAAAACATGGATGTTAAAACTGGTATTTGGGGGTGTCTTGCCTCTGGTTTCAGTGGTCAGCCAAGTATGCTGTAAGCCATGGGATGGAAGAGCAGTAGCAAGTGCAGCTCTACTGTTAAAGCGTTTGATTGGCATTCAGGGAAGAAGAATTCTCTTTGTGGCTCTGTCACAGAGGTTTTTGGTGCGACTTATCTCACCTGGATTGTTCTCAGTGTATGATTTGCTTTCCCACTTAACAAGGAGCAATAGTCTTGTTAGTATTTGTATACCAGGTGGACAGCATGGCAATGATACCTTAGAAAAGAGTGCGTAAATGAAAACTGTCACTCTCTGGATAAATTTGAGGCAAACAGTTGTCTTATTAACATCTTGCTTCAGCTTTGCCCTAACTCAAATCTTTCTTCCTTTGGCACAGAATCTGATGCAGTGCACAGCCTTTGCAACAGCAGATGAATATCATCTTGGTAATCTGTGTCATGACCTGACTTCACATGGATATGTTGAAATAACAAGTTTGCCTAGAGGTAGATCTTTGAAACATACTAAAAGCAATGTTATACCTTGGGAAATAAAATATGGGTGAAGTATATAATGTTTATAACTTTATGTGTTCTTGTTCTGGTAATACCGTGGAATATATCATACTGCCTGTAAAAATACTGCTTTGATTAAAGATTCCATGTGCCTAAGAATCTTAACAACTAAATCTTTCAGAATAGCAATATGACCAGTATTTGCTGTTACCCTCTGATAATTTTTCCCAATATTACAGTTACACTAGAAGTATTGAAAAATTACATGCATGCCTGAGAAATAACTTTGGAAATTTACTGATACAGAGAATTTCTATAGAAATTCACTAATTGAGAAAATTCTGAATGTTTTATTTTAATTAATCTTTCAGTAGTGAGCTAGTGCAGTGCTTCAGCTGTCAAAACAATTTTGTAATTTGAAGTGCTGCTTCTTCATTCCATATTCACATTTCTATTAATGTAAATCACTGAGGGTCAGAGAGGAAGGCATGCAAGAGAGAATCTTGCTGACTAAGTGAAATCAAAAAGATACACACATAAATGCTTAACTCTAGTAAATACAGAATGCTGTTGATAGGGGTTTTTTATAGGGGTGAGTATACCCTAGCAAATGTTGAATGCTTCACTTGGGTAGGCTTCAGCAAAATAATTGGTTCTGGTTTCCATATAAAGTATCTCTGAAGACTTGGGAAAGTATGGCTTGGAAATAGCCAAAGTATACTACAAGAGTAAAACAAATGGAGCTTTTTATAGCTTAAGGAACCTTATGCCCTGGAACAGCTGTGATTTTCATATGTCAGCAGTAGAATGCCTTTTTTTTTCCTTTGAAAGGACAGTTTACGGGCATTTCAGTAGGGGTTGTCAAATACTTGTCTGCCTCCCAAACGGTAATCTAAGTGCAATAATACTCCAGTGAGTCTCTTTCAAACACTTTGTTTTACTAGTGATTGTCATGTTCAGAAAGATGAATGTGAAAGACAAGACTCAAATATAGGCTTCATGTGCATTTTAGTTTCTTTGTATTATAACCAACCCTGGTTTCACAGCTTTGGGGTAGAAACTTTGTACAACCCCCAGCATAACTGTGAATTGAAAGTTACTGTTGATGGTATTTTGCCCTGGAGTGTGAGTTTTGCCAGTTCTTTAATTTCTTGATGGTGTTTTTGACTCCTCGCAATAAGTACTCTTTATCAAAGGTTTAGAGGAAGTAATGATGAAAGTATGTTAGATTGTGCCAGCAGATCTGAAATGTTGTGATTGTTGGCATGTGCATGTAGCAGTTTAGTTACCAAGACAAACATTGAATCTTAGAAAAGAAAAAAATATTAGCACATAGAAATCTAAATCGGCAATAATTGTATGGATTTTTTACTTCATAGTGTTCTTCCTACGCATTACGCTCAGTTTTGACTTCTTTAAAAATGTTTTAGAGGCAGATCCCATACCTTCACTTAAAATGGATCAAATTCTCTTCAGTTGTGTATGTTTTGGCTGTAGTGGATAAATAAAGATATGGATTGTATTTGAAAAGGCAAATGAGAAAATGTAGGCAAATTTTGCTTCCACGGTGACATCGTGACATCATATGTGACACCTAAAACTTGCTCTAGTGATTCATTCAGTGACATGTTTTTGAACTGGAATAGCAAGTGGTAGAAAAGTCTTTAAAAAGGGCTCACACCAACCCTGTGGTCTCAATTCAGGTATTAGAAAAAGTGTCTCTGACACTTAGTCACTGTGCTGCCTCAGTTTACCTGGCCTCCATGGCTTGAGTAGTAAAGCAGAAGGTGGAATTTGTACACAGGCAGAATTTGATACCTTGTCACTTGACCCGGAATCTTCGTGCAAATGGGTTTAACTTTTTAAGGCTTAGGTGTTAGGCCCTGCAAAATCTTTGCGGAGTCTTGCTTTATTATAGAAGTAGGGTTTTTTTCTGGTCTAGCTTCTGTTAGTCCTGCAACAAAATGAGTCATGCTGGAAACTAAACTTTTTTGTTTGAAACCACATCAGGACTTCTAATACTTTATCTATATTAACGAGTACTGCAGTGGAGATGACTTGTAGGAGAACAAAAACCAAAAATCTTGTTTTGAGAACCCAGCATCCACATTTTTTAAGTTTGGGAGCGCTTTACTTGAATTAGCTCTAAACTGGTCCTTTGTAACAAATGCCTTATTAGTGGTGGAGTACTACAGGGGCATTTTTTGGAGCTCCTCTTTAAGTTTAATTTAATGCAAAAAATCCTGCATTTTGTGTAGTATTCTGCAATGCACATCAGAAGTGTGGTAAAGGAGGGTGGGAGGAAGATTTGTTTCAAAAGCACGCTTCTGATCTGAAGGGAAATGCAGATGCACACTCTTCTGTCTTGGGGATACGCTCTTTCAAGTTTCTGACTGGCAAAGCAAAGTCAGCACAATTTGAGTGCAGATTAGTCCCTTAGTGTGTAGAGAAGAGAAAGATCTTCTGGGCAAGCAGATTTGAATGGTAATTTCTGTACAGCTGTGGGCAACTTGCATAGTTCTCTCACGTTGCGTGTCCACTTCTGTATTCTGTTCCTGGTTATTTACTATTCCTGCATCAGTTTTCTCCTAAGTCTTTTGTCCTTTGAAAATGTTACATTTTATTAACTGAACGTTCCAGTGAAGTTCATAATAGAAGCTGGATCTGTCTAGAGTGTGACACTTCAGAGATGCAGTGTAGTTTGATATTGTAGTTGTTTCCTGGCAAGCATTTCCATCAGAACAATAAAATACGAGACTGACTGATGTGTCAGTATGTAATCATTGAACTATACGCTATCAAATTTAGAAGTTTGACTAATTGTCCATTTTTTTCATTGATTTCAAACCAGATGCTGCAAATGTTTTGGTGGTCAGTACTGAGAAATCTGCAAAAGAAGATGATCCTGGCATGATTTTCTTTTTCAGGTAAACTATAAATTGTGTTCAAAACATTGTGTTATTAATGGTAATGGTGAGAAGGAAGTAGTGCAGCTTGCTAGGTGAAACTCAAGGAATAACTGTCCAGTCAGAATGATTTTTTTTAAAAAATCAAATTATTTCAAAGGTTAAAAAATACCTTCCCATGTTTTTTCATTAAAGTATGGTTAAAAAGCAACTATTACGTAGTTTCTGTGAAGATAGTACTAAGTTTCTTGATTCACAATGACAGAAATTGCCACAGTACAATTTGAGTATTGCATTAAAACGCATTTAAAACAGTATGATTACACCTCGGTTTTTCCTTGAATTCACAGGGAAGGGGCTGTTGTGTTTTGGAATGTGGAAGAGAGAAGTGTAAGTAAAGCAAAACTGTTTGTTAAAACTGCAGAAGCAGGTGTTTTGTCAGTCCCACAAAGCTCTGCATGCCTGGGGTTTGTTTGGAAGCTTGGATCTTTCCATGAACTAAAAACCCTTATTGATACTTGTCCTCATGAGTGCAAGTTCTTGCCTGCTACTGCCCTCAAGTGTGTGGGTTGCTGATATGTCCACCTTTGAAACTCATCTACTTAAGGCAAAAAATCTGAAACCTGCATCTAGTGAGACTGACAAAAAATTCTTGCAGTTCTATATCCTGAAAAAGTAGTTCAGAAAAATTCGTGCCTGTGAAAGGCACTAATGTAACAGAACATGCGTTAAAAGAAAACAATCATCCTACTCTGTTGCGTTTTAAGTCAAAATTATTTCTTATGTTTGTATAGCTTTGAAAGCAAAAAAAAAAAAAGTAAGCAACTCTTTAATCTTGTTCTGTGTTTCTGCCAAGTTAGCAATTTACCTGAAGAAAGTTTTGTATTGGTTGGTATAATTGTTAAATATGTTGATATTGAACTGACATATCCTTTGTGATAATTTGGTGATATTTGCTCACCAAAGAGGGTGTGCCAGAGGCATATATATTTTAGTGACTATTTTTACAGAATTTTAATATTTTTAATGTATTTTTATTACTGTTGTTAAGTAAAACTGGATTCTAGATACAAAAAGTATTGATTTTATCTGTAGGCAGAGTATGTGTGAAATTAAATGGTATATTAAATAGATGATACTGAGATGCACAGAAGTTCACAGGAGGACGTTCATTACAGTAAATGAAAATACGTAGCAGTTGTTTCCAGACATGAACAATTTCTGGATTCAGGTTCACTTTTTCTGTTTCAAACCTGAAATGTTCCTTATTTCCTGTCTGTTTTAGGGGGTGTCAGTATATCAGATGTCCCACAAAAAGATACTAGTTCTCCTTTCAAAGCTTTCCTGTAGCACACTTAGGATGCTATGGTTGTAACTACACTACTGATTCTGAATTACTGAGATAATTACTGAAGACTAGCTGACTTAACTCATGATGATCTTTTAGTTGGGCTTCTCAGGCCACTGGAGTGCTCTGAAAACTCTCATTTTGTTGTACATGCTTGAGTACATTTGAAAATTTGATATCATGTTTTACTTGTCAGGACTAGTAATTGTAGTTGGTCCTGTGCTAGCTTTATTTTTTATGCTTACTGAAGTCATAGTCAAAGTTTTAACTGCCAAACAACTTGCTCAAATAGAGGAAGTAATTTTATGCACATGATTTAATGAAATGAAAGGGAAAAAAACCCAAGCTGGTCTGTGGAACAGAAACTGAAAGTAATTCAGTAAAACAAAGTGTAGACTATCACTGTGAATGGACAAAATGGCTTTTAAAGGACTCCAGAATCACTAGTAGGAGAAAAAAACCTATTTGAAACTAACGAACACTTGACAGGAGAAGTAATAAATACAGACTGATCACAGAAAGAAATTTAAAATATAAAGTACCATTTTCAAATACTTGAATAGGAAGGTTGTACAACAGCTTCTCTACCAAAATAGCAAGGGCAAAAAGCAAAACCAGCTGAGGTTTTTTTTAAAGGAAATGGTATGACGTAAGCGCTCATAATAGCAAGAGTTTGAATCTAGTGAACCAAGAACATCTCTTCTAATTAATTTTACTGTGTCATGGCTATTCCCTTCTATAAAATTAGACTGGGCATAGAAGCAGTGTGGAGTTTGCATTGCTGAACTGTCCCTGGACACAGCTTAGCAGGTTGGCTGAGGTGACTGGCCTAAGAGCAGACTATGGCGAGTACTAGTTATGCTAATATTAAATTCAAGATTATGACACAAGCAGTTGTAGCTGTGGGGTTGGGGGTTTTTATTCAGTGAAAAAGTGAAAAACTTACTTAGATAGATAGTATCACTAAAATCCTTGAAAGCACTGAAGAAAGCTAGCACTGCAAAGAACATCCCTCTTGAAGGTGATCCAGCAGATTGTTTTACCGTACTGAACCTGGAGATTACACTTCATGGCAAATTTTCTGGTGTACAGTTTTGTGCTGAAAGATAATAGTTAATCTTTTATTTTGAAGGAGAGTGTTTCTTAAGTATGACTTAGTAGGAAAATGAACTCCTTAAAGAATTTAGCCATCAGAAGTGGTTTTGTGGTTTGGTTTTTTTATTGGCTGTTGTATAGCTAAATGCCTTTTAAAAACTTGGAGGTAAGTGCTCTTTTTAGTTCAAAATTTGTTTTAATTGCAGATGATTTTTATGAGGGGAGCCTTGTAGCACATTAAAAGGAACAAGGATGAGAGATCCTAAGTCAGATGTCAGAGAAGAAAGTTTTGTGTGAGAAAAGACATCTTTCTTCCTGCATCAGGTTTTAGTGTGCTGGAGAATAAGAGAGCAGTGAGATTATTTCTGTGAGTAAAACTGCACATTTAACTGTTTACAAGGTTGAATGTGGCAGCTGAATCAATTTTTCCAGATTTTTATAGTGTTACAAAATAATACAAAAGGACTTCTGTAATGCCACCCAACCTCTGGTAGTTGAAACAAAACTACTGATTTCAGCAGCAACCAGAAGTAAAACTATTGATTTAGCAGCTAACTAGTAATTTAATCCAAAACTAGTAATTTAATCCGATGTATTTATCCTAAAGATTTTCACCACACACTCAGACATCTGCCAAAGTCCTGTACAGTTCATTGTTATAATACTGGATACATCTGCATGGTCCTTACTGCTTCTGTGGTTAATCCTTACCGTATTTCACGAATGCAGACATTAAATGACATTTTAGTCTTCTCAGATTCCTTTCAGTTGTTCATAGCCACAAATTTTTCTGAAGCTACAAATAAGTTTCTGAAATAAACTGTGTTAATAACTTCATTATTTAGCACACCTCTTCACTGTCATTTAAATAACTTCAGCATAAAGGTTGCAATTACCAGCCTGCTATATGCCAGTTCTTTGCAGAGTCATAGTATACTGTGTGGTAACTGTTCCTGCAATTATCTTTTTCTTAGATGAAGAATATCATGCGAGTGCTAGAACAGCATGAAATTCAGCCATATGAAGTTGCACTAGTCCACTGGGAGAACGAAGAAATGAACTACAGAATAGGGGAGTAAGTATCTTCAGGCACTCTGTATATAAAAGTTTAAATAGACACCTAAACCAAATTCAAGCAAAAGCATCTAGTAAAAATATACTCCTCGTTATGCTTTTTTCAAATGAGTAAAATAAGGAAAGAAAAAAACAGTAAATCTAAATTAACAAATTTTGCTATACTGCTAAACTTGCAAGTGGTGGCCTTTGTGATTTGCTTATGCTATAGATTTTATAAATTAAGAAGCTCTGTGCCCACATAACTGAACATGTTCTTCAACAATCCTGAACAGGAACTAAGTACCTCACAGGAAAAGAAACTAATAAGCATTATTGAGACAAGTCTGATTTTAAAGAGGATGCTCTGTATAAGCTTTCCTTATTGCCCTTGAGGTTCATATACAAGAATGTAATTCTGCACATACTTCACTTCCTAGGAAAGGTACAACTTGAATATTGTGTAATGATAAACCTGGCAAGTTGTTGTTTCTAGTTAAATGATTTTTCATCCCAGGGAGAAAATTATCTCTACAGAACTATTTCTCAATGAAAATGATTATTTAAATTATCTATACTTTTCCAACAGTGATGCCACCAAAAAGCCGCTCCTAGACAGGCACTGTTAACAGTAGGGACTGAACTAATAAGGTTGAGCTTATTTAAGGTAACCTGATAAGGAGACAAGTGTTTGTTTTTTTTCTGGCTATTTGAAAACTGCATGTACTATCCAGTTGTGTAATTTGTGACTCTGGACATATTCCATTGTGCTTATGCAAGTTCCATAGGGGGATTGAAATGAAAAATTGAACGAGTCTTATCTCCCCTTTTCTTTGTCACTTGTCCCCTATGCCATAGAGGTTTCAGGGAGAGTAACACCATAGTGGGGATGGAGTGAGGTTGGTAAGAGTGACAGCAGAAAAGGAAAACAAACAGAAGGCTAACAGAGGAGCTAGAGAGGAGGAGAGAGGCCAGCATCCTGCTTACTCTGAATTATCTGTGTGTTTGTAGTAATGCTGTAGTTACCATCACAGCCTGTTGCACTTTCATTTAGACCTAGAAAATGTGGTTGTAATATTAGTCTTAGACTAAGGAACTAATTTTCAGTGATTTGCTTTGGTTACTGTCAGATTGAATGTGAGGGAAATGCAAGGATGAGGATGATAGACATACAGATACTGCATGCTTTGTATACATAAACAACTAAACCTTTCCTGTATTCTTTAAATGTTCCTTTGCTGGTGGCTTAGTCAATGAAGATGCTTCAATCTTGTTTTAACAGAGGTCAGTCAAGGCTCCATAAAGGACAAATCCTTTTAAATTCTGAGCTGCATAGTGATGAAGTTGTCCTGCAGAAATTTGCCTTTTCAAATGCTCTTTGTCTTTCTGGTAAGTTAGTATTGTTCATACTATCAGCCTATGCTACACATTTTGTAAAATGTCATTATAGGTGGGACTTGTACAGCGACAGGTTGGAGAAGACTTGGTGCCTGGTTTAAGCAAGCTGTGTAAAGAGTGGTTGTGCTTCAGTGAGAGGATGTTTTTCATTTTTTTACCATGTTTTCTAAAAATCGGAATTGCCTTATTCAATATATCTTGTTTTAAAGATGAACAAAACACATTAATAAACATGCTTTGCAAAAGAGACGCATTCTGAGCATCCTGTTCCCCACCCTTGAGAAGTATCCTTGGATAACAATGAGTGTAGAGGCCATTATTAGAAACCTCTCAGTAATCTTGCATAATTCATCCTGACATCATTTCCTCTGACAGAAAAAGCTAGATGCCAGCTAAAGAAGTGATGTAGAGCAGCAATTCCCAGCTGGGGAGGTGTACCAGTAACATGTGTGGACCAGAGTCACAGATAATACTTTCCAGGCTTATTAGCCATGGTAGGAGACAGTGGGAGGCACTGCAAAGAAGTCAGGCTCAGCAATGGTGCTGCCACTTATGGAAATAACACCTCTCTTCCGCTTCAGACTTTGAATGATGTCGGAAGTGGGAGTAGAAGCTAGCAGCAGTAAGGCTGTCCTTGGAAAAACATTCAAAGATAGTCTGATCTGCCTACCCCTACTGCCTTTAGGTAAATTACAGGATTCCAGTAGTATTTGGGGAAGTGCCCCTTTAGACAGGAGAGACATCAGGAAACAGAAGGCATGTTTTTGAGGTGCTACACCATTTGATTAAGGAGTGCAGCGTAACTAAATGGGTTTTGACTGTTGAAGGAAGAGCTGTTGAGAAAAAATGCCTATTGTTCTCTGTAGTTTTCCTATTCATAAAGCCACTGTATGGGAGAATAGTGCTACATAAAAGGAAACAAGGGATTTATTCCCAGGAGATAATTGGTACCAGTTTATGTTAGTGTGAGACATGCACATCATAAAGAAAAACAGTTCAATAAAAGTGTTCAGTAAAAATAAAGGATGCAAGTATAGCCCCAAGTCAGATTTACAACACAGCAGAAACCAACCTCTGTCAAATAACAGGTGATAGCTGAAATGCTTACTGGGGTTTTTTTTCAGGCAGGGCTAAAATAAAAGTTTTTTAAGTCAGTGACTTGGAGTAGGCCTCTGTATTCAAAAGATAAGTGTGCAAATGCTCAGTACTGGATTTACTGAACAGGTGATACTATCAATTACTACCACAAAAGAGTTCATTTTGACAATTATTTAATTGTCAAATTAATGTAATACATTTTTTTCTGATCGAATAGTGTTAATTTTTTATCTGTTGCTACTTCATTCTTGTCTGGGAATCTGTGGATTAAAGAACAAAGCCTGAGTTATATCATTGTCTTGTAGAAATGTCTTTCCAGGCTCAAGCTGAGGCATACTAGAATTTGTGTTGCCATTGCCTGTGCTGAACTCAGGCTTCCATAGAAGAGAAGTTACATATCCAGTAAAACAGTACACTCACCTAAAAAGAAAATGGGAGATTGCTTAAGTTTGAATTTAGCTTTAGCAAGTCCAGGTGGTGTGTCTATACAAGCTAATTCTCCATGGTAGGAGCACACTGCATCAATACTGGACAAATGGAGAATGAGAGCTGTGTAGGACACTAGAAGTGCAGTGGAGGCTCTCGAGTGGTACCACATGAAGTCAGCCTCACCCAAGCACTGCTTATATCTCCAGCCTCCTTGGAATGTAGTTTACAAAAGCTTCTCTCCTACAGTAGAGCACCAAGACACATAGCTTTTGAGCTGAAGCAAAATTCTCCAGGATCTGAATGGATCATTTGGAGAAGAAAGCTGTGCTCAAGATGAAGGTGGTTTTGCATGCAGAGCTGTCAGTGCCCAGCCCAGATTTATGTATTGATATATGAACACTGACTGTATAATACAAATGGTAACTTGCTGCAAATAATTTTATAAGCATCGACTTGTCCTGAAGCAGCTTTAAAGTTACGATTACTTGAAAACGTATGTACCTCTCACAGTCTTCTGCTTTGTCACCTCTGTGTTGCAGTAAAGCTGGCTATTTGGGAATCGTTATTGGATAACTTTGTGGAATCTATCCAGTCAATTCCTGAGGTGAGGCCTTTGTTTGTAACTCTCCCCCCCGTTTCTCATGTGTTTTGTAAAAGATCAGTCCAGATACAGCTGAGGATATGGAAAAAGCAGTTGAACGCTTAACACGTTTGGCGGTAAAGCCATCAATGTGAAGAAGCTCAGAACTTGCAAAGTGCTGGGACAAGAAATCGTCATTTAAAGGGTTGTGAGTGATGTTCTGCATTGTAATGATGTTTCCCATGTTGTGTCCCTGTCACCTACCACTGGTGAATGTGTATGTGCAACAGGAGATTTAAACAGGACATACAACAGCATTTAAAAAACCTGGCCAAATAGTGTTTGGCAATTTAAGCTGCAAATAAGATGCTTTAACTTGAATATAATTAAAAGTTTAAGTGAATTACTTAAACTACAGTTTTTCATGAAACTTAAAGTACAAAGCCTGTGTGATGTGACATATAAAAATGAGATTCATAGGGTTCAAAAGAGAAAATATTGGGTTTATTATTTTTACACAAAGGAAATAAATGGTAATACGTTGATAGTTGTAAGGAAAATATCTACAGAAAGGTTAACTAGTGACAAAGTAGAAAAACACTCTCATGACTTTAACAATAGTAGGAAGAAAACCAAATGATCTCTTGTTCAGGAAATCATTCATAGCAAATGCTCCAGGATTTACTGATAACATACTCAGTGATTTATTGAAAAACCTGGATGAACAGTTGCATGGTAATATGCTTAGAAAGCTAGATAAGCATAGCACTAAGAAAACAAAACAAAAATGTTAATAAGGACAGTATGCATTCATATTTAACCTATATTCATACTGTAAAACTCTATGCTTCTTAACTATTAGTACATGTTACTTGATCAAGCAGTGAAGAACTTCTTACTTTGCAGATTCTAAAATCACGAAGGAAGGTAAAACTCTCTCATGCAGATGTGATGCAGAAAATTGGAGAACTCTTTGCACTAAGGTAACTTTTTTTGGTTACACCCAAGACACTGTATTACACAGAACTTAAAAATTACGTTGTGCTGATACCAGACTACACACTAAATAGAGCAGGATGGAGCAGGGGGTGGGGGAATTCCTTCAGCCTTCTCTTAGCTGGAGACTGTGCTGTTTACATTAGTCAGAGGACCCACTGGCTCACCACTCACATTATGAGATTTCAACTATAGACAGGCATTAGGCAGTATATCGTAAATGACCAAATTCCAGACCCTTTTCCCTCCCTAGGTCCAGCAATGCGTGTCTCTTAACTGGTAATTGCAGTAGATACTAGAGCATGTGAAGGATACCGGGGGAAAGACAGGTAGGTAGATATTCTGTCTTCCCTTGACTTACTCAGAAACCACTGCTAAAATGTTCAGATTTAACGGTTTTTCCTCCCTCAAGTGAAATTTGCCCATTAACAACACAGAGCATTAAATACTCTTAAAAAAAAAAAAAAGGAAAAAAAAACTCTCAGGGTTAAATTAAAAAGCAATTCCTGTTTTAAACATTGGGGTTTATATCCTTACTTGAAGGACTCTTCAGTAATAAACAGTGATGTTCTTAAAATCCAAAGGTTTATTTTAGCAGTAGGTTGAAGGCAGGAGATTCTAGCTCTTAACCTTTATGATGCTGAGACTATAGCCTGGTTCTGAGGGCTGTGCTGTGCTCACACATGCAGCATGCAGTACCAGTCACATTTAGAAGTTCTTTAATTCGTGTACTGTTTCAGTGAGCTACTAGCATAGTCAAGGACTTCTCTGCAGGTATCAAAAGTTAAGGAAGGTGACAAGTTGAGGATGCAGTGTTGCCATAAGGCAAAAGTCATTTGTGTTCAAAACTGGTCCACAGTACAATATCCCCAGAAAAGTTTCAGGAGATATGACCAATTTTAAACAATCACTGCAATTGCATTTTTACTATGAAAGAAGATTCTTTTCCTACTTTACTTAAAATTACAGGAAATTTTTTCTGTTTCTTTTGACTGCTATGTAAATATTTGCTCCTATATTCACCAAAAGGAAGCCTGAACAACAGTAGTACCCATTCTTTTTAGACACCGTATAAATCTGAGCTCAGACCTGCTAATAACACCTGACTTCTACTGGGATAGAGAAAAACTGGAAGAGCTCTATGACAGGACATGCCAGTTTCTCAACATTAATCGCAGAGTTAAGGTAGGTGTCTTACTGTTATGAGAACTTCCCATGCTCAGATCAGTCATCTTGGGCTCAGCAGGGTCACAGACTGCTCCCTGAATGTCTCTCTTAATTGTAGAAACTGAATAAATAGTAGGATCCTATACACTATCCCATTTTCCATGTGTTCATAGCCCATTTGCACCTTTACCCAGTTTAGGTTAATTTGCCACACATGAATGGATTGCATATTTCCTGAGCCACTAAATTAGGATTTAAGGAGTTACAAGAAGAGATTAAATTCTTCTGAAATATGTGCAAGAAAACAGGTTAAATAAAAATGAGATGTGAAACGTTCTTCTTACTGACATGGTCATTCAGGTCAGTTCTTGAAGGGCAACATAGTGCTTACCACTGAACCAGAATAAGAAGCAAAAAACTACTTCTGGTGGTACAGCAGCCTGAAGTATTTACTTTGGAGATATTCCAAAAAGCTGCATCATCTTTTGCTTGTGCTTGTTTTCATGAGTAGATATCACCCAGAAGCATATGCATATCTGAATTTATATTATTTTTGTGAACCTACTGAAATAACAGGCTCGTTTATATTGAAACTGTTTTGCTTGTGCATGTTCCCTTACAGAACTTTTTGGTTTATTTTGCAGTGGTGTTAACACCTTTCTAGTTCTGTTCATTGAGCCCTTCTGTGGAGTGTGTTTCTGATTTAACGATCTCATTCCATTTCTGGAATCCAGATTTGCCACATGTTTGTAATCGCTTGCAGGTAATGAACGAAAAGCTTCAACACTGCATGGAGCTGACAGATCTAATGCGAAATCACCTGAATGAGAAGCACGCTCTGCGCCTTGAGTGGATGATAGTAATACTCATCACCATAGAGGTTAGTAGGGCTTCTTTCCAGTGTCACACTGAATGTGTAATAACAAGTGCAATTTATATACTTCATAATTTGAGAATTAAGATTATTTTAGTAATGTGATGATTAGTCTTCAGTTCTTTGCAATTGACTTTTCAAATTACAGCTACAGTTATTTTTCAGATTATCTGATTTATAGTGTAAGCTGGTTTAAGGATTATTCAATCAAGTTAAAATTCATATCACTGTGTTTGCTGTTCTCCAGGTTCTGTTTGAACTTGCAAGGGTAGTTTTCTGATGACAGAAGAAACTCAGGAAGAAAACGGACAAAATCATTAAGACCATACAGCCTGGAAAATTCTTATCATATCCTTCTGGAAAAGAGTGAAATTATGTCTCTTGATAAATCTGTAAATATACTCAAATAAAAACTGAAAAATAATGAATCAGTCTGTGAACATCATTCCCAGAGAGATTTTAATCTATGAATGTGCTAGGGTAAAGCTGAGATGCATTTATAGGGGAAGTTTTCTAGGGTGTAGACCCAGACACGTGCAGGAGTAGTGCAGAGAGAAGTTTAGTTTTGTCTTCTTAATAAGCAAAGACAGAAGGATGAATCCCTGTATTAATTTGGTGAAGGATTCTAATGCTTTATCCCCTTGACAACTAAAAAGATGCTGAATACTTTTCGACTTTGTGCATTTCTGACAATAGTTTCCCTCATTTTCCCCAGCTCCTTCTTGTACAGCCATAACACTGTCCAAAGCTTGGAAACGGCACTACTTAACTTGTTCTCCTTAACTGTCTGGCATGATTTTAATATGTGTGGCAGGTATATCTAATGTTATGTTCTACCCCATCAGAAAAAGGTGTTTACATACTTGTATGGGATTACATTCCTTTAGTACTACTTATTTTTTTATATTTAGTATTCTTATGAAAGGGGAACAGAGTTGATCTTTATCTGAGGTCATGGGAAGCTGTAGCAGAATGATAAATTAAAGTAAGATTGACAAAATTTCTCTGTTCACCTTATCATGCTATTTGATTTTTACCAGTACAAGTTGCAAGGAGTTAGCATAGGGTAAGATGTCTTAATTACCCTCTAAGGTAAAAGTTTCTTCTTTTTTATTTTTAATTTATTCCTAGTCTACAGAATATTACCAATTACTCATGAGAGGATGAAGGGAATTTTTTTCCCCAGCAACTTCTCTTTCTAAATGTGTTTTCAGAAATTATGACACAACTGCTATTTTATCACCTTTTTCAAAGTCACTTTAGTCCAGTGTATTGTTTCAGGAACATAACCTAAAAATTTTGTTACAAGTATCTGCAGCATCATTGACAAGGCACAATGACTAAATTCTGGCTAAAATGTAAATTTGCAGACCAACTGCATTTAGCAGGAAAGTGGTTTAACAAAAACATTTGAGGACTCCTGGATGTTCTTTAAAAGCATAAAGTGTCTAGGCTTGATGATCTAAAGCATTCTGTTTTGGGACTGTAAGAGCTACTACCACCTCAAAACAAGAGAAGCAGAGTTACTTTTGAAATTAGATCGGTTCATCTTGGCACATAAAATCACAGCCACTAAAGTCACACACTCTGCTTCCTGCCAAACCCCCAGCCCCACTTACTGTGTCAAGTGGCTCCTCACAGTTTTAAAAAAGTTCACTTAAGCCTTACTGTATGTTAAAACTTTGTATCCATTTTTTTAACGGTGTACACTCTGCATTGCATGAGAGGCTTTTGTTTTAGCTACAAACCCTGTAATCGGTTTGAGAGTATCTTCACTCTGTTACATGTAGAGAAGCAAGCTGGGAAAGTTGAGTGCACCAAGAACCTAACAAGCTTTCAGAGCATGATTACACAGAGAGGCAGAGCCCTCTGCAACCATGCAGCATGTGGGAAACTCCCCGCCTGCAATCCCTGCTTCTGCTTCACGCTGGAGATCCCGTGGGGGGAGCCTGTGCAGGTGTGTAACGCATGCCTGACCAGGAGGAAGTTTTATGGCAGAGGCAGGATGAGTCTCCAGTTCCAGCAGCAACCGAAAATTGCTTTAGTTGTGAGAACACACTCATCTTTCGCCTGCCTCATCCACCACACGCCTTCATAGTGTAATTGAAAACAACCATCATCACTACACAGTTTCCGCAGTTTGAGTGTTCACCAAAATGGGTTTACTCTAAACCAGTAAGGGTTACCTGGGGGAAAAAAAAAACAGAAAGATACAATAAATACAGAATATACACAGAAAACCAGAGTGGAATCCTGGTATATCCAAAACTCTAAAATTTTAACTTTTTTAACAAAATTAAGACTGGCAAAATTCTGCTTATACGGAACCCTGTTAGGTCACTCTTTTTAAGGATCCAAACTATGCAGACTGCTTCTATCTGTGCTTTTTCTACTAGATGAGGTAAAGGACTACTTCCAGATTATTTTCTTTAGCAGATCTGCTAGGAAGTTGTCGCAAGAGTAGCTATTTGGCTGAGAGTTGTGACTCCTGAATTCCAGCCCCATTTTCTTGGGGTGACGGCACTAGTGGCGACAGTCAGTCCCTGCGCTCAGCTGTGCTATTCACCACATTAGCTCTGCAGGCAGGATAACCCAAGACATACACACACTTACCTAGAGCTCTGTCACTGAGAGCTGCTTTCTCTATGGAATACCTCACCCACATGGCCTTTAAGAATTCACTCATCACTGTTGCAGTCTGAATGAGGTTTTTTTTTGAGGAAAACAACACATGCAAGTTCCTATATTGCTGTAACTTTATAGTCAAGCTTCACTAAAAATGTCACTCCAGCCAAGAGGACATAGTCATGTTGGAACTTTTAACTGGTAAAGTGGGCAAAGCCCATGTAACAGGCTAATCTGGGACTAAGTCAAAGCAAGACAGGAGAGAGCTAACCTACACTGCAGAAGCTGTGTCCATTAGTCTAACAATTCCTGATGCAGATGAGACTCCTAACAAGAAAAAATACACAGACAGTTAAACCATTTCCTTAAACGATATACACTGTACTAACAAAAGGACTGAACTATTATTTCCCCTGGTCTAAATTGCAGCTACTCAATTAGTTTTGTTCACTAGGTGTAGGAACAATTCCTAATTAACACCGATACCAGAAAAAACGCTTAGCCTACAGAACAGCAAAGATCCATTTCTTCATCTTTGCACCTCAGAGAACCTACACAAAAGGTAGCTCACACACCATAGCTCTCCTTCACTTCTAGGACCACCAAAAAAAAATGTGAAAGGTCAGATCTCCGTGGGGGCTGACAACTCACCTCTCACCAATGTACCCCAACAGCCTCCCCAGGGCAAGGAAGCCAAGAAAAAGCAGAGCTGTTCCACAACTCCTGCCGGATCCTTACATCTGGGGTTTTCCCGGGGATCACTTTTACATTTTTACAGTGCTATGTGAAAGACAGGTGAGATTTGGACCAAATGTGTGAAAAATTCTAAGACAAGGGGGACAGAGTCCTGGATGAAAAGGTTGGAGACTATCAGAGGGACACTATTCTAGCAAGGAGCTACTGCAGTTGTCATGCTTCCCACCAAGCCTTCTCACTGGCATGAATCAACAGTGGAAGTGTTAGAAATGGCAGCTATGCTAATAAAACAGATTTACAGCACTGACATCAACTCATGTTTTACTGTATTTGTACCCACGCGAGAGCAGTGTCCCACACCTTCACGGAAGGGTTCCCACCCATTGCCTATGATACGCAACTCTCAGATCCGCACAGCTTCGGCAGAAAGTCCTATAGGATTGGGCGAGCAGTGCCACAGGGAGCAGTGAGTAAAGAGCTCTTTGGAACAGGGACTCTGCTCTCTTATTTTTCAAAAATGCTGAGAAATTTGAAATCTCACTAAAAATCTTGGCACTTTGAGCCTGATTAACATCACTAAAGCTGTTAAGGTTTTGACTACAACAATAAAAAAATCTGCTATTCAACTCCAGATATCAACTGAACTCAACAAAAAAGACAAAAAGAACTAGAGACTGGATCAAGTTCCTTGTGCTGCTCAAGTGGCTTTTTAGTCAGATTAGCAGACACTTTGGTCATCCTATTAACACTTAAATCATCAGCAGAATGTTCATTTACAATGCGAAATATGATCTTATCAGGTAAAATTCTGCCTTTAATCCAAGTGCTTGAAGACCAAAGCAAAACCAAAAACCTAGGGATTGATCCTGTCATCAACAGTAACACACCTAACTAAGAATGACCTAGATGAGTACCACTATCTGAATCAGTCTGAATGGTCCTTTCAAAAAGTAATAAAGTGGGAAAGAAATCCTAATCAAGTACCTCCAGAAACTCAAAACCCCAAAACCTAGATGAGTTGGAAGTAGAATTTTAAATTCACATTGTAAATTGGGTGTCCAAAATGCACCAGATGAACAACTTATTACTCTCCATGACACGAGTCTCAGATGTAAGTCAGTACTGAAGGTGCGAAGTTCAGCATACACTCAACACAGCAATCTTTCTATGGATTCCAATGGGTCTTGAATCCAACGGGATCCTGCTAAATTAGAAACTGCATTATTGCTGGATTAAACTACTGGAGTTCAAATAAAAGTGCTTTAAAGCTTAAGCTTAATTATGAGCTATTAATAATAATACCATAGCTAAGTTTTTCTCCAGTTTCAGAGACAGCACAGAGGAGAATCCCACATGAATGCCAACACACAAGTACTAAAGTGCAACATAAAAGAGAAAAAAGAGGCCACAAAGCCTATCAGATGTCTGCCAGAAACACACCGGTTTTCCCAAACAGCCCACTCAATTTATTTAAAAATGTTATCACTTTCACCATCTTTCATGAGAACAAGACAAATGATCCACCACTGAGCAACTTAAGTTCAAATGCCCATCTACTCTCTTTACTTTGTATTTAGTTTGCAGAACTGAAATATAAGGGAAACCATTCAGGAGGAAAAATTGCCAAGTAGACTGGCTAAATACACTCTACAAACTTCTGCCACATGCTCACATAGCAGAACTCAGAGTTGTTAAATACATGACCCTTGTAGTTCAGCATATCTCAGCTACTTGACGTGGGTCCTAAAGATGCAGTTCTGTTCAGCTGCTCCATTCAAAGTACTGTAACAGCAGCAAACAGACTGTCAGCTTCCAGCTTCACTAAAATTAAAGTTTTTGGGCTTTGGTTTGGTTTGCTGGGTTTTTTTAAGACTTCACTAGTTAGTTTTCAAGTGCAGCTTAACTTGGGTAAATAAATTAATATTCATGAGCTACATGATCCAAACAGTCTCAAACTGTGTCTACCAGGATGTCCATTCATATCAGTGGGAGATGGCTTAGACTCACATAAAACTGGTTCAATCCTTTAACAATAAACGCTTGCTTAAATAAGTACCTTAAAAAAGGTAATAATCATTATTACCATTATCTGGACCTAATTCAAACCGTTGGCATCCTACCATATGCTGTTCCCCACGAACAACAAAAAGCACACTTAGGGAAGGACAGCAGGAGCAGGCCTCCAGGGCAGGGGGTGCAAAGGAACCCTCTTTGATTACTGCTGGCCGAATATCTTCCCACAAGGTTTTCAACAACAAAGTTTCTCTCTGAAAACGCTTCTTGCCTGTGCCACTGCTCCGCTTAGCAGATGTCACCTTACAGCCTAGACCGATTCCCCGCTTGGAGAAATCACACCCAAGGACTTCCCAGTCTCTTGTACAAGATGGCATCCCTGCTCCACACTAAAAGCTCTTGACTGAAGTAACTTCTGCAAGACCAACAATTTTTTCCATGTATCGCAGTGTCTGTTGGTGCACTCCTTTGTGCAGTTTTATAAGCATCCATGGATTATTCTACAGCACACCTCAGATCTGGCTAAAAAGATGCCTGGCTACAGCCACCACTTATTTGCACTCCACTGCAACCAAATCTGCCACTGTGGGAAGCTGCAGATGTTTTTTGGAAGACAACTACACTGTCCCCTTAAAAAGCCATGTTAAGAATAGCCAGTTCAAATAACCTTCGTCCTGCTGAACAGATCAGAAGCGAACCCAACCTTTCCACTTCTGTACTCTGAATCACTCTTTTTGACAACTGAACTTGTAACCTCCCGTCTGACAGCTCAGCCACGCCGTGCCCAGGGCAGTTCCACAGCGACCGGCCCCACGCCGCCCCTTCCCAGCGCACCGAACCGAGACCTTGCTAAAAATGACACCTGGAGCGCAGCCAGGGTGACGCGCAGGAGGGCACCGGCACTGAGCCCGTGCCCGAGAGACCCGGGACCCGCGTCCCGCCGCCGCCGGCCGGTCCCCGTCTCCCACATCCCCGGCGGCTCCGCAAGAAGAGCAGGAACGCACCTGCGCCCGCCACTCCTCCCCGGGAGCGACCGTGGGGGCAGGACCCGGCGGCTTCCATCCATCCATCCCACCCCCGCCGCCAAGCACCGCCCGACGGGAGCCGCCCGGTGCCCCCCGGCGGCGGCACCGAGCAGCCTCTGCCGCCGCGGCGAGGACGGGCGGGGGCCGGGAAGACGGCGGCGGGCGCAGCACCGCCCCATCTCATCCCATCCCAATCCCGGCCCCGCACGGTGCCACAGTCCCCGTTATCCCCGCAGCGCTGGCAGCGGAGGCCACGCCGGCCCCCGCCGCCCGGGAGTTTTAAAGGGGCAGTGGGCCCCGCTGGGACAGGGGCGGCGGCGTTGGTCCGGGGGTGCCCGGAGAGCGGGAAGGCCGGTGCCGTGCCCGGTGCCGTGCCCGGTGCCGGCGGTGGGGCGGGCGCGGAGGGAGGGGCGGGGGCTGGGTGTCTCCCGCTGCTGCTGCCGCTGCCGCCACAGCGCTCGCCGCCTCCCCTCCCCCACGGCGGGGGCTCCTCGCCGCAGCCTCTGTGCTCCGCTCCCGGTCATGTGACCCGAACGTAACCGGACAGGAAAAGCCGCCGCCGCCGCCGCCGCCGCGCTGACTCCGTTGTTGCTGCTGCCGGGCGCGGAGACGGCGGCGGCCCCCGCGCGGCGCCACCCGGCGGCCCCGGCGCCCCCCAGGTGAGCGAGCACCGGCCGCGCCGCGCCCGCCCCGCGGGGCCGCCC
>JAWWES010000115.1:56366892-56420861 GCA_035583135.1 Lophotriccus pileatus
TGCCTCACGCCCCGCCGCCGCTGGCGCGCGCGCAGCCCGGTCCCGTCCGGTCCCGTCCCGTGGCGGCGGGCGGGGCCGGGGCCGGGCCGGGCCGGGGCCCATCGCGAGTCCCTGCCCGCCGCCCGCGGTGAGGTCGGAGGCGCCCGCTCCGGGCGGTGCTGCGCTGCTGCGAGCGGCCTGGGCCGGGCAGTGCCCTCTGCCGACGGAGCGAGAGCAGCGCCGCGGGCTCGGTGCTCCCGACGGTCGGTGCCCGCCTGCGCCGGGCCCTGCCCGAGCTGTTCTCCGCTGGCCCGCTCGGCCGCCCCCGCCCCAGGCACTTCCTCGCCGATCCGGGCCTGTTCGTTTTCTCCCGCTGTGCGGTACCGGCGCTTTCCCAGCCTCACCCTGGCCTTGTGCCCACCCCTTTTCCCCGCGGGGTCTCCAAGATGAACACACGCTTCTCGAAAGGGTTCGCCCCGGCGTGACTTCCCACGCTGAACGGGTTAGGTAATCCCAAAACCGTGGCAGAACGGAGCCGGGCCAGGGAAGGACTGTCCCGGTGAGGTTCCAGGGTACAAGAAATGTTTCACGCAGTTGTTGTACCGGTCGGCACTAAAATACAGCCTCGCTGGTGCTAATCATCAGTTTATTTAGCTAAGGATAAAACTCCTGACTTCACATATATATATATTATATATACACCTATATATATTATATACCTATATATGTGTGTATATATATATATATACCTATAATGTACAAGGCGTTTTCCTCGCTCCTTTTATCTGCCTTATGATTTTCTTAGAGTGTAATTCTTCTAGTGCTTTCAGTTATGGCACTTAAATATTGTTCAGATACACTCAAAATGCAGCATTGGGCACTTGTGTCATTTTGTGAAAAGATTCATTCAGGCCTATGATGAAGGGCATCAGCTTCAGCTGCCACAGTGACTGCTGTTTGGGTAAGGGTGAAACTACAAGTTAAACAAACTTAGGATGATAATAACTAGAAAGAATGCCTTTCTGGCTTGGAGGCCCTCATGTCAATGGTTTGCTCTGCCTGACAAGTTTTGCTGTCCGAGTACAAACCAGACTTAGCACTGGTGAGTTAGAAATATAGCACACAATAACCTAAATTAAAGCTAATAAAAAAAAATATAACGTGTGTTCTGTAACATCACAAAGTCTACAGGTGTGGGGCATCTCGCAGGATTAAGTAACACCAAACATGATTTTTGTTACTGCTGACAGCAAGTATTCCCTCTTGTGGAGAGAGGGAGATGATCTTCTGTTTGTACAATGAAAATGTAATTATCCAAATAGTTAAGGGAAAAGAATATGGGCCTAAAGAGAGGTACACTCTTTTTTTTCTCTTAGCTGTACGAACATAATCAACTATATCATATATTGTATTTCTTTTTCTGCTTATACCCCTGACTCAAATGGGTTCTGATCTCATGTGAATGCAAAGGAATGCATTTGGTCAGCCTGGTTATTGGTTTAAATATGAGGTCATTCTTCACTATCCAGCAAGTAGAAACACTTGTTTCTCCAATGACCAAACATACTGGCACATGTGGAATAAACTGTTGTTCTCTTTCCCAAAAAAACATGCTCTTACTGTATAAAAGAAACAAGCTGCTTTTACTTTATTTAAAATTTCAATCACTTCCTGTAAGGGGAAAAAGCCCAAGACTTTTTATAAACCTTTTGGTCTACTTCTAGTTTCACCTTCTCTTTGTTTTCTGTTCTGCTCTGCTTCTTCATTGTTCTGGGCATAACATGGCCAGGAATTTTGTTGGCTTCTCTTGCTGTTTTACATGTTTAAGTCCAGATTATATGACTTCATACTTTCAATTTTTCTGCTCAAAGCTCTATTTATTTTGGTTAAGTTTGTGCCCACTTGTTGGTCTTACTAGCCCTATATTCATCCATTCAACCATATGCAACTGTCCTAATGTGTTTTCCTGGCTATTTTTTTCCCAGAGTTATTGATTTCTGCTTCCAAGGCTGCACTTGAATCCTTGAGGAAGAATTTATAGCTCTTAGGTAGTTCTTTTGGGGCAGCCTCCAGCAGCTGGTACAAGGAAGTGCCAGGGAGGGCGAGGGCTGTGGAAACCCTGGTTTAGGAGGGCTCAGGGCAGTGCCACATTTCACTGTTAGTTATCCTACCTTGTGCTGATGGCCAGTGATGGATGGAACTGCACCTCTCACCCTCTGAGTTTCTTGATTTGCTAGGGAGGCATGAGGCACACAGGCTGCTTACAAAATGCTGTTGTAGCTGGTCTCAGTAAATAAATGAAGAATTGTTGGGCGAAAAGGCTGGCCCCTCCTGTATTGATAGTCCAGAGAGCTTGCCAATACGTAGAATGAATTGTTTGACTCTGGCAAGATTCAGGTATTTATCTGGTATTTCCCGGGAGAGGGCATAACCATCAGCTAAAAGTATCCAACTTGTCTTTTATTGGGTTGTGCTCTTGTCTCTCCCACCCACTGAGATGAGGGTGACTGACATCAGTAAGGAAATTTATTTTTCCTACTTGAGCAGACGAGTGGCAACCAAAGTACTTTCTTTTTTCCATTGCATATAGTGTTTTTACTGCTTATTAATATATCTTCCTCTCCCTTAGCTATTTCTATTTCTGTATCCAAGCCCAACCTCGTGCCTTTTCAGAATTCTTTTGTCCTGGCTCTTCTTTGCTCTTTAACCCTGGCAAATCACTTGCACCTTTGTGAATTGCATTGCCCATCATGAAATAGAGATCCTTGCCTATGTGTAAGATACCTTTTATACAGTAACTTGGGATTAAGAGGTGTTACTAAAGCAAGGCATGCAGATATTAGAGGAAAATATTTGTTAAGAGACAGCTACTGTTGCATCTGTGCATCTACTGTTAAGTTTTACATGAAAGTCGTTTTCTTTTCAGAGTGTAAAAAAATGGATTTGGCCAACCATGGACTTATTCTGCTGCAGCAACTAAATGCTCAGAGAGAGTTTGGTTTCCTGTGTGACTGCACAGTTGCCATTGGTGATGTCTACTTCAAGGCACACAAATCAGTCCTCGCTTCTTTCTCCAACTACTTCAAGATGTTGTTTGTTCATCAAACCAGGTAACTGTAAAAAGGTGCACTGTTTAAATGTTATTCAGTTAGCTGAGCTAAGGAAGTCAGTGAACGTTGTGAAACCTAAAAACATTCTTTTTGCTTCTTGCTGTGTCATAAGGAGTATGGAATCCAGTCTCGTCTGCAAACTAGAACCTCACCATAAAATTAAAGCTGAACTGTGATTCATTAACACTAATTTTATAATTTGGCACAAGTTCTGTATCCTTAAAAAATCATAGAATTTCTAGAATTGAATACCTCAAGGATCCTATTTCACTCCTGCACTTTCCTTTCCCCTTCTGCTCTGTCTTGACACTTCCATAACATTATTTAGTATTTACTAGGAGATTTTGAGAAATAAACTTAAAAAAGAGGTGTATTTACTTTATTTTTCTGCAGTTTATCAAAGTCAATTATAAGATACTACATAGTAGCGGAAAATAAGGGGGTTTGTGTTACTTTTCTTCCTGTGTTTTGGCGTTGGGTTTAGGGGTGATTTTTTATACCAGAGCCTTACACTGAGGACATTGAAAAGATAACTGAAGTATAAGACTGTTTTAAAGATTTTTCTTTCTCTTTCACAAATATTTTAACTATCTTAAAACTTCTAGGACAGAAGTGTATTTGCACTTCTGAAACAGTACTGCAGGTAGATGTATCATTCTTGATGCTCCATCAAGAGCACACAGTTATTTTTGGAAGACAACATTGCAAAGTTTACTTTTGAGTAATACATCTGAATTCAAAGGTAGTCACAGAGAAGGTTTGAGAATGGTGCACCTCAAGAAATGGAAGAATTGGCTGTAATTTCCTCCTCGGCTTGATAGCACAGTGTGGTTAGAGCATTCAGAGCACAGCACGCCGTCATGTCTATTTCTGGATTTCTGTGTTTTAGTTAATGATTCTTTTTAACACAAGAGCTACAGATATTTCTGATACAGATACTACAGATACTACGTTCCTCTCCTATTAGCCAACTGACCTAACCAAGGTGTTCCCTGTTTTCTTTCTTCTCTGAACCATGCCTCACTTTCTGGATAGAGATACAGCTTCCACCAGAGGCATGGTGGGTGTTTCAGTTCAGAGCATCATAATGGTTAATGCACTGGGCACACTCTCGGCTGGAGGATGGTGTTGGTTTCAGTTCTGTTAGGCTGAAGAGGCATCACAGCCAAAGCATTTCCCTTTATTGAGCTCTGTGACCAAGGGACTGCTAGGCTGACCAGGCACACCACTAGTGCTCCTGTTTCTTCCTACCTATTCAAGGAAAGAAGCTACAGTTCTGGTGGGTAAAGAGCCTGGACTCCACAGGTTACATGTGCTCAGGCTATACCTATTGCATCAGATCCCCAGAGGATTCACACCCTGTCCTGCATAGTTTCTGGATCGTAATGCAGTTAAAACAAGGTGATACCACACATTTGCAGAACTGTAGCTATATACCCTAGTAGGACATAGAGGGCAAACAGGCAAGTGCCAGATGAATTTTAGATGTTATCAGGGAGAAAAGTACTGAGTACTAAGTACTGAGAAAAGTTTAATGAACTGTGATTTTTTAGTCCAGTGCTAGCAGGTTTTCATCTAGTTACAGATGTGTTTGAATGCAACCAAGAAAAGGGGAAAAATGTCTTTGCAATTTATAAAATGTATTAATATGTGACAACACACATCTATAACGTAATAGCAAATTAGAAGGGTGCAGATCGCAATGGGACAGCTTTGTCTTTCAAGCCACTTACTTCACTGAGGAAAAAAGTCATCTTCCAAGTGGGCAATAAGATTAGCTCTTTTATGTTAAAGCATTCCTCTAATATTTACTTGTTTCATCTTTCAGTGAATGTGTCCGTTTGAAAGCAACTGACATACAGCCAGATATCTTCAGTTATCTCTTGCATTTGATGTACACTGGGAAGATGGCACCACAACTCATTGACCCAGTTCGACTAGAACAAGGAATAAAGTTTCTGCATGCATATCCACTAATTCAAGAGGCCAGCCTTGCAAGTCAGGGAACTTTTTCTCACCCGGATCAAGTTTTTCCATTAGCATCTTCATTATATGGCATTCAGATTGCAGATCACCAGATAAGACATCCCACTAAGGTTACATCAGCAGCTGACAAACTCGGGCGAGAACCAAGGCCACAGACATCGCGGATGAACCAAGAGCAGGTTTCTGAAGGCTCACAGCTCTCGCAGTTAGCTACAACTCTGCCACAAGTGACCCGAACAAATATGACCACTTCTGACCCATTGCCATCTTCCTTATCTCCAGAATTGGTATCTGCTGCTGGTAATAATTCACCTGCGGGAGAAGAGGCCAACATGGAAGCATCTTCTTCCGATGAACAGCCTGCCTCACTCACAATAGCACATGTCAAGCCAAGCATTATGAAAAGGAACGGAAGCTTCCCAAAATACTATGCCTGTCACCTCTGCGGTCGCCGGTTCAATTTACGAAGCAGTTTGCGTGAGCACCTGCAGATCCACACGGGAGTTCCCTTCACGTCTAGCCAGCAGGGAGAAAGTAATATTTCTTTGTCTCTCTGTAACAACACAGCTGATAAAGATGCCATGGAAGTGCCTGAAGCAGGGATGATTAGTGACAGTGAGTTGCAGCAGATCTCAGACTCCCCAATAATTGATGGGCAGCAGCAGTCAGAGACACCTCCCCCCTCTGATATCGCAGACATTGACAACTTGGAGCAGGCAGATCAAGAGAGGGAGGTAAAGAGACGGAAATACGAATGTTCCATCTGTGGTCGGAAATTTATTCAGAAAAGCCACTGGAGGGAGCACATGTACATACACACAGGCAAGCCCTTCAAGTGTAGCACTTGTGACAAAAGCTTTTGTAGGGCTAACCAGGCTGCCAGACACGTGTGCCTAAACCAGAGCATGGACACGTACACGATGGTGGATAAACAGACTCTGGAACTCTGTACTTTTGAGGAAGGCAGTCAAATGGACAACATGTTAGTACAGACCAACAAGCCCTACAAATGTAACTTGTGTGACAAAACGTTTTCAACTCCCAATGAAGTAGTCAAGCATTTGTGCCAAAATCAAAACTCTGTCTTTACACTAGAAGAAGATCGCTCCATTCTGCTAGGTGCTGGGGACACAGAAGCCACAGAGACTGATAACGCAGTGTTAGCCTCCATCAAAAAGGAGCAAGAAGCAGTGTTGTTAGACTGAATGTGAAACCTATATCAATTTTTTAAAGTTTCTTTACTCATTTTTTATTAAATCAATTTTTTCCTTCCCTTACCTCTTACCTCACTTACCCCTTCCATCTTTTCCACCAACATCCTTCCCACCCTTTGTCTTCAGCAACCAGAACTGTACTGGCACAGTAGGAAATTGGACTTTGCCTCTCCCACCAAAACAAACAAAAAGCTCTTGCATCAAACCACAACAAAATTGATTTTAATACAAAGGAACATGTGAAAAATAATCCAGCTAACTATGTTGATAGTATTAGTTAATCCAAATTTAATAGATTTTAAATTAAATTTAGATTGCTTAAAAGTGTATTTAGATACAGTGATGAGTGTAATGAGAAACAGAGTTATCAGTTTGGTAAGCGAAGGATATATGTATTTTAGTTTCCCTGGTAGAAGGCATTTTGAGATCTGGCAAAATAAACACCGTGATTTTTACAAAAGTCCACATGCAAGTCGATTAAGATTATAACCTAAAGCCCTCAGAACTTTTCTCAAGGAGTGCAAAAATCTCTGTTCATTGAGTTAAAAAGAGCTGAAGGTGTTGGGTTTCTTTTAGCCATATATTTTCCCTCAAGTATGCCTTTGGGTATCTGTTTTGGAGTCAAGCAAAGCAACTACTTAGTCAAATTTTGACTTAAGTAGCTATAGTAGTAATGTGATGGCAATCTTTATATATATAAATACTGTATATGTATAAAAATATATATACATATATATATATAAAGTGTTTGTGTGTATATTTGGTACAGGTAAATAAATGCACACATCCTTTTTAAGTAACTGGCCACCTACTCTCAGATTCAGCCTGGAATGTCTTTTAGCCATTTGGCAAAACTAGTTGTTGCACAGGTTACTTTTAATCAAATTTAGAACGTCCTGGGCCGTGTGCATTTTTATTGACCTGTTGAAGAGAAGCTAATAGGTAAGTGTTGTCACCCAAGCTACCAAGGAAACTAGAGAAGTGACATACTGGTGAGCACTGCACCATCATTAGTGCAGCACGTGCGTGTGCTGTTAGCTATAGGTTTGAGTCATTCTGGATGAAAGGAGAGAGAAAAGCTTTATTCCCTTACTCTGGCAAGGAATGTCCATGATTTCATTTGGTCTAATGGCATGATTTGAGGCGGGAGAAAAGACAGTGTTCTAGCAACAGGTGATCATGGTTGTTTTAAAGTGAATCTGTAGTGCTGGCTGGCAAATTCTGCTCTGTGAGAGCCCTGTTATTTTGAAAGCCAAGACGAAGTCTGCAAAAAGTGAGAGGATGGATTCTGTAGTTTTAGTTACTGCTGATGGTCGCACTGCATCTTTGTGTTAAAAATCAAGTTGTTGATTTTTTACTATTTTATATAGATGCCCAGATTTTTTTGCTGGTAGCCTAAAAACCTACACTGACGGCAGCAGTGAAAGCCCACTGAGCAATTACTGGGCCAACAGAGGGTGTATGTAAGTGGACAGAAAAAGTGCCCCGTCATAAATGGAGACAGTGTGTGTTTTGGGGGGAGGGGTGGGAGAGGGCAAGTCACAAACCACAGCTCTTCTCTGTGTATATGTTTAAACTGAATACCATCTTTTTGTGTATAGTTAAGTTCTCAGATTTGTAAGTTTTTATACATTATTTCATTGAATAAAAACTGAATTAAATGGGATATGATTTATTGAGTTGAAGGTGAAAGGTTGTTGGTTTTCAATCTTCCTGGATGAGCTCTCGCTGAATTGGTTTAAAGGCCAAGTGATGTATTCTGTTTATCATCCTACAGATGAACAAATAGCTTGCTAAAACTTAAAACAGTGGATTTAGCACAAATTGTCACTACATACTAGATTTTTTTCCAGTTTATTGTAACATGACAACTGTCGTAAAGGAAGTGGTATTGATTTTATTATCTCCCTTGTATTAGATGAATAGATTTAAAATCAACTGATTTTACTTCCAAGTATGGAAGTGTTTTGAAGTAAAAAATAACATCTTACAGAGTTATTTTAGAGTTGCCCATTTCAAAACTTTTTTATGATCTACCAATACAAGTTCTTTAAAATGATTTTTTATTTCATCTTACTGAGTCTGAAATGGTCTCAGAGTAGAAAAACAGAAGAATAAATCTTTCCTAATTCAGGGAGAGGTCGGCTTTTGAGGTGTGTGGGGTTTAGGGGCTAGTCACAAGTTCATTTCCAAAACGGCTGCAGCTGCTCAAGGTGCTGCCACCTCAGCTGTTAGTTACTGCTTAATCAGCTGCTCTTTCTCTTTTTTTCTGCCTTTTTTTTTTTATTTTCCCCAGAGCTCCACCTCTGCTCCATGGCAGAGTACAACAGTTTAGCTCAACTCCCTGTGTGGCTGGTTCTATCGTGGGTACATGTGGCTACACCATTTTTTGTGATTCATTCATCAGCCCCTTACCTTCTTTCTGCTCTCACCAATCCTTGTCCACTGTTTGGAGATCATTGCATTTGAATGGGCTCAAATGAAAAACAACTAGTCTTTAAAAATGCTATTTTTCTGTCAAATATCTTCCCTGTTTTAGCTCTGCTGAAGGTTTCGAGCAACTAAAGGATTGTGCTAGGGCAGAGATGAACGGGGAAGAGGCTTACTGAAGACTGTGTGGTTGCTGGCAACATCTAGGATGTAGAAGGTTGGAAGTGGTGACTCCTGCTTGGGCAAGTCCCTCATCTGGTGGTCAGTGTGGCCGTGCAGCCGTTGTACGGGCCGGAAAGAAGGAGCAGGGTAGGGCAGGGAACAAGCTGCCAGGGAAATAGTTGGTTATGACAGTACTGCTGCAAGGAACGTGAATTTGCAGGCCCAGCAGAGATACTTTCAACCTGTTAATATTTATTCTTAAGAAATAACGCTGTTGGGTAAAACGAAAAAAAATCACAATAAAGAGACTGTTTTAATATGTGTTCAGCTATGATAATGGTTTATTTTAAATACCTTTTATTTTCTGATGCTCTGTAGTGATAAGTCATTACCTTTCAACTGCTCAAACAGTTTTGTTCTTCTACAACGGATCAGGAACAGTATATTCTGATTATTAACATCTGCATCAAGAGTCTGCGTAATTACAGCACAATTACAGTTTTTTTGAGGCTTCTTTGTTAAAATGCTCTGAATTATTGTTACAGTCAGAGGTAGCTTTTTAGAGGGTTTATCTTTCAGCACTTGACTCAGAAATTTGTGACTGACTTACTCATTACTCATTCAGTCTGCTCACCTGCTGAAGTTACGAATTTTCTACCAAATGAAACCAGACAGCTTGGAAGGAACTGCTAGGAAATCTGGTGAAAATCTGCCATCATTCAAGGCTTTAGGCTTGAACTTCACCCCCATTTTTTTCCAAAGGAGTACCTTCAACATTAATTTCCTAGGCATGTCACTTGACAAGACACCTCTGCCTTGACTTCAGAAGCAATAGACTTCAGAAGCACTTAGAATTGTGCTCCCGTTTACACTGCAGGGCCTTCAGTTGCTGTCTTGATGTTTAGAAAATCTGCTGGCTGGCTCTTGAGCTCCAAATTCCATAAAATAACAGCCTCAGTCACAGAACGTGGTCAGTTGCAAGAGGGAAAAAATAGATTTCTTTCTGTTTGCTGTAAATAACTTCTTTGACATTGTAAAATTTTTTACATTAATTAAAAGAAACTTGGTTAAACATGAGCAGGTGCCATGGTGCCCCATGGCATCAAAATCCCTTGCAGTGTTTTTTCCCAACCTGCTCAACAGCAGGATTACCTTGTTTGGGTACTTTACCTTTTTGGAGAGTAATATAGTTCTTTAGATGTCTTCAGTCTGAGCAGCTGAAGATCAAATTGATTCATTCTTAACCAAGTTAAAGTAATTTTCCTTGATTGTATTTCCACACCTTTTAATCTTTAAACACAAGGGAAGAGTTAATTTTGGAATTCTGTCATTGACTCTCTTATTTAGTGCTTCCTAAAAATCAACAAAGGTTTTCATGTGGCAAGATACTTCATAGCTATGACATAAGGGAAACTGACTGTTCTTAAATACGGGCTTCTATCAAGCCTGCCATTCAAAAGGACAGATATTGATGAAATTTTAACCAAAACCACCAAACACACTTCTTCTGCAGTACAGCCATGCTGCCATGGTGTCTGTGTGTTTGAACAGGTCACGTGTGCCAAGATGCAGAGCTTGGAGCAGCTGTCAGTGACTGTTCTCACTCCTTGCAGTGCCTGTGTTTTAGCCCTTGTGCCAAAGGATCTGCCAGCAGGACTTCCTCAAATTCAACCCATGCTGATTGCCTGGGCCAAAACTGGAGCTTTCCTGGAACCTTAGGCAATCTACACAGGAGAGAAGCAGAGCCACAAAGTGCACATTAACACAAAAGTTCACTTCCTGTACTGCTCTGTGGAGTGTGGATGAGGTACCCACCACTCCAGTGTGCATCGGCACAGATCCAGAGACTGTCTCCAATCTGTTGACTGTCAGGTCCCATTTTGAAGCAGCTCTCACACTTTCTAAGGGAACTTCCTGATAAATCCATGTTGTCTTCCACACTGACCCTTAATCTCTCAACCACATGGTTAAAGCATTTTCTAGTTTGTTACTACTGTATTGTGTAATTCTAGTTTCAGCAGTGAATTATTTTATGGATTGCTGTGGTTCCTTTGGGTGTCTTAAAATCATAGGGCAATGTGCTCTGTCAGTCAAGCTTTATTTCATGACCTTATTAGGTAAAAATCAAACCAGGGCTCAATCCGCTTTTGACAAACTAGTCTGATCTTTCAATTCTCTAATGTACTGCTTCAACAATTCACACGGTCATTAACTAAGAAAATTACTGACCTGCATGCTTATGAGCAAGAGAGGGTGCTTATCTCTCCTTTCCATCACGCTGCAGGTGTTCCCTCTATCACTCCAGGAAGCAGGAGAGCCTCAGCAGCCCAGCTTCTGCTGGACCTGCTGCCAAAGGCTTTTGGGGTAAACGTGTAGTTCTGCCTCCCAGCTTGGAAACCTCGTCTAACTACACCTTCCCTGTGTCCTGTTGCGGTTTGCAGCTCGTTATTTCCCACTGATGGCCGCGCGTCCAGCGGTGGGTGTGCAGGGACAGCACTAGATGGTGCAGTCACACCAGCGCAACCTCCCGGGCCTCCCAACCCGTTGTCCTCCCCAGCCCTCCGCAGGGGCAGCCGCTGCACATCCCGAAGAGCATCCCCACACCCAGGGGCTGCCCTGGGAAGCCACAGGAAAAGGGCGGAAGGGAGTCAGGCAGCCCTGTCTCCCAGCAGGTTTGCCCCAGAGAGCAGAGCCCTCAGCACGGTGGGCTGCAGAGCACTCAAAGGCACTAAGGCCCGAGTCTGGCAGGGGCAGGTAGACAAGGGGGCTCCTTTTCACATCTTCATTGACTAGAAAATATGCATTTAATTTTTTTTAAATTTTATATTCAATTATATGTTTGTTTATTTTTATTTATTTATATATATTACACTGTCACATCTGCCATTCAGGACTGACTAAGACCATTTCCTCCCAGAAGCAACTGACTTCAAATCAGGTCGATTTCATACTAAAATTGTTACTCAGCCACTGCACATGCAGCCCTAGATGAGGATAAGTGCAGGCTTTTGGCAGCCCTGAATACAGACACTGGTTATAACCTTTCTTTTGATGTTAAATTGTCAGCGTGAACTTCCCATCCCAGCAGGAGCAGGTCTTTCCTGGTCCTACAAAAAGAGTGAAGTCTGGAAAATGGGAAGGGCTACACACACACACACAGGGTCAGGTCCTTCCACCCCAACAGCAGTACTTGAAGGATGTAAAGGAAAATAGTCACTCAAAACATGTGATTGCAGCTGATGAGGAAAGGAAGGTGATGCCGCATCACACAAACAGCAC
Organism: Lophotriccus pileatus; assembly: GCA_035583135.1. Taxonomy (NCBI): domain Eukaryota; kingdom Metazoa; phylum Chordata; class Aves; order Passeriformes; family Tyrannidae; genus Lophotriccus; species Lophotriccus pileatus. Next base: position 56,379,053 of record JAWWES010000115.1, read on the forward strand.
CGCTCAAGTTGCTGGCACACAGTTCTCCACAGACAGGCTTGGACACAGAATATGGTCCTAATTGTTCAATCATCATCATCATCTTACTCTTTGATATTGCACTCTTATGCAGAATTATTTTTTTAAAAATTTCATTTTGAGACATCTTTGGCAATATGGATAACAGAAAGAGACCCAGGACAAGTCCTGATTTGTCTACAAGAACTGAACAAGAACATTCAGGGAAACTTCATTCTTGTTCACTAAGTTTATTAAAGTTCAAAATATTCATGCCCTTCTTACTCATTTTCAATAAAGCTGTAGTACAATATTCATTTAAAAAAAAAAAAAAAACATAACACAGACATGACTTGGAGGGTGTGAGTGTTGCATCACTCTCCTGTCATAGAGGAGGTGTCTCAGAGCAAAGGGCCGCGATGTCACCAGTCTTGTCTGAGTTCCATCTGCTCCAAGAGGAACAAAAGCAAAAATCAGCAGAAGAAATCAGCTGAAATCTGGATCAGCTTTCATCTGCATGCAGAGCTGTGCCATGCAGAGTGGAGAGCTAACGTGGTGAAAGAGCAGCTCAAACTAAGTGGGGAGAGTCTGAAAGACAGCTGAGAAGTTACTCAGGAAGCAGCCACCTAAACTGTGAAGCTGTGACCATGCCTCGAAGAACACCACCTTTCCTGTTTGGGGGTGGGGTTTGGGTTTGGGTTTTCTTACATAATATTAATTGTTTCCTCTTAAAAGAGCAGAAACATCCAAGGCACAGAATTAACACAGAAATATTTTACATTTGTAGAGGATTTTGACATTACAGAGGTTTTTGCAATAACTGTGCAAGTCAGGTATGTCACTTGGACTGCTTTCAATGACAACAGTTTCAACCTAAATGATTTATGGTTCTATACAATCCATGCCCCCATCTTACAGCAAGAGTGGAAGCAATAACTTCTGCCTTTCTGTGTCTGTCACCAGTGGAGTTGAGAACACACGGCCTCTGCTCTGCCAGCCTAGGGGTAGCAGCACTCTGATGATAGTTCTCCTCTTAGGGCTGGTGCTTTGCCCTTGCTCCTGCCAGCAGGGCAAAAGAAAGTGCTACCAGATGCAATGTACTTGCCCCAGAGAATGGGAGCACCATCTTCAGTTCTCATTAGCTCAAGGGGGCAGAAATCTCTCAGCATGGGATTTGTATCTGTCTTAAAGAGAAGAGCATGCTAGGAATTTGGAAATGATGGCCGTTTTGGTGCTTTTTTCCCCCTTCAGCAAGTATCATTGGTAGATCCTCTTTCTCCTAAAGGAGCTGTTTTCTGCTCCAGAAAAGTTGCCCTACAGAAATTAAAAGTTCTCAAGACCTGTATTTGTGTCTCAGCACAAGTCCTTGGTAGACCCATGAGAGAGTCAGCTAGTGTTGCAGCATTGTAGAAAACATTTTCCTGCTTCTGATACTACTGCAAGGGAGTGTGAGGTGATGGTTTACTCTATGTCTGGCCGTGCTGGTGGTCTCCTCCAGAGTGCTTACAGGAGCTGAGGTTTTGCACGGTGAGAGGAAAAAAAGTGCAGCTGCTGCTGCCAAGAGGATTTATTTGCTCTGTCACGTAGCTGCCAGTAGCAGTACTCCCTTGCAGTGCCACACCTCCATGGTGACTCTTACGTGAGAAATGAGCACATCTATTTCCTATTGCTGTCAAGGAATGCGATTACACATGGCTCTGAAAACTGCAACATAGAGATACAAATGCCAGTGGTACTTAACAGTGATGTCTCTGCCACTGGGCGAGAGGTTGTTTGTAAAGTACTAACACTCCAGGCTTTTAGGAGTCTCCTGGACAGAACCAAAATGCTCTGATGAAGTGAAGTAGAAGGTTTTGTAGAAGTGCCAGCTTGCAGAATGCTGTAGACAAGGGCAGTTCCTCAGTTTGTGTTTAAAAACTACTAGCTGAGTGGCAAAATTCTTCAGTGTCCGACATGACCAAGAAGGTGCATTTCTTGGTATCATCCTGCAGCAAGAAATGTGTTAAGATTACACAGGTGAATTGCTCAGAATCACGGAAACCCAAGAGAGACTCCAGGGAAGTCAAGCACCTGCTGAAGCAATGGTTAGGTCCAACATTCACACTGCCTCTCCAGCTAACAGGGCCTTTGGCGACAAAGCCACACACTGCAGTAGCCATGCTGGACCTGTCAAGAAGGCCATGACCGCAGTGCTCTCAGACAAGTTCAGGTCAGCTGTCCTGGCTATGCTCCCTCCTAGCTTCTCATGCACCTCCTCACTGCCAGAGCAAGGGAAACTGAAACTCTGACTTAGGGTAAGCACTACTCAGCAACAGTTAAAATATCTGTGTTACCAACATTATTCTCCCACTGAATCCAAACAAGCAGCACTGTACCAGCTACTAGGAAGAAAATTAACTCTATCTCAGACAAATCCAGGACAAGGATTAGGGTTAGGATTGGGAGAGAAACAGAATGGGAGCCTCTCACCACAGTGAGGCTGCAAAAGAGCTACTGAAGGAAGAGGGAGACTGCAAAAAGTCTGTGTGATGACTGGTGTAGAGTGCAGGCACAGGACACTGCCTGTTCAGCTGGAATGGCACCAAACAAGTATTTAAAGCATTGCAGTACTAAAGAGAATATGATTTTCTCCCCTTCTCTCTCTGTCTTCTATAATTTCAGCTTCAGTTTTCTCTTTCATCTGAGAGCATGCTCAGGAGATGCTTCTCTTTCTGTCCCTGCCTCCTGATACAAAAAGGGAGAAGGAGGCAGGAAAGTCCCTGCTGCCCTGTGTGAGGGGATTGTGTTGAGATACCTGCCATGATCTTGGTTTGGTTGTTCAGACCTTTGCATGGAGCACATTTGTAGCTATACTGAGCTAGACATTGCTTATTAATAACCATGACAAAAAGGTTATTCAAAGAGCAACTGTCAGCATCCCTGAATTAAGCATTGTGGATAAAGCTTCTGGCTTCTGGCTCTGCCACAGCCTTGCCAGTTCTTCTCTAAGACTGGCATCTCTCCAAATGGCACATGAATTCTCAGTGTATTTGACAGAAAGAAGAGAATTAAGTAAGTTTTATTAATGACAGCTTTACTCTCTCAAGATTGTCTTATTTTCCCAGGCAGTTCATAGAGATAACGAAGGTCTCAGTTAAGTAAGTGCAGAAAATGGTCTAGGGAGAGATTATACCTATCATCTTTTCTGATGCAGATTTCACTGAAATGCAAAAAGCTGTGTGAGCTTGAGTGAGGAACTCCATGCTTACCATGGAAATAAACACTCATGCTCTTTTCAACTTTTAAAAAGCCTTAATAGAAGGGAAGTGTATTTGCCCTCTCTATGACCCCACTGCCCAGCTTCACAATCTTCCTGTAAAGTCTTAATCTCTGGTTTCCTATTCAAAATCATTTTTCTTTTCATAATTATTTAATAATAGTCTTACCATTATGTCTGACTGCATCCTTACACAAATGTAATCTTCTGCTGTGATTTGGAACCCAAAGTAATGTCATGTTGCATGGATCCAGGCCGTCAGTATTGCTCTAGTCCCCAGCAATATCCCCTCTCTCTCACCTGGACATGTGGTGAGAGTGGCCACATAGGGTGGATGAGACTAGTGACTGATACACATTTATGGTTTTCTTTAACAGCTCTAGGGGCCTTCTTATGTTGTGGAGTCCATTCCTAGACTGCATTTTTCTCTAGTAAGTTATGGAATAGTCAGGCTATTATACAAAATCCTGGAATGGAATATGTGCCCTCCAAGAACCTAAAGTTCCAAGCACAGCACATAACTTATTTCTTATTCTGGGACAGGGGTAGCCATCGGATTTCTTGTAGCATGTGTTTTTTCTCCCACCTGTCCATCTAACTCTCCAAAAGATGAATTTGTGACTGGGCCCTTGTTCCTCTTCTTCTGGTATCTCTACCCCAGTTGATTGTGGGGGGTGTTATAGCAACTGTCCACAGTCTTTATAGGTTTTGGGAAGTGGCCGATGGATTGCCTCACAGTGGCCTCTTGTAGAGATTTTAACTTTTCCAGCTCTTTAGCCAATGTAGCATGAGCTACATGTATGCTAGGGCTATCTATGGTTTAAGATTTGGGATAGACAACTAAATGTGTTGTGAAGTCTCTGCTAGATGAAAGCAAACCTCCTCTGATCTGCCCCTGGTGCTGGGATCATCAAAAACATTTCTCTCATGTCAGTAGATGCCCTCCATCATTAAGAGGACTGACTACATCAGCCCTACTGGGAACAGAGGCAATGAGTGGTTTGGCAGCAGCTGTCAGACCTCCATAATCTGCTGTTAGTTGCCACGTGCCATGTGGGTATACATAAGACCGCATCCCTAAAATCCTCTGCTTTAGTCATTACTTTTTTTAAGTTGTACTGTCTTGCCACTGGCCCTAGATCTAGATTTCAGAGTACTAACGTGAAGAGTGGATGAGGGAAACTCAGCTAATTGCTGTAAAACAGGTGTTGTCTGTACATCTAACTGATTCAGAGTTTGCTCTTTGTCTCAGTACATTTTCCAAAACAACTTATGCTCAGTGGTGCTCCTCTATTTCCCCATTTTGTTTTCTCCTTTTCACAGTCAGGCTATTTTCCATTACCTTTCTTTTATTTGAGGTTCTCCGGTTTTTACCATTTGTGGTATATACTTGTATATCTGCAAACCTGCTCTGGAGAACCTCTTGGAAGGCATCACCACTTCACCTTGGCTAAGGCTAATGATTGCAGTGCTCCACTCAGCTTCCTTTACATCACACTGCAGGTGTTCCCTCTGCCACCCCAGGAAGCAGGAGAGCCTCAGCAGTCCAGCTTCTGCTGGACCTGCTGCCAAAGGCTTTTAAGGGTAAAATGGTGTATTCCTGCCTCCCAGCTCGGAGGCCTGAGGACTTGCAGATTTATCAGAAGCTACCGAACAGTTACCTTTTCAAGGCTGCAGGCACAGCAGAACTGATCTCTTGCTGGCCTCCCTGCCAGCACAGGTGCCACTCTTCCTGCTGCCACAGTTGCTTCTCCCAGCACTGGCCAGGCCTTAGGGCAGCACTGAGCAGGAGCTGAGCGAGCAGCTGCTGTGGGTCTGGGCTCTATTTCTGCTCTTGCCTTATCATTTTCTGATTTGGTTCAGGCTGGCCCTGAATACAGCACCGATCTAGAACGGAAAGAGCTTGTTATTTCACGTGTGTGTTTTGTGCTCCTATATCACTGATGGAAGCTAGTGCTGTGCCCTGCTTTTTCCTGTTTAACTGCTGCCTGAGATGGATGGAAACTAAGCTAACTGGAAAGACAATGTCTAGAAGTTACTGCCTTGGACGCAGTGTTCGGGGTGTTATGAAGGATGTAAGGTTCTACTCACGTTTGCGGTACAACCCAGGTCGTTTGTTCTTTTGGATTCTTTTTGTGGGAAACCCCAGCTGAGCCTCCCTTAGGCCGTGTGTCCAGCGGTGGGTGTGCAGGGACAGCACTAGATGGTGCAGTCATACCAGTGCAACCTCCCAGGCCTCCCAACTCGTTGTCTCCCCCAGCTCTCTGCAGGGCCAGCTGCTGCACACCCCAAAGGGCATCCCCACACACAGGGGCAGAAGGGAGTCAGGCAGCCCTGTCTCCCAGCAGGTTTGCCCCAGGGAGCAGAGCCCTCAGCACGGTGGGCTGCAGAGCACTCAAAGGCACCAAGTCTCGAGGCTGGCAGGGGCAGGTATTCAAGGGGGAATAAGCTTTGAGAGGGTGTTTTGTGTCCCCCACACTCCGTCAGCAGCAGCGATGGCAGGAGAGACCCGTGAACCGAGAAGCAGGTGGCAGAGAAACTTCACTGGGACAGAAACACCAGCACTTCCCCGCATGCCATGTTCCAGCTGCGCCAGGGAAGTGCAAGGCCAAGGGGAGACAAATATTTGGGCTTCAGTGCAGCTGCTGAAGTTCCCTGTCCCCAGACCCAGAGAGGAGACAGAGCCTGAGCATGTCCTTCCAGAGGGAGGGTGTGTGTATGCAAGGACATGTGTGCACACACACACAAACTACAGAAATGTCCAGCTGTTCCCCCAGCCTGGAGCACCAACTTAGGAAGGGGTGAGAAATGTTAATTCTCCAAGCATCAGCAGTACTACTCCCTCTGTTTAGTTTTCTCTGCTTAAAAAGCAGAGTTTCTTCTCATTTTAGGGACACTCAGTTCTCATGGTTTGGTTACATTTTGAGATCACAACAGAATTAGAAAGAGCTGTAGATTTTTTCCCGGAACATTAAAACAGGCTAACCTCAGCACTGCTCACTTGACAATCTATTTTAGGCTCTTCTAAGCTGAGGAATCATTAATATTTCAGTCTAGCCCATTTAAAATTCAAACATAACCTTCTAAACTTCGGTCTGTATGCGGTTTCTGGAGTAGGATCCAGGCAGATGGTTTTGGTGTCTCTATTACTTAAGAAAATAGGCAATGAGGGGGAAAACTGAGCTACACTGAACTTTAAAGATCATAATTAGTTAACCATATACTTTCATGTTTCTTTTTTTTAGCAAATTTTAAAAAAAACCCTCCTGCCCCCCCCCCCCTTTCCTCCAGCAGAATGGGAAAGCATTAGCTTCACAGTATTTTTGGTTCATTGCTGCTACTTTAAAGCTATGAGCTTATCTTTAAAGTGAAGAGACTCTTGCTTCAGTCGTTCATATGAATGTACGAACATATTTTTATGAACATAAGAGGACTTCATCCTTGAGAAGCCACAGTGGACATATTATCTGCATTGCTGCAAACAAGTCACAACTTAATGTTCAATAAAAGCAGTCATTGTTTTTCAACTCATTTAAATCTTTTTCTGGACTGCGAAGCCTCTCTGATTTTTTCCTAATGCCAAGTTCGTCATAATAAATTTTGTTTTCAGTAGCAGAAATCTTACATCACTTGATGCATGTTAGTCTCTGCTCCTACAGTCCTCCAACAGTGTTCTGCTTCTCTGCTTGTTGTCAGTATGACACACTGCCATCTTCCTGCTAATTGTACCTTGTCTCTCAGTGAGGGCAATTAATCAATACCTTACGTAGTTTACAACTCAAAATTCAAGAGGTGTTACATTATTTTTTCAGTGATGTCCCAAGGTTCCTTGTTTCTACAGTACAATATAAAAATACAGCAAGTTGCTTTGCCATAGCACATCACCACTGTGCTCCCTTCATTAGTCAAAACTCAGGAGTTTGGGAAGTTTTAAGCAAAATCATATCTACAGCTTAGGTTGTAAGCCTTGATGCTACCCAAGAGATCCAAGGTCTTAATAGGAAAGTGAAAACAGAATGTTTCTTGTATTGGAAAAATAAATAACTAATAGGAGGAATATCGAGAGCCTTGAGACATATCAAGGAAGAATGATTACAGAAAGAAGTGTTGTATCTGTTCTTTTCATGAGCAACTATTGGTTATGAGTGAAAGAAAACAAAATAGTAATTTCAATATAGTCAATATACTGCCATAGTGAATATGAGCCTGCTCCTACCAATTGATGTCAATAATGGCTATGGGGGTTGTCTGTTTTGGTTGTTTGAGTGTATTTTTAAATAAATATGCTATTGCATGAGGAAATGTAAGCAATATGCCCAGCCTTTGCCACATCATTCACACTGATGCAGGTTCCTCCCCTGCATCTGTGAGACATTAACAAGGAAAGAGGATGTATGAACCAGAATCCAATTGTTGGATCAAAACAGATTATGCAAAAATCCAGTAAAAGCACTTCCCCAGCAGGGAGACTAATGAGAAAGAGAATAATGCTATTTTCAAGATTATTCAGCAAATATTCTATTTGGGAAAAGTATGTGTCAGCTGCAGAATAATAGGGTGTATTTGTCTTTGTAATTCTTAATTATGCTCATGAAATAATAGTGAAAATGCCAGCGGGGAGATGAAAAAACCTGAATGGATTTGGGCTAAGAAAAGCTTCCTCTGAATAAATACCCTCACGGCTGACAGTGACTGGGGAATGACTACCCTGCCAGGCAGTCTCTCAGTTTGGCTGATGTTTCCCCCTTGCCCCATCTTCTCCAGCCTCCCCTCTGAGCTCTAAGTAACCCTCCAGGCTCCTCTGCTTTAGTGAGCCAGCCTTGAAAACTCTGCTCTTTTTTGGCCATCTTTTCAACTACCAAAGCAGGTGGATTTCAAATCCCACAGTCAGCCTCCCCTCAGGTCTGTCCTCCTTCCCTGATGTCTTGTCAGAGGGTCTCGGCACACACAAGAGGTGATCCCAGTGCTGGTGGCCAGGGCCAGATGCACAAGTGTGCAACACTTACAGTCGCTCCCGCTGCTGTAGGGAGTGAGGGAAGCACGGCACACTGTGTTGCCCTGGATCTGGGCATTGTGAGGCTCTGGGCATGCACTACCCTCAAATACTGGCTGAGCATCACCTTGCTCTTTCTTTTTGTTTGCCTCCTGGCTACCCCTGGAATGGTGAAAGGAGTTTTGTGTCGTGTTTTCCACTTCATCCAGGTGTTTTTATGGGAAAGACAGGCACCACCGGCTGTTACGCTGACTCTGGGACTGTCTGCTGAACATCTCCCAGAAATTAATTTGGAAGTACAAGGAACTTGCTTACAAAACAGAGACAGAGAGCTCATGCAGGGGAGAGGAGGCCATAGTACTGCAAGGCTGAGGGGACACAGAAGACACTCCCCCCCCCCCAAAGGGGGCAGTTGCACTCGGGAGGCAGGGATTTCTGCTTCCTGGGATGTCTGCCTTCCAGAACAGCAGCTGGCTTCTAAATGCCCTGCAACTTCTTACAATTCCCTCTTGTGTAGCTGCTTAGAGGAAAAAGCGTTGTGTTGGTTATCCTTCCTAGTCTGGTGCCTTTGTAGGAGGGACAGACCTATCTGTAAAGCAGATTATGAGGACAAGGTCAAGCTGCCACAGGAACTGTCCCCAGGGCACAGTTCCCATGGCATATCAGGCTTCTGCTTCCCTCACTTCATCCTATCATCAGCCCTTGCCCTGCCCATTGCAGGGGGGTTGGAACCAGATGATCTTTAAGGTCCCTTTCAACAGAAATGATTCTATGATATATGTGACCTTTTCAAGCTCTGGAAACAGGTGACATTTTCAAGGAGGAACAGAATATGCTTCTTGAAACTTACTCCTGTTTTAAGGAATTGATAGTATTTTCTCAGGACATTGGAGCAGAACTGACAGAGGCCTCTACTAGAACCCCATCTTTCATTCTGAACTTTTGTAAAGACTAAATTTAGTGTCCAACTAGAGATGACATCAGCTCCAAGTCAGGTATTAGCACTGTGGTCACTAAGCTTCCATCTTGTTAGCAGCATCTTAAAATGTTCACAGAGATAAGAGTCCTCCTCCTTTATGACATCTCATTCACCCACTCAAAATTAGGGCTTCAAACCAACTCTACTGGCCTTCTGCTCCACCATGCTCCCCATTCCAAGCCACATCCTTCCTTGCAGGGCCTCAGCCTCCTCAGGCCTGCTCCCCTCCCATGTGACAACGTGAATGACAAACATCCAGCACTCAGCATCCAGACACGATCATCTCAGGAATTCTCTCAGCTTTTGGCAAGCCGCCTGCCCATCCCCAGGCACTTGCTTGTATCCTAGCTGTGCAGGTTCCTCAGCGAGCACAGCTGCCTCCCATATGCTCTGAATTGCATGGGATCCACTTCCATAGCTTGAGCTAACAGGCAGGATACTTGAGCTATTGCCAATAGAACAGCCCTGCAAAAGAGAAAACAGCACACAAACCTCCCTGAGAAGCAAAAGGCTTGGACTCCAATCCCTAGTTAGATGCCTGTTTAGGGACTTCATACTAACCAGTAACAGCACAGTACAAATGCGTAAACCCTGCAGAAGGACCAGCAGAGGCTGTGTACACCTTGACCACCATGCCTGGTGGGCAATGCTGGTTTGATTTGTACCTCCAGATGCCAGAGTTGGACAGCTGTATCAGCCACTTGCAGTGCCAGCTCCCCGACACAACGCAAAGGCGAGAAGAGGGACAGGGATCCTGCAGTGCCCCAACATCCCTGCATTTGCTGTGACCAGTCCAGCCAAGTATTTGCAGATACTGGATTTAGCATCTTAGGAAGGAAGGGACAAATTATTACAAAATTAGTTCAGGTGTGAATCTACGCCAGTCTTCAGAGACACAAACGCTGCTAATCATCCTCAGCCACAGAACATACAGAACTGGAAAAACTTCATGCCTGAAGTCCAAGGTCTGTGAACATGAATAACCAGCATGTCCAGATTTTTGGTGCCATGAGGAGTATACTCTGGCTAAGCAGAAAGAGGGGGACCTTAGAAGATACCGGTTATGGGCCCAAGATCCTTACTCTACTAATCTGTGAAAAACTTTGAGGACACTTATGTTGTTACTTCGCTGGACTTTTTTCATACTTCAGTCACACCAGCAAGGCATATGATTTAATAATCTGGGTCACTGAACACTGTTACCCTACCTTGAATTTAACCGAAGGGTTTTTTTATTCTTCAGTCTTCTTTAGTACCTAATTACTTCCTCTGAAGCATGCACATTTTATAGAAATTTAGAGCCAAATTGTAATTTAATTCTGTAATAAGTTCCTTTAATTCGAATCAAAGGCTGAATGTCAGTCAACAACAAATTAATTCTCGGGAACAAATCTAACTTTCTGAAAATGAAGCAACCACCAGAAAATAACTTACACTAAGCAAGCTAAAAAAAAAAACCCACACCACATACACAGGTTAGAACAAATTTGTAGTTGCATTTTATTTAATCAATGAAAATCTACCTTAAAAACACAAATTCAAATTTGGAAACCCAATACATTGGATTAGAGAAAGCTTCAAGCTTTTAAGCACAAGCCAGAAGTCACAGTCTCAAAGGAGAATTTCAGAGGCCAAAGCAATACGCTGGAACAAAGTAGTATCTTTTTGTGGAGGCGTGCTCCTTGCACCATTAGCATGGTTTTGGGCGCAGTAGCTCTTTCAGCTGTCAGTTATAAGAAGCTTTTGTGTTTGTCAGGTTTGTTGCATCGCTTCCCGAGGCCCCTCCGACTAATGGAGAAAACAGGCAAGTTAAAGCCCCTGCCTGCCCAATTACTACCAACAGACAATTTACATTGTGGTAAAGCTAGCTTTATTTAAATGAGGTTCAGACAAGAGTTAACTTTACATATTATTAACAGCTTTGGAGCTACAAACGTAAGAATCGGGATTACACAGGTCATGCTACTGTTATTTTGTTTTACCTGCTGCAGTTATTGCAATATGGCTTAAGGTACATAGGTATACAATTTGTACAAATTCAGCCAAGTTTGCACTTGTGAGGTGTTATTAAGAGCATCATTACCTTGCAAGCCATCTTAAACGTGTGGAAATCAACCGAGGTTTTTGGAACTGCCCAAAGCTAAGGGGGAAAGCTGCCGCTAATGATGGACAGAGATAGACTGGATTGTTTGAAACCACATTGTTTGGCTTTAAATATTTATATAATTTGCTCTGAGGTAAGGAAAAAAAAAAATCACACCAGTGCAATCAGTCACATTGCCTGCTGGACGTGCAGCCTTGAGGAGAGGCAAGCACCTGCCGTAACAAGAGCATTTGTACACTAGAAGTTGATTTTAAAATAAATTACTATACAGGTACGATCGTGAGCATTGTTCAACGTGGTGGGCATTGGTTTCACAACGTGCGACCTGTAACCTTCACTTTAGAGATCAGGGCTGCAAGTAGGGACTTGTACCCATTGTTTGATTTTAATGTAAACAAAGGAGAGGACCAACTGACAAGACATCCCAGGACTCTCAGGCTTGGGGCTTCCAACCATCCTTCTACCACCCTGTTCATTCTGGTCTACAGCTGTTGTCAGTCCAATCCAACTCAAGTGAAGGTTTTTAAGACCTCAGCACCTCAAAAGATCTCATCAGCTTTTTGCAATTCAAGGCAGAACTCATCACCAAGCCCTTACCCTCCTTCCTACTCCTGCCTTAGAAAAGACAGAGAATTGATAGGAGTGGGGAGGATCTCAGAAAATGCTTGGTGGGAAAGCAGTTTGGGCAGGGATTGGGAGAGGAGGAAGTTTGTATCCAGGAAAGATGTTAGGCGGTGTTGGTGTAGGAAAGGCTTGTGGGTTGGATGGGGCAATGACCAGAAATTAGCAGACTCTGTAATGAGAGGGGTGAGATACAAAGGTTGTGGTACAAGAACCAGGTGACAGCAAAATGGTAAGTCTGGGAGGTTCTCAGAAACCAGGGAGGACAGCAAGTAGAAGTGATCGGTGGATCTGACACAGGTCAGGGCTCTCCTTTTGTCTTTAGAAATATCATAGTTCTACATTAAAATCAGAACTGGGTTTAGGATATATATATATATATATATATATAAATATTCAAAGCAAGACAGCCAAATTTTTGAGAGATTTTACAAGGGGAAAAACCTGGAACAATAAATAGGAAACGACATGTTACCAATTTTCGCTCCAATAGTATCAATTTCCTCTCCAGGCTACTCTACAAAGTTCATTTAAGGGTACACCTAAATAGTACATAAGTATCATAGCTCTACATTAAAATCAGAACTGGGTTTAAGACGTACATATAAATATTCAATACATTACAGTCCAGTCCTGAGACCTGAAGTCTGAAACAACAGAAGAAGGGTATTTCTCAATCTCCTTTCAAGCTACACTGTCGAAATGATTTCTCACTAAATCAGGCCTACACAAATACAACTGAAGGATGGACAGAGATACCTGAATGGGACTGAAAGGCAGCAAACTTGAGCATCTTGCTCAACAATTTGTGCGTGATCCACTTCCTGCTGTCTGACAGACACATCTGCTACTCGGCCAGAAGTCTCATGTGTTCTCATCAGTGAGCCCTCCTCCTTCCCCTCACACACGAGCTGAACAGCATCTACAGCCACTCATAGGTCAGATCAAGGCAGCTACAGAAGATGTGGGGGGTAAGGGAGACTGCAGAAAGAAGGGAGGGGGATTCAGGGATGAGTGAAGGGATTCAATTCAAGGAGATGGGACAGACAGGACACACTTTAAAATGAGGGGACAGTAATAACCGTGGCACAAATTCTAGTGGCCTGCCCATTCATTCAGTGGTGCAACTCCAGTCTAAATGGATTATTTTGGGCAGAGACAAATGACCTTTGGATGGACATGGGTGTGGATACAGCCAACATTAAAGGCATTGTTTTTCAATAGAAATGACAAGGCGAGGTCTTCAAAAGAACAGATGTTAACATCCAAGAATAAGGGGTAGTGAATAAAGCTCCTGGTTCTGTCACAGGATTGTCAGTTGTTCTCTAGGACTGGCATCTCTCCAAATGCCACATGGATGTTTAGCATATCTGAAAGAAAGACACGGTAAAAAAGCTTTAGTAAAACCAACTTGCTCTCTCAAGAACATCTTATTTTCCCACACAGTTCTCAAAGATAGGGACAAAGGTCTCGTTACTTAGTAAAGCAAGTGCAGTATATATCCTAGGGAGAGGCTATACCTATCATTTCTCATTAAGATTTCTCTGAAGTGCAAAAAGCTTGTACATGAGGCACTCCAGCTTTACCACGGAAGGCAGCGCTCACAATCCTTTAGGATTTTTAAAAGAGTTTTGTTAGAGAAGTGTGTTTGTGCATTAAATGCCATATATTAAACATGTCATATGACATATGTTTCCTATCTAGGGAAACTGGAAAGTAAATTTTCTACCTCCCAGAAATACCATGCTCAACTACAAGCCAAGTCAAAGGACACCGAAGCGAGAGTAGCCCTCCAGCAGAATAATTGAAAGAAACAAGAAAATCCCCACCACATTAGAAAGAACAGTTTTGGAAACCCCAAGAACTATCTTGGAAAAAGAAAGAAATTACTGCCTAAAAATGCTACTTACGTTCAAGGCGTCAGAGCCACCGAGTTCTGACTTTGTCTACCACAAGATGTTTCCTCTTGGCAACTATCATCCTCCCACATCTGTGTTTTCCCATCTTCCACTGACAGGTGACATTGTTCTTCACTTTCTCTGCACATCTGCTGGCCTGTATGTTGGTCTGAGATTTCCATTATGTGCCCAACCTCTCTTTCTCTTAATTTTGGTGGATGCATGTCTAGGGGGTCTTTGGTTGAATCTTCTGAAGCACTCTGTTCTAGTGTTGATTTCTGAAGTATTACACTTCCTCTTGGAATGTCTTCAGGGTTACTCAAAACTGTTAAGGAATTCTGACTTTGTCCATCTTCCAGCATCTCAGAAGTTAAAAGCATGTCTTTTGTTTTTTCTACAGTTGCGTGAATTTCTGCAGACTCTGTTAAGGTAGCAGATTTCACTATTCCTGGTTGCTGGAGCTCTTGTTCTTTACTTTGCATCTCTTCCTCTTTTACTGGAAGTTTTTGATCTACCTGCATACTTCCCAGAAGTTCATGCCTATTTGTATCTGATGGGCTTTTCCCCACAGACTTAACGCTCTGCTCTGACTCCAAGGCAGACGGCTCTTCTGTTTCTGCAAGTTTGTGAACAGCCGACTCGATGGCACTCAATACAATTTTCGTACTCTGGGACTCTATAATCACAGACTGAACAACATGCTTCTCAAATTCTGGGTGGCTGCGAGGCACACTGTGACTGAAAGGAATACCATTTTGTTTGGGTTGCCCTGTGCTCTGGGGCCTCTCTTGCTCCTCCGATATTCCGTTCACAGAAGCACAAGTTACTCTAGCCTCAGGTGCCTCTGCACCGTCAAGCCCTGCAGTCCCACAGCCTGAATAGTCTATAGTAGAAACTGGGACCTCTCCAGAAGCCATTTGCTCCTGTGTGGTTGCCAATGGCTGTACAGTTCTGGCTGTCATGTCTGCGGGTGTTGCGGCTTCTGCCACGACATGCTGTCCAACTGCTGCAGCTGCTGCAGGCAATGTTTTCGGAGCCTCCAAGCTTTTGCCCTGCGGGAGGGCTGAGTCAGAGCCTTCTTCCTGCACAGTTAAAACCTCTTGCTGGACAGCAGTTGGACATTCATCACCTCTTACATCTTCCTGCTTTTCATGTTCAGATACTTCTTTGGCTTTTTCCATCAATTGCTTATTTTTGTTATCTTCTTTCTGGAAGCCTTGACAGTTCAAGGTTTCTACAAGTTCCTGTTTTTTTCCAAGAGTCTCTTCTTCAGCCAAGGGTATTTCACATTTCTTAGGACTTACATCAATAACGATAGTGCTTCCATTTTCAACAATATCTGGGCATGTTGATGCCAAACTAGATACAGTGCCTGCTTCAATCAGCGTGGGAGCCTCAGCAACAGCAGTAGGGCTCTCCAAGCATTTTTCAGATTTGAGCATAGCATCTTCCATTTTGCCACCCTTGGTTTCATCCCTCTGGGTGGAGGTTTCAGTTGTTTTCTCCCTGCATAGTGGCTCTAGGATGGACACAGAATCTTTTGCTGCAATGTCCCCGTCAGTCCCATTGCTCACACTCTGCTCAGCACCTGCAGCTGCTTCTGAGCCAACTATTTTTGAAGGAAGGTCAGAGGGTTTTACCTTGTTCTGCAGTGGAACCTCAGGAACTGCGTCTTCTGTGCTTTTTACTCCGATGAGCACAGCATCATCTTCTTCTTCCTCTCTTACACTAGGTGCCCTGCTAACTTCCTCAGTACAAACTTGCTCTTCTGAGTCAGAAATTTCATCTTGTCTTTCAGGTTTCACAGAGACCACAGTGAGCAGTTTTCCCTCTTCTTCAAGCTGCACAGGCTCTTCAGCTCCAAGTCCCAAGGAAGAGGTTTCATCCCTTGTCTTATCCAGCACCTGCAGAGAATTGCAACAAATCTGTGAGAACAGCTGCAAGCAAGGGAGTGACAGAAATGTTCTGGGTAAAAAAATCACAAGAAACACCCCAAAGAACAAGAGTTATCAGAAGAGCATCTCAGGATGACACTGAGATCGGTGGTTCACCAAGATCCCAGCCTGTGTTCAGTTTCTGAGGACAGCTCATTAATCAAAGGGCAGCCTAAAGCAAGGGACAGGCAGCAGCATTTGACACAAAGAGTAAGCCAGGAAGATGGTGGGGAGGTAGGGAAGAAGGAAGGAACACGTCAAGCAATAAAGCTGGAGACAGTGGTGTCATTTTATGTCTTCCCTTTGCAGGGGTGCCTCAGCTACAGGAGTATTTCTAACTACAACTGAAGACACCAGCATATATGATGTCGCATGGATCACATCTGTATCTCAGCTGTTCATCTTCAGTCACTCTGTGCTCTGCAGAAGCCCTAATGCCAATCATTTCAGCACCTTCAGATCCACACACACAATCTCCCACTCCATTTCTGTAGGCATCGCATCCACCCCACCCTGCACACAAGCTTCAGTGGCCGCTGCTTCTGGAGATCTGTACGTGTGTCTCACTGGAAATGAACTTCAGTTGCCTCAGGCTACACAAGGAAGGTCCTTGACAATAATATGCCCATAACCTGGTTCTAAATTAGGTATAATATCTAACAATTGCTGATTTTTTTTGACAATCAACCTTTATGTAATGTAATACTTACTGCAGTCTGTACTGCTGTTTCATCTACTGTCAACTCTGTTACGGGCAGTTTCTCTTGTTCTGAAGGTTCCTGCTTTACAGCGAGCTCTTCCTGGGGAGTGACCGCTTTGATGCTGTGAAACTCTCTGTCCTGTGATGAAGGTTCCTCTACTGTCCTCTGCTCTTCCTGTATTCCTTCACGGCCTTCTACAACTGCTTCTTCACGTTCCTGACACTGGCTTTCATCCCTCAATACATCCACATTTTCATATTTTTCTGTGCTTTCTTCCCCTGCAGCAGCTATTTCACTTTTCTCTGAACCTTCATGTAACACGCTCTCTTCAACTCTGTTTTGGCCCTGAATGTTCCCAGCACTCTGCTGGGGCTCGAAGTTCTCGTGTTCTCCTTTTTCCAAGGACTGTTCAAGCAAAACAGTTTCCTGGCCTACAACATTTCCATCTTTGGCATCATCTTTTACTTCTGACTCAAATCCTTGTACTGTTGTAATTAGAGTTTCTGTCATGGTTCTTTCACTATCCAGCTGTGTTACATCTGCTGACTTTACTCTTTCAGCAACTTCGTGAAGAACTTTTTGCGTCTGTTTGTCTAATTCTTTCAAATTTTGTTCAGTGGCCTCTACTTCTTGTACAGGTGTAGCTTCCTCTGTAGTATCTGGGGTTTCCAACAACTGTGAAACAGCAGAAACCATCTCAGTTGTCTCCTCGGCAAGGGACACTTCCATTGTTTCTTCAGCACAGGAAGCTTCTGCTGTCTCCAAAGCTGTCACTGCTTCCGAGGTTAGCTCCAGCTCACTTGCTGTGGTGTCATCACCTACATCCTTTCTCATCTCTCGCACTGTCTTAGCATCTACCACTGCATCTTCCACAGTAAAATCCAATTCAGCTGTTTTCAGAGTTTCTTCCTCTTCTCTTGCCTGCTCAATGCACTCTGTCAGAGCAGCAGATATCCAAGATGGTGACCTTTCCTCAATGCTGGTTACTGCCCTTTCTCCTTCCACAACAGTAACAGCAACTGCATGTACCAGGCCTTCATATCCTTGCTCAATACTTAGGGTCTCCTCTAATTTTTCTGCTCCTTCTTCCTCTGAGATTCGTTCCTTCATCGCTTCAGCATCTTTCGCTCGTTGGGCCTCAATTTTCTCCTGTTCTGCTGCTTCATATTCAGATAAAGGAACAACAGCTGGAACATCAGAATCTTCTTCAGCTGTTTCTGTCATGTCTTCTCTTGCTTGTTTAAGATGACTTGGTTCTGGCTTTCCATCTGATTTCTTCTTCCTACGTCCAGGCATCAGTTTTCTAAATGGAACCCATGATTCATCTTTTCCAGGCTCACCATCCGATGTTGAATGATCCAGGCTAGATCCCACAACAGAGTCTTCAGTTCTGTCTTCCATTCTGGTTTTGGATCTCCTTCTTGGAGTGACTAACCTCTTAAATGACTCCCATGTTGAAATACCTTCACTTTCAGATGGGCTTCCAGCTTGTTCTGGGGAAGAATTCCCTTGTCCTTGATCGCTCTCCTGAGAACTAGTAAGAATTGCATCTGTTGCCGTTTCTTTGCTCTGTCCAGACTCTTCTACTTTTTGGCTTTCTTCATCAGATGATGACGATTTCCTGGCTCTTTTCTTTGAAGAACCTACACATATAAAAGCTTCCCAGGACACAGAAGTGTCAACCTTTCTTTTGGGCTCTTCTGTAGTTTTCTCTGGTTTCTGGTCAATCCCATTTTCTTTTATTTCTCCCTGATTTTCATCAACAAGGTTTTCAGTTGCAGACACTGAAACACTCTTTGTCTTATCAATTTCTTCTTCTTTATCGCTTTCAGAAGGTCTTCTGACACGTTTCTTGGGAGTCACCATCTTTTTGAATGATGCCCAGGGTGTAACATTTTCTCTTTTTCGCTCCACATCTGGAATTGTAGCATCTTCATTTTCAGTGGCCTGCATTCCATCTGCAGATTTTTCTAAAGAAGGAATTTCATTCATCTCCTCAGGAGAAGAAGCAGAACTCTCCCCCTTCTGTTCATCTGGGCTGTCTGGGGAATCTGATAAGTGCTGAACTGGTTCACCCTGTTCCCCTAACTTAGATTCTTCTCTTTTGCCTTTTTGCTTCTTTCCAGAGAGCTTTTTTAATCCACTACCTGTAAAGAGTTTCTTTAAAGGGCTGCCTTGTAGTTTAGTCTTTTCTTGAGAAGACAGAAGTTCCGCTTCATTTGTGACACCTTCCAGAGGCCTTTTTCCAGCTGCCTCTTCAGAAGATATGGTTATTTCATCCGGTTTGTCAGTATCAGTCATAGCTATGCCAGCTTTCCCCTGTAGTCCCTCATCAATGGGTTTGACTGACCGTTGACCATCTTCTGCATCAACTGAATGTTCAGAAGGAGAAATGGATTTTGATCCAGGAGCACTCAAAGTACGTTCTTTGCTTTCTTTCTTCTCTGTGGTTCTATCTAGAGCTTCTCCTTGTGCGATGTCTTCTGCTTTAGGCGACATTTTCAATTCTGCTTCCTCTGTTTTTTCATCTAACGCCTCTTTCCCAAGTGGAGCAGGTTTATCTCCTTCTCTTTCTTCAGACTTTTTAAGCTGTTCACTAGAAATTTCAATTGTTTCAAATTTCTCTTCAGAGGATATTTCAGTTTCACACTTCTCCACTGACTCCAGTTTTTCTCCCACAGGTAGGACTTCTGAGGATGTTTTCAATTCTCCATTCACACTGCCAGTGACAAGAGGCACCACCGACTTTGTTTTTAGTGTTTTCTCTGTCACCTCACCTTCTTGCCCTCCTTCTTCAGTTTTCTCTTCCTTTTTACAAAGATATTCTGAGACTTCTACCAGTTTCCTTTCTTGATCATCTTTTTTCTCCTCTGTACTTTCTTTTACAGCTGCTGCTGCTAGATCCCTTTTTTGTCCCTGATCATGCTTGACTAGCTCTTCCTTCTCACTTTTTTCTACTCCTATGGCTGCCACAATCTTTTGTGACTCCTGCTTTTCACCTTCAGTTGGCTTCTTCTCATGCGCTTCAGTAGGTACTGCTGTCACATTCCTCTCTTCACCTTGGTTCTCAAACTCAGATTTCTCCTCCTTTTCAATGGTTTCAGTTGTTAATGTTGTCCCCTCCTTTTCTGGCTCCTCTTCTTTCACAGGAGACTGTTGTTCATCTTCTTTAGGCTTCCTAAAACTCTTCTTTTTTCGAAATCCAGTCCATCCTTGAGTAAACAGTTTTCTTAATGGCGATGCAGTATCAGCAGTTAAGGCAGCTGACTGAGAACAAATCTCATTTGCTTCTGGTATTTTAGGAGATTCGTCTTCTGTTTTTTCATTTTTCAGTGCATCTTTGGTGGTGTCTTCTGCAGAGAGTGCATCCTCGGGCACTGCTGCTTCTTCTGAGCTGACTCCTTTTTGATCATCATCTCCTTCAGGGACTTGTGTTTCTTTCTTTACAGTAAGTAGTTGAACTGGGTCTGATTTTCCCGTCTTTTCCTTCTTCACTGTGAATCTGAAGCCAACAAATTTAAAAACCTTTTTAAAACCCAGATCATAAGACTGTGGCTCAGACACGTGGTCTTCTGCATCTTCTTCCAAAGCTGGCAACTGTTTAATTGAATGAGCATCCTCCTTCTCAGCATCTACACTGTCCTTGGTGCTTGAGTGAGATGGATTTGTCTCCATAGGTTCAGCGTCCTCCTTCAAAGTTACACTGGAATGTTCTGTTTGTCCAACTGTACAAAAAACAACAAAAAAACTCAAGTTAATTTTCTTCTCAATTTAATGTGGTATTACACCTTTGTATAAATTTTCATTTTTATTAATTTCATAAACATAATTGGTCTATTAGTGTGCCTCTTCTATGTGCTACCAGTACATTTTTAAGGACTAGTTTTTGTTCTATGATTACTATAATTACTTTCCTTCTTCATACCATTGTAGGATTCTTTCCAAAGGTGCAAATGCACCTTTTAAGCTTACATTCTCTTCTTCTCTTACTTGATTTTGCAGCTCTTTTTGTGTGGTTGGTTTGGTAGTAGGTTTTTCTTTTACTGTAAGGCCAACTTATACAAGAAAAAAAAATGTATTTCTGTCATATCATTACTCATACACTATACAGAACAATATATGTAATTATTCCTGAAGCAAAGCTCAGTAACAATTTCCATGCACCTCTGAGGAAAAAGGAAAAACAACAACAAAAAACCCAACCAAAAAAACCCAAAAAACAAACAAACAAAAAAAACAACCACAAAAAAACCCAGCCAAACAAAAAAACCCCAAACAATTAACCCCCCCCAACAACAAAATAAAGTTCCACAAAAAAAACCCAAACCAAAACGAAAAAACAAACCACCAAAAACCTCACCCAAAAAAAGCCTGTTGACCTAAAATGATGACAAGAAAAGAAAGCTCATTTTATAGCTCTGTCCCAAAAGAAAAGCAAGACATGAAAACACCCATGGATAATTACCTGTTTTTCTGAAAACTTGTAACCCCCACAAAACACTTACATTACAATAGATTGTTTTAAAGATCATGAATCTTGGAATACTCCCATACATTACATCACCACTATGGCCAGACAAACCTCATCTACAGCAATTCCACCCTGCTTAAAATTCATGAGGCTGTTACTAGGCAAGAAGGTAAAATCCTCCTCTGCTCACACATCTGTGCTTGCATTATCCTCTTTCTTTCCTGAGCACAGTCCGAGTTTTTCCTTCAGGTCACTGAAGGCAACCACTCTCTCAGTCTTGCTGGGACAATTTAAGTATTATTGCTCCCTCTGGCCATGAGCTACCTAACTTCACAGACTGGCATGTAAATTAAATCTATGGCACGTTCAAGACACCAAAAGATTGTTGGGCTTGGATGCTCCCAAGATTTCAGTTTAATGCTGTTCTTGACCCTTGATTTTGTGCAACAGGTGAAAGTACAGGGCCATGAGGGAACGTATGCTTCTCTCTGACCAAACTTTTTGGACTGCCAGGATGAAAAAATAAAATCACTAAAAAAATATTCAACGTTAAACAGCAAAATCCCGGGAGAAGGCATGGTGCCTTTCTCTTAAGCTGTACATATGCTACTCCAACACTCAGATGCAGAAAGAGATGGCTTTCAAACACATGTGCATCATCAAACTCCTCACAGTGTTTCAGTTTTTATCTGAACCACCTTTAAGTTGCCTCTAACTCTGCGGTTCATCCTGCCTTGCTGGACCACCTGATCTCCAGAGGTCCCTCACAGCCTAGATGCCAATTCTGCTTGGCGGCATCACCTCTGGGCTGCTGCTTCAGAAACACACAGACATTGCAGTCCAGGTAAGACTGAAGTGTTAACTACGTAAAGAGCAGAACAAAATCTACAAGGATGCTGGCTTCTAATAGCTATGTAGAGGGCAAACTATGTTTCACTATCAGCAGCCTACTGGTTGGTTGTTGTTTCCCAGTCAACATAAGCAAATCTTTTTGGTTTTCCCCTTTATCTAACAGTTTAAAATTATTTACCTCAAATACAAAGTCCTAATTAATTTTAAAGCCTGACCTCTGCTAACAGCCTAATTCCTTGAACATTATAATATGGAGATGTTTGAACTGAGTCATTTGTGAGGGAGAAGGGTAGGAAGAAATAGACATTTTTCTGAAGAAGCCAGAATTTTTACTCCATTGATAATATAGATCTTACAAATACCAGAACAAACAAAAATAACTCTTACCAAGCAAACATTGTATAGGCCTGTGCTGAGACTATACATGGATAAAGCTGAGGAACTGCTTTTGTATTTGTGTTCATTTATTCCCATGTCCAGAAAGAACATCCTTGTCATTTCCATAAAATTCTGTAATTTAACATAAAATTTTAAAGGCGTAATGGGAATTTCGAAAGTTAGAGGCACTTCTTCAAAGACTATCTTCAAAATATCACATATTTTATAACTAACTGTAACAGGTACTTTAATATACTCTTCACTTTGTTTACACTAAAAATTACTTTTCTGGCTGAACCAGCTATGAAATTAAACACTGCCCATTTAACATTAAGATAGCAAATGAAATCATAAAAAATAGAGAAAAACAGAGTTTAGAGACTAAGTGATAAGCTTGCAAAACTGACTGAATCAGGCTGACAGTGATGAGGTCTTCCTTGTGAGCCCAGCAGACATGCTGCCTCGCAAAACTTCACTAAGCACACTGCAAAAGGAAAAACTACCAAAAATATCAACTGACTGAACACTTTTTCATACCAGTCTGACAAGCTCCAACTATGCTACACACATCTCCCTTCCATCACTCCCTCATGGTGCATGGAGGCTATACATACAGACCTAGTACAAGTGCTACCCCCTTCACTTCCACAGAAAGCATTTAACCTGTCCAGAACGTACTTCATCATAAAGGGAACGTGCTGGCGCCAGCTGTTGAGTGACTTGCTGATGTTGCAGCCAGTCCCTACTTTGACTCCTTCCTTCACATTTTAAATCCCTGGAAGAGTCTTATAAACTGAATTTCTGGTGCCCTTCCTCAGAATTTCAGGAGAGATATGCCATTCAGGAAATTTGCCTGCATGTTGTGAGGAGGCTGTCAGTGCCACGTATATCCAAGCTGTATTTTCACAACCTATACCCCGAAGAGCATTTTTATATTCAGTGGGGCAGAACAGAAACACAAGACCAGAGAAGTCAACTGTACACCCTGAACTTTACAGTTGGATTCTTTAATGATGCTTTTATAAATGACACTGCAGTGCCCAAACATTGTCCATACACTTCTAAATGCAAAGCAAACCACAGGTAGCTTGGAAAGGTTTGGAAGTTATCTATTATTAGTCAGAGTACTGTAGCATATCACTACCACAGGTATTGGGGCAGGACAACTAGCACTTTCTGAATTAATTAGGTGAATTTGAAAGCATTTTAAGAAACACCAGAGAAGCTCATCACAGTAGCTACTGGGAAACAAACAAACAAACAAACAAATTAGTGAAGTACTGATAGGAATGCAATTTCTTTAGGTCTTTCCTGAGTAGGCTGTCCTTCACCAACTACATGATAGTCAAGGAACAGAATACAATAAAAATATATCCAGAGGCAGTGATAAAGACTGAGATGGCATCATAAAATCGACACACTTTGCTATTTAAATCCACTGCGGCTAAGAACTAACACTAAAATTCTATTTTAACCACTTACATACCAGTTAACCTTTCAAACATTTTAACTGAATCAAGGCGCTCCTTCTGTTTTAATAACTGCAAGTGTTCTGTTTTATTCTGAAAGAAACATATGAAACGGACAGTCTTAGGGACTCAAAGGTGCTTAATTTCACAATTTCATAGGTACTTAGCCCACGGTAAGAATTCATTTCCGTTTTATTAGAGGCATGCTGATCAGATGTTGGAAAACCCATATTTTCAGAATGACTGAATTCCTGTCTCATCTGATTAAAAATGTAATTAAAAAATAACACTTTTGTTTTAGTAGGCTGATAGACACCATTTGCAATGCAACCCTACTGTTCCCACCATCTCATCTCATCTCATCCTTCTCAAGAAGTGAAAATGTGTTTCTCCCCTGGTAGCTGCCAAACAGTTTAAAAAAAGCACTCTGACTGCAAGAGTTAAATCCACAGCACTTCATGTGCTCGCAGTCAACCATGTCAACATCTGGAGCTGGTTGACTTTTCCCCCTAAGGATTTGCAGCACAGCGCTTGATTTTTTCCATGAATTCCCTACATTCTCAGTCTCTCAGATGGATGTGACACACACCCAGCGCTCACCTCGCAAACTCCATTGGCCACTGAAAGGCTCCAGAGGACTTTAAGCTGTTTTCATTTGTTCAGCATTTAAGTATTTAGGGCCAAACCCTGCTTTCAGTCACATACACAATACTCTCAGTAGGCTTGCATGAGCAAAAACAAATGCTGAAGCCACAAGGCTGAAGGGGTATTTTACAATCATTTGCCTCTAGTCTATCTGGATTTGCTATGAATATAACTTGTAAAAAAACAACCAAGCAAACAAAAAAAGCCCCCAGCTACTGCTCTAAAACTCACATGACACAAACAGAAGACAGTTAAAAAAATTTTTGAACCAAGTGTCCATGGTATTTGTCAAATGCAGTTTTCTCTTCACTGCACAATTCTAATTATTATTAAAAATATTTGAGGTCAAAGTCAAGATAAAGACAAGTCATTAAAACCAAAACACAGTTTGAAATTACAGTATCTGCCCTGAACAGATTTATTCAGAATAAAGTAGCTATTTGGAATTATTAGTGAAATGAATACTTTAGCATTAAAAAAAAAAAATGAACACAAACCAGAACAACAACAAAAAAAAAACCAATCTGTGCTTTTAGGTTTTCATTGCAGAGTGTAAGAATTGGGTATTATACCCGATTATTTTAACCACAAGTTTCAGAAGGTTAGGTTTAATAAATCAAACACACTAATCATTTTGCAGTAACAAAGTAATACAGAAATATGCCCAGGTGTTACCCTTCTAACCATTTTAATTTATTTTTTTTTAACTACAAGGTTTAAGGTCTGTGACATTGCTGCTTCTTAACAATATATTTCACAAATTCTTCCTTCCTTTTCTTACTATACACCATATTTGGCTCCACTTTAATGTACTAACAGCCCTTCACAATGGAAAGCACATACTACTTCCTTCCCCATTCTATTCCCTCAATTATTTCTAAGGACTGACTTGCCATGTTAATTGCAGGGAAGGAGTTCTTTCAGAATAATTAAATAATGAGGGCAGATTAACAGAGATTTTTCTGTACTAAACCTCACAGTGCATACATGCAATTCATGAGCCTTCCAACCACGCTGCTATCTGAAAGCTTTTGAAACAAGTCCCGTTAAGCTCAGTCCTCAGCCTCTGGCACTTGGGTGGCAATGGAAGAGTTAAGTTGCAAAACTTCACACACTTTTGTGTCCATTTTTTAAAAAAGGAATAAGCTGCAGAATAGCCATAATTTTTCATGGCTTAGAACTCCCTTAGAAAGCAAAAGCAATGTGCCCAGAAAAAAAACCCTCACAGAACAGTAACTTAAAAAAAAAAGCACATTCATTTCTGCTGTGATGCTATAACATTCCTCACAAATCTTCACTTTTAGAAAATTTTACTGTAGCTGTACTTGTCTACTCCAGCTCATAGCTTCAAATTCCAAATTTGAGACCAGCTTCTCAAATTCCGGCAAGGAAAGTTACATATTTCATTTATTCAAGATTTTAAGATGTTTCTTTTTTTCATTTCAATGTTTTAAGAAATATCATGAAAAATCAGAAGACATAAGGTTCTTCTAAAGCTGTTCTGTTTGTTTATTTTTAAACCAGAAGAGTCATTAACTACGGCTTGGATATATAGTTACTGTTGTTAAAAATTCTTCATTAAATGAACTCACAACAATAAACTGCTCTCAGACTAGCCCAGCTGTTCTGTTTGGGAACCAAACCAGCAAGCTACAAATATTTATGAAATTTCATGGTTAGACAAGCTGTCCACATCTCACATTCAGTGGCTTGGTTCTGCTTCTTAAAATAAAATGTGTTCACTAAGCGTAAGATAGATGCAACACTAACACTTGGGGTTTTGAGAGGAAAAAAACCCAAATATCTGCTCTGCTAATAACAGGGACTGAATAAGCAATATAGCTCAGTAAATGGTGGGACATTTTTGAGAACCCCTAATGAATAATGAAAACGCACAATGAAAAACAGATTGCATTTTTCCTTTATCAAAACGACCGCATAAAGACTAATGCAAACATGACAAACACACCACAAAGGAGAAGAAGCTGCATCTGCACGCATTAGACGCTGGACAGCTTAGGACACTCCCGCATACCAACAAGCAGAGGTACTCTGTCCCTTCCAAGAAATGGTAACTCGCATTACAAGCTAGATGCAGTTCTGGCAAAACATACTGTAGAAGCAGCTGCTGTGCTGCAGTGAAAATCCAAAGTTTCTTCCACAGGAATTATTAAATAAGGAAAACCTCAAAATGATCAAACTGTGCAACCCTATAAAGCGATTGCTTTTGAAAAACAGTTTAACCTTTAATTACTAACAATAAAAGGAAATAAAAAAAATAGAGAACCCTTGAGGAAAGAGACTCAGCATGTGATAAGCTCATTAAACATCGAGTTTAATGAAAACCCTATTGTAAACAGCGGTAGGATATCTCCTCCACTACTAACTGATTCAAATCACGTACAGTCCTCCCCAGGGCCCGCTCCAAATGGAGCCGCACTTCTACAGGCTTTGTTGTCAATATGTATTGTTAAGTTAAAGTATTTTGCATGAATAAACTCCCCCTATGCACTGAATTCATTCACTGGCTCTAGCAAACAAAATATAAGAGAGCAAATAATTATTTAATTAATACAACAAAATAAAGACTTCCTCGATGGTTAAAGACATTCATCATCAATCCGAGACAAATTCTGATGCAAATTAGTTAACTTAATGAAAAAAAAAGCATCGTTTGTCTAATTTAACTTTTCATAATGCCACTTTGTCTCTCAGAGAAAGACACAGGTTTGTGCAAACTCAGCAGTGCATGATAACTTTTTTCCTTTTAATTCCTTGCTCCTCCAAAACTTATTATCTTTTCAGAAAGCACAGTTGGTTTATGGTATTAGCTCTCAGACTTTAGTGGCTCCCGCGCTATTTCCTTCAGTAAAATGTGTGGAGTTCAATGCACACAGCATCGAGTTTTTGGTATCACAGGCTGGGATCCTGCTGCCCCTCATGCACGCACACACACACACCCTGCCACGGTGCTAATCTCTGAATTTTGCTTTGTTAAGGTAAAACAGGTATACAGTAACGGCTTTATTTCTCTCATGCAAATATTTTTACAGCTTATAAACAATGCTAATTTCTATATGTCCTTCAATTTCAAACAGTTTAGCTCTTAAGGTATTTTATTGCCTTATTACTTGATTAATGTAAAACAGCATCATCAATGTGGTCACTACCTTTTTCTTCTGTTCCTCACTTTCAGATACCAGGTCACAGCCCCGTCCTGTAGAAAAGCACCCAGGAGGCACCTCCACATTCAAAAAGCCTCGTTATCGCAGGTACCACATCGAAGGTCCCGCTGAGGCGACATGAAACTTCTTAGAAGTTCCAGCAACCTTCCCTTGGAAACCGCTCTCACTGAGACAAAAATACCTCAGTCAGACCTTTTAACTCCTAACGCTCTGCCAGGAAATCCCGAGTCAGTAAAGCTGGGGGAGTCGAGGCCCCGGAGGCGCTCCAGCACCGGCGCATCACCGCCAGCCCCGGGGATGCTGCTGCCGCTGCCGCCCCCCCAAACACGCACAGCCCGGGCACTACTCAGCGCAGAGAGCCTAAAACCGCGTGTGCCGACACCTCTCGGCAGTGCCACACCGCCTTACCCGCCATCGTCACTGTCCCCAGCATGGCTGAAGCGACACTGCCCACGGCAAACGCCCCTCTCCCGCTCCGAGGTTCCTCCCAGGGGCGCGGGGCAGCGCCGACCGACGGCAGCGAGAGGGAGGCAGCCGGGCGGCAGCCGCGCTTCCACCGCCCCGGCAACTGGCTGGCCGGACGGACGGAGAGGCTGGTTGAATGAGGGCGGGTTGCTGGAGGCCTGGCTCCCCTCCGCGCCCCACGGCCGCGCCCCCCGGCCCGGACAGCCCCGGGCCCCGCCCGGCACCGCCCCCGCCCGGGGCGGGCCCTGCCGGCCCTGGAGAGCG
This sequence comes from Lophotriccus pileatus, assembly GCA_035583135.1. Classification (NCBI taxonomy): domain Eukaryota; kingdom Metazoa; phylum Chordata; class Aves; order Passeriformes; family Tyrannidae; genus Lophotriccus; species Lophotriccus pileatus. The sequence continues at coordinate 56,407,265 of JAWWES010000115.1, forward strand.
GCTCGGGCTCGGCTCTTCCCACCGCTGGACAGCACAGTCGTGGTGCCTCGAAGCGTCCGCCTTGGAACTGCCTGCCACCTCAAGCCTTTTATCTTTCTCTGCCCCCAAAGGGTCGGCTGCCGCTTTCCACACGGCCGCGCGCTTCAGTTCCCGCTGCTGTAATGCCTTCCCGATGCAGCTTCCCACAAGGCATCCTCACCCAACCTCAACAGATGCCGGTTAGAAGTCACAAGTATTTTACCCCTCAAAAATAAAACCATATGTCTCCCTACTGAGACATTTGCTCCTTTGCCTATTAACTGTCACTTAGGGGCTGGTTTGGTCTTTTTTGTTTTGCTTTGCTGTTGGTGGTGGTTGCTTGTTTTTTTTTTTAATTGGAATTCTCTACACCCTAATTACTTATAAATTGCCTCAAAGGCTGCTGTCAAGAGTTTCAGAAATGTGTTAGTCTAAGTACTTGTACTACAGTAATGTAATGCTCCAACCAGTAGTTAAAGGGGATGCAATATGATAAAACAAAATGTAAAAGATCAGTACGTAATATAGGTTACCTCCTTTTGTAGCAAGAATATTTCTATGAATTATGTTAAATATCTCCAAAATTCTGATGATACATGGGCCTTCAGCTATGGCTCTGATTGCCAGCACCAACTTCCCAGTTAATTTACCAGACTTTCTTGTTAATTTAGTCTGATAGTGGCAACTTTAATGAGTCTGGGTTATCTTTGAAATGGTCTTCTGAATGCGAGATTCAAACAACAACAGAACCAACCAACCAACCAACCCAAAAAGCCTTCAAACTCTACTGGAGGCAAATACCAGTGTTTTCTCAGTGCTCCATGTCATGATGCTTTTACAGACTTCTGATTTTACAGACTTTGTAATAAGGATGAAAAAAAGAATGAATGGAGAATATGAAGTGTAGCCCTAAAATGGTGTATTTCTCAATGTAGAGGTATCTCTCTGCATGGAGCATCTAAGAGATACCTCTTCCCCACCTTTATTCCTCTGCCTAAGACAGGTAGACCAGACCCTGTAAGCTCCAGAGGGAAGGATATAAACAGTTATGAACATCTGAATGTAGCCTTGAGCTGTCTTTTCAATGCTTGACTGGGCAGGTTTTGTCTCTATAGACGATGTCGTTTTCAGCTATTGCTACCAGGAAATACATGCTGTGGCACCTTCATAAAGCGATATTTTACTTTGAGAGCAAACACATAGAACTGTTTTCCCTTTCACATAAATTATGCTACCACATAGGCTTGGTTTCACTGACAGTGACATAAAGCCTGATAAAAATAGGAACAGCATACAGTAAAATTTTAAAGAGGAAAGTTTCATGAATGAGAGATAAAACATGTCACATCCCATTTTTAGTGTCAGAAGTCCCTGCGGATATGATTTTGTATTGGGTTTGCATGGCCAGGTTTTCGTAGTGGGGAGGCTACAGGGGTGGCTTCTCCGAGAAGCTGCAAGAAGCCCCCATGTCTGGTAGAGCCAATGCCATCCAGCTCCAGGATGGAGCTGCCGCTGGCCAAGGCCGAGCCAATCAGGAATGATAGTAACACCTCTGTGATAACATACTTAAGAAGGGGAAGAAAAGGTTGTTGGGCAGAGGAAAATTGCAGCCAAGGAAGAGCGGAATGAGAACACGTGAACAACTCCGCAGACACCAAAGTCAGTACAGAAGAAGGGGGAGGAGGAGCTCCAGGTGCCAGAGCTGAGGTTCCCCTGCAGCCTGTGGTGAAGATCATGCTGCAGCTGTGCCCCTGCAGCACGTGGAGGACCACTGGGATGAAGAGATCCACCTGCAGCCAGTGGAGGAGCCCACATCAGAGCGGGTGGATGCCTGAAGGAGGCTGTGACTCCACGGAAGGCCCATGATGAACAGGGTCCTGGCAGGGACCTGCTGACCCATGGAGAGAGGAGCCCACACTGGAGTAGGTTTTACTGGTAGTACTTCTGGCTTTGTGGTGGACCCACTCTGGAGTAGGCTATTGCTGAGGGACTGACCCTGTGTAAAAGTGACCCATGTTGCAGCAGTTTGTGAAGAACTGTTGCCTGTGGGATGAACTCCCATTGGAGAAGTTTGTGAAGGACTGTCTCACATGGGAGGGACCTAACTGGAGCAGGAGAAGGACTCCTCTCTTTCAGAGGTGTCAGGAACAACCTGAGACGAATTGACAGTGATCCCCCATTCCAGTCTCCTTTCGCCACTGGGGGAGGAGAAGGTAGAACTTGGAAAGGAGGGAGGAATGGGGGGAAGGTGTTTTTAATATTTGTTTTACTTCTCATTCTCCTGTTCTGATTTTGTTGGTAATAAATTTAATTAATATCCCCATTTCGAGTCTGTTTTGCCTATGACACTGATCAGTGAGTGACCTCTCCCAGACCTTGTCTCAACTCACAAACCCTTCACTACATTTTCTCTCCTCTGTCCAGTTGCAGAGGGGACTCAGACTGGCTTAGTGGGTACCACTACAGTCTTTTTGGTTCCAAAACCCATGAACATAAGGATTTTTAGATAAGGATAGTAAGTGGGAGAGATAACAGGCAAAACAAGTACTGAACAATGTTAGAGAATGAAGTTCTTGTGGCAATTGTGGTAAAGGGTCAAGATTTTACGTAAATTGTCCACTTTCGTTTGGTGTTGCGATGACGTTATTTTGATTTTTGTGGGGGGAATTTTTGTTATGTTTCGGTTGGTTGTGTTTATTGATGTAAATAGAAGGAGTGTGATAAATGTGGATTTTAATAATATTTCCTAAATGTGTGATTCACAGAAGCATGGGGTGGAAAAATAATCTTCTATTGGGATAATAGTGTTACGCCAATTAATCTGGAGACATGACAAAGGATTGCCTTTATTAAAATTCAGACCCTAAAGTATACTAAGGGTTACACACGTGCCTTAAGCTGCTCTGCAGGCTGACACTGAAGACTGTGCCTCATCCTACCCTGTTCCCCTCCCTTCCCTGCTCTCCAACACCAGCACTAGTTGCCTGCTCTGACTGAAAACTATCCCTCCCTCTTTGCCATCCTGCCAAAAAAGTCAGCTAGCAGCAGGATTGCTGAAGCAGATCTCACTGCATGCCTATGGACAGGAACAGAGGGCAGGAAGAAGAGGCTAATGAGAACAGGCGAGGTAGGCTGTCAGATCATCCAGGAGAAAGAGCAGCACATTTCTGACTGCGCAGCAAGGCAAGGAGAGATTCTGAAGACAGAACAGACAGGATGTCTATGATGAGAAAGGTTTTGTGGTCAAAATGCAAATCCAATTAAAAACATAAGGAAAGGGAACTTTAATCAAGGCAAACTCAATAGATTAGCAGCTTGCCCCTTCCTGTGCATTTAAAATCACTTATTAATATCACTAAGGAATTAATATAAAAGGCTTTCTGCCTTATGAAGGAACAGACAGGCCTATTTAGCAGGAACTTCCAATATAGGAAGTGGAAACTGAGCTGTTCCTACAGGTGAATGGTTGAGATGGAAAGCAAGCAAGCAAAGGCACCAAGAGCCAAGAAACACTCCTACAGAGGGAACAGGTGGACATTCCCACCACTGACACTGACAGCTTCAGTCCAAAAGCCACTTGTCATCCGAATTCTCCTACAGAGAAAACATCTCCCATGAAACAATGCCCTAGAAGCACTTGAGTAACAGCAGATCACTGGAATAACTACCTGTTCACTAGGAGATGGCTGGTTGTGCCCCATTTCTACCTCTCAATCCATTTAAGATCCAGGCCTCTATGATCTGTCCACTGAACACAGGTTTTTACTTACCATTTGTTCCAGTGGGCTCTCCTTGCTCTCTGGGTGGTTCTTGGAGGGGTGAAGCCACCTCTGGCTGCTGCCCATGCAGTTCCTTAGGTGCTGTAACAGCTCCTAGCTGCTGTGGCTCCTGTGGTGAGCCATCTTGCTTCAAATTGTCTTCACTAACATCAGGTACTGGTAAACTTGCATTTAAAACCTGCATGGTCGAGTATTGATTGAAGAATGATAGGGAAGGAGACAGTAAGAAGGGAAAAAAGAAAAAATAAAAGAAAACATCAAGATTAGGCTCATTGCCCCGTCCCCAACCCCACAGAATTTCAGTCTCATTTTGAATATACAGATGCAAGTATTTTACCTTTATTAAATCAAAGGACTTTTGTGAGGAAAAAAAAAAAACAAAACAACATAATCTGGGCCTATTTATCTTACCATTCTCCCACATAAAATATGTGGAAGAAGCAAGTCTTACACACAATGGCCTATAACCTTGTGTAGAAATTGGATTTTTGCATGAAAGAATACTCTAGGATAAGGTGAATCTAGCTGATGGAAAGAAATTCTTCATTCAAAATGCCTGGCACAATTGCTCTGATATATGAATGAATTCTGTCTACAATACAGTCTTTGGTATTGCTTCTCTACTGATGTGCTTATCTTATCATCATCAAAAATACAACTACAAAGAAACTGAACTATTCAGGACAGAAAGCAGAATACCTGTATATTTCCCATGAGGAAATGCAGTGAAACTGAGATTAAAACTAGAATTTTTGGACCTCAATTATTAGGCAGAAGCTATTCTTATAGGAGGAAAGAGCTTTGCAAATCTTGGGACTCTGCACTACAGCATTTGAAATATTTTTTCTAGATTTCCTAGCATGTGCAAAAAAAAAAAACCAAACCAAACCAAACCAAACAAACAAAAAACCCACTCTTTTTCAGCTTCCACATTTGATACATTTGAATTATTTTCAAAATTTGGACTGGCTTGCCATATAAAAAGAAATGTACTTTCAGAAGTATGTTTTTATTTTAAAAGTACGTTGTGGCCATTAAAAGATACTTAATTACCCTTTAATTATTTGTTTATTTAGCCTCCAACCAGTTCTATTACCTTCCAACAGAAGCTATTTTAACTAATTAACCACTATTCCTGAAGCGAAGGTTTAAACTTCCTCTGGTAGAACAGCAAACCTTAATTACACATCATTGTCTTATGACTCAGTTGTACTCCCAAAATGCTGCCACTGAAGCCCTGTTAATTAAACAAAGGTACCAGAGACAGATCCCATCTTTCAGTGTAATGTAAAATCCAAATGCCTGAAGCACCAAACCGGGATCAGAAAGATGCCATACGGTTGATGATTCGCTTCCAAACCCCACTAAATAAAGCTTCTGAATGGGGAAATCCATTTATTTATTTTTATTAGCAATTAGTCTGCTGCAACAGAATTTCACATCAACAGACAGAGTGCCAGGCAAAGGGCTTTCCTCTTAATCATCCAACTCTTTTCAAATACTGGGTGAGATCTGGGAGAAGCAGCGCACAGGCAATGAAGTGTGTGCATTTAGGTTACTGATTTTCAGTTCAGAAGCCCTTAATTAAGCCAAATTGTTTCCACCCGGCGTTGTTGCGCTCCTCAAAGCTGCCTTTCACGGCCACATAATCCACCTCACGAAAAAGGATCCCATTCTGCTCCGCTGCCAATACCACAGATGGAATAATTTGGCTTCAGAGTTTTCACATGCTGAGACCAGATATTAAATAGAAGAAATACGGAATGGCTGAACACTCAGATTACATTCCCGCTTCTCACATCATCCTTCTCATAAATCTAAAACACAGGAACTCAGGAGGGATAAAGACGCCACACCACCGAACAAAGGCACGTAAACCCTGGGAAGCTCCTCTGCAGTTGCACACAGCATTAACTGAACGGCGGTAACTGACTAAAGAGAAGCAAGAAAATCAGGCACAGAAAATAACAGCCTAATTTAATTCTCAAAGGCCTTTGAGATTCTCCAGTACAAATTTATTAGCGGACCATTATTATTCTTTTTAAATAATAAGTTTTACTAATTCATTCTTGAAAGACCACTGCTGGGCCTGCACAAGAACACAAGAACAACCTTAACTTGACTGGCTCTCAGGGCATTTGGCTACCTGAAGGAAAAGCCATGAATGGCTACTTGAAGACGACACCCTCAGAATTAGCATCAAGTCACAAGAAAGGCAACAGCACTGAGTATCTTAGCACTCACGTTATTTGAAGATTTCTTTGCCTCTCTTTCCAAACCTCCCCCAGACAGCACACCGTTTTTAAAGCTAGAGTCCTGTGTACAGACAGACATACGTGTACAGACCCAAAGTCTACCATTTGCCTAAGTGCCTACTAAGCACCTGTGGACTCTGCAAGGAACTAGCATACAAAGGTACTTGGTACCCCAATGCAGTACAACTTCTCTCCTTTTTAAATTGAGGCCAGACTGCTATGATAAAGCACTAACTATGGTAACACTTAATATTCCCCCCAGCTCTGAATTTATTCTACAGCCATGATGCATTCAGAACAGCGACTCTATACAATCCCAAAGATTTGCGATTTCAGATCAAAATTCAGAAGTCATTGGATCTAGCAGGTAACCCTTTGGATCTGAATCCAAATATAAATCAAATCAAATATAATCAAATATAAAACATTATTAAATGTAAGACTAAGTAGCTTTTACAACCAGCTAGTATAATTATAATCCCTGTTCACTTTGTACATAAATTCAATTTTGAAAGTAGTCATAACTGAGTAAAAATGTAAATACATGGAAAATTTCTACTTTCAAATCTAACCAGACCTGCAGTAAAACCCTACCCTGCCACGACCTTTTTACCCCAGGCTCTTGGGAAAGAGCTTGATGTGATTCTTGGCCATAGGGAGACAAATTTAGATTTTCAAATCAAGTATTGTGCTTTACATAACTGAATAATTAAAACTAATAAAACAACAGTATTTTTCCAAACTAAAATGCATGCAAAGGAGAAGAAATCTTTGGGGAGGTTGCAATGTGAAAGGAGACACAACAGCATCATTAGTTTAAAAAAAAAAAAAGTTTTGTCTTCTAAAAAAAGTTGCTCAGGCTCTTTATGAGGGTCATTGCAGTCTGTCCCACTGCATTAGTCCTCAAAAGAAACTAATTTCAATTTTCATTCACATTAACTGCTTCATTTCTCTGAAGGGATCTAAACTGCAGTTTAGTCCAATTATGTCTAATTTGGTGAGCAGTGTTCTTAATTCCACTGAGAATAGTTGTGAAGCTTTGACAAATATAACATCGGAGTTTAGAGACTGGTGAAAACTTTAAAGGTAAAATTAATAATATTAGGAATCTTGTTATTTATCTCCGTGTATTTATCTACAAGTAACAAGACATTACAGTTGGCACATTCATCAACATTTATCAGGTTTTTGTGGCACACATTCACCACAGTCCTTTGATTATTAATTTATGAATGTGTTGTCTCATAAACACAGGAAAAACCAAAGGGAACTGGTTATCCAGTTCACTGCTCCTTCAGCTTCTTCATTCCCCAAACAAAGGACCATTAGCAAAGCAACACTCCAATTTCTGTCACGCCACTACTATACATCATGCACGTATTTTTTTAAATATTTGCCTCACATCCACCACAAAGGTGGAAGCAAAGGGCGGACACACAGCTAATGAGAATAAAATGCCCATGTCACTCAAACCAACAGCAGCTTCTGCCCCATCTTGCACACAGCAGTATGTCCAACTGTTGGACCACATTAAACACCCACAGAATTTAAAATGGATGAAGAAAACTAACACAAAGAACTACGTGAGGTGTTGATGAACAGCAGGTCCCTGATCTCCCACTGTACATTAGTGCACGCTTCCTTCAGGCACTGCTCTGGAGGGGTTCTCAGCACCCAGCCTCTTCCCCCACCAGCAATCACCACCATTCCCAACATTCCTTGTACCAGACCCAAATCATTCCAGGGATTCCTCACACCAGGCCCAAACTGCATCAGAGTTAATTTTGCCTCATTCTGTTAATCCTGCTACACTGATTCTACATCAGATTACTAAAATAGACAGATCCAGCTGTCTGAACAACTGAGCAAACTAACATAATGGTCTCTAATATTTTTCCTGAAGTTTTATTTTGAAACTCTGGGAAAGACTGTTGGCCTGCTCAGGGGGTCTGCCCTTAACACATGCTGCTTCATTAAAAAGATCTTGAAACACCAGCGTTTGGGAAAAAAATGAATTTAGATCTTTCCAACTCTCTGTTCACAGCAGTTTGTCTTGTTTTGCATTAGCTAAGACATTAGAGATTTGTGGGACATCACAAACTCCAGGTGGAGAAAACACAAGGCCCTTACTCTGTAAGGCACATAACACAATTTTACTACCTTATTTCTGGATAACATCCCATTAAGACAAAGCCAAGAACTTTCTCCTCATGTTCCATCCCCTCAGATCTACTCTGCTTCTCTCCTAACTCTCAGCCTGACTTCGCTCTGACACCTCCTTATGGATGACTACCCTTGAAATCCGCATGGCTAAAACAAAACAGTTTTTGCACCCAGAGCATCTCTGTGATCTCTTTTTGCAACCTGCGAAAGAAGCACTACCCCCAATCTGTCATTCTGGTCCCACCTGAAGCCTGATCCAACCTTACTGCTGCATTCACACAGGTACAACTCACCCAGGCTCTAAGGATCAGTCAGAACAAGGGCTAAGCACAAAGCACGTCCTCCTCCTCTCCATAACTACCAGGCTTGCATTTCCAACTTGGAGGACTTTCAAAGACCCGAGCTCCTCTTTGCAACTCTTTAGCCTCTACCACATCAAACACAAGCTAATTGCCTCGGCTTTCAAAGTGCCCAGACACTCCCTCTACCACCCCTCTGTTATCTCTTATATGATTGGGGGATTATTTCACACTTTTGGTGCCTCTATGACACCAATTTCCCTTGTGCATTTTTTCAATTACACATTATTATGCTTTCTCCCCAGCCACCCCACAGGCATGGTCAGACCTCCAAACTTCACCACCGAAATATACCAGTCTCTACCTCCCCAATTGGAACAAAAGTATCTAAAGGGAATCACACCCTGGTTGAACAAGGGTAACCCTGCAGTAATGCTGTAATGCCTCGAACCGGGGCATTTAGAGACACAGACTTTCCTTGAATAAGCTTAGTTTTACCATTGCTAATGCAGTATTTTTGGGCCGAGTCAGTTCCCTCCCCAGAACGCAGTTGTTTAAACAGCAGATGTAAGTCTGTCCCAGCTGTTATTTGTCAGGCACTTGGACAATAAGACACTCTGACATCTCAGCTGGTAACCTCTTTAGAAGAGACAGTTCCAAATATTTACTGTCTAGCACACACTTGCTCTCGTTACAACACAGGTAGCGTAATCAAGTTACTACTCAGAAATGGGAACCATCCCGAGAACACTGTTTGAACAGCTCCCTGCTCAAGTGGGAGCTGTTGCATGCAAGCAAGCCAGGAATCCACCACATGACACTTTAAAGCCACCAACCCCCATAAAAGATTTTCTCTAACAAACCTCAATCATGGTGCAAGAATAGCTTATTAACACGCCAGCGTTCCTCCAAATTTTCTCTTCAGAAGTTTCCTTACACTGTTTCAGGTAGCTGTTCCATCACGGCTTGGCTCCCTCGGCAGGGCCACAAAAAGAAACCTGCATTAAAGCTGGTACCTCGAACCTCTAAATAAAATAAAAGTGGCGTGAGTGTGACTGTAGCATGCAGCACTGCATTGGCTGCAATGCTGGTACGATGACACAGCTCTCCTTGCGTCACCCACATGGCTCAAAGTCACCTCCTGCCCCATAGGAGGGTACTACACTGGCATTTTTTTCCAGCTCTCTGATGCTCAGCATCAAAATGGTTAGTCAGGTGAGAGGCACATCACTGCTATGACCAGAGAGGGAGCTCACAAGATGGAGATGGCCAAACCAATCCAGCCCTGCGCTGCCACCAACAGAAGCATCTCACCCAGCCTCCTGCCCAATCCCATCACAAAGTCCTGCCTGCTCCCCTGTACCGATTCAGCTTCTGCTGAATCCCAGAGATCTTGCTAAAGATGCCAAGACATCTTGCTAAATCAGCACAGAATGACCTTGCCAAAGAATCTAAACAGCTTTCCAGGGGGTTAGCTCCTTGAAAGAGCTCTCACAGTGACAGAAGCAACAAGGGGAAGCTGCCCTGGAGAAGAAATAGAAGCACAGGAACCACCCCATAGTTTTTGTCAGTTCAGGACACCCAAGGCTTTTCTGGTCTTCTCCAAGACCAAAAAGATCTCATTCCTATTTCTAGTGCCCTTGAAATCTGCTGAATCCTTCTCAGGCCAAGCTTCAGGCCTCTGTGCTGCTCAGGGCAGTCTGCCTGCGAGGTTTCGCAGAGCAGACAGGACCTACCAGCTGACAGCCACCAACAGGGAAAGTTGTTTCATTTCCCCTCCTGCCCTGCTGCAGATGCTTGCCATGTGCTGGCTCTTGGTCTCACCTCCACATTGCAGGAGTCAAATGAACTGACAATATCAGTAAAATGGTCTGGAAAGAATAAATTTCACTGTTTCTGGAAGGGTTAGTGAGTTTAACTTGATTGCAGAAAAGTAAGGTTAGGACATGACGCAGGACCAAGTGAAGCTGTGTCACTGGGGCAGCATGCAAGAAGAACAGTGAAGGAAGAAAAGGAAGGGGAAAAGGAGCATTGCTACTCAAACAGCAAGGAGGTAACAGCATCAGAAAGATAGCCTTCTCTGGAACCACACCCTGTCCCTTATTTTCAACAGGACATTGGGTATCAATTCACAAATCTGATGAATTCATTTCAGGCAGTTGAATGGATTAGTGCCTCCAAGATCCCTCACACTCCCGAACAGAAGGGGCTTCCCACAGAGGGGTGGCTATGCAAGATAAGGAGCAGCTCCTCCACTGACAAGAGCTTCAGTCTTGTCTGCTACAGCAAAGAAATCCATCCGCTTCAAGTTCCACTGTCATAGTGGGCCAGAAACTCTGGAGCTACTTTATGTGTAATACACCAGGAACTTTTGAAAGGATGGGGTGAACAGCTGAGGTCATAACCCACTAGCCCACATTTAACCTGTAGTGCTTGAGAGCCACCACCCAAAGGCCCCTAGAGATCACTCGCTCTGTAGACCAAGTGCTTTCCAGAATCTCTCATATATCCTGGACTGTAGAAGTGAGAAACACCAAAATATATAACCTCCCATTCAGTAACCAGGACATCTCAAGAGCTGGTATCTCGCCAAGGTGTCACTTGTGAACAACACAGCTTAAAGACAATAAATTTGGTCCTTTCTAGAAGAAAAGGCAAGGAGTTTTTCATCCAGTAAAAAATACAACTATATCACAAAAGAAACTTGATTAAATATTTCAAGGAATTTAACGTGACAAAAAAAGCGCAACTGCGCTGAGATTTTATAACCTGCATTAGACTAGTTGCCAAGACACTTTATTTGTTATTGACTTGCCAAGGTTCACTCAAGCTGGATTCCACTAAAGCCAGTTTCCAGAATTTTTTCTTCTAAAAGAGGGGGTTGTGATAAGCGTTTTAATTTGGAAAAGAAAAGAAGACCACCCTTCAAAACATCCCCATTGTATCTTCTGCAAACAAATTAGCTCGCTAACAGATTTATCCAGGGGCATCACAGGACCTGTGAGCCTTTAAATTCAAAGCGCTGGAAGAAGTAACGATGAAAAACTGTGTCACAAATCTGCATGAAGTTACATTACTGTAGTAAGACAGACTAAATGAGATATATATTAAAAAAAAAAAGTATGACCAAACTTGATTAAAAATTGTTTTTCTTTTTATGTAATGGAAGGCAGAAACAGCTGTTTTAAAAGAACAGCATTAATACACTGTTTCTTATAGCAGTGAAACGATAATAACAAGGTAAAAACCTATTAGAAAACATTTTTCCTAAATCTTAGAAGACAGAAAACACAGTATTAGTAAAAAAAAAAACTGTACTTGAGAACAGTATTAATGGTATTCTCTTTTTTTTAGAGGGTCTTAGTTCCCACAACTGGATAAATATGGCTATGAATACTATGCCCCTTCTTCAAAGTCCCATTATCTCAATTTTTAAACAACCACAATAGCCAAATGCTTGCCCTATATAAATTCTTAATGTCGGCGTCTGAATTCTAAAATTGCCCAACACAACTGCTAAATATTTTGTTAACCAACACCAATCCCTAACGCTTATTTGGTTAAAAAGAAAATAAAATAAATCTTAGTTAATTTAAAGTTCATTCGCGATGTGGTTTTCAAATCTGTCAAAACACGCACAAGGAGGTCTAGTGGCAGCCAGGAACTATGGGAAATTCAACTTGAAAGTTAAATCTGAACCACAAGGTCAAAGAAACAAAGTCATAACCAGTTCTCAAGCTCTAACACACCCACGCACCAGTCACAGAAACTTCGGAGTATCCCTGCTCTGAGCTCCCAAACTCTGAAGAGCCGAAAGAAGGGGATCTCGGTAGAACGTGGTATTATTTCTCCCCTCACAAACTCACGCCTACCCTACAAAGCAACGCTATGTAAACACGCAGATGCACATAACCTCGCTTTCAGTCCCAAAACCCCCTAAACGCGCCTATTCCAGAGGGATAAATGGGTTCATTCATAATCTATTTTTAAACGCCAGACATGTTTTAAAAGAATTTCTTTCAATTCTTCAGCGTCTTCATTTAAAACAACACACACCTAGAGCTCCTTCGCTGCCCGCCGGCTGGGAGTTCGGCAGTCGTTCCCCTTTGCCCCCTATGCGGTATGACACCGGAGCGCCACCAAAGCCACGGACAACAGCCCGGCCGCCGCCACCACCGCCCCTTCCCCGCGGCGGCGGGGCGGGGGCTCAGGTGAGCCCGAGCCCGGGGGGTGCGGGCCGGGACGAGGCGGGAGGAGGGGGCACACACGGGAGCTGGCGCCCAGCCGAAGGCACTGCCGAGCCGCCGGGCCGGCCGCGCCCCGACGCGCCTCCCACCTGCTCCCTCGGGAGGGAAGAGGATGGAGCCGGGGGTGGGGGGGGCTGCGGAGAGCCGTGGGGATCCGGCCGCAGGACCGCAGTCAGGAGGTTCCTTGGCGCAGACCTCGCCGCGGGTGGGTGCGGCTCTTCCCCCCCACACCATCCCCCCCGCCCCGGCCGCACACAAAAGCGACGGCGCCCCCGCGGCCGCCCTCGCCCCCCGCCCCGCTGCTGCCGCCGGCGGGAGTTTTATGACTGCGGCGCCGGCCGTGGCGCAGTCCCGGCCCCGCCGCGCCCCAGCCCCGCGGGTGCCCGCGGCAGGTGCCCACAGCCGCGGCGGGAAACTTTCCGCGGGCCGGGGTGCGGCGGGAGCCGCCGCCTCGCGTGTCCCCCCACCCCCACCGGCTCCCCGCCGTTCCTGCCTTACCTTGGCGGGCTCCGCCGGTGGCTGGGGTACCGCCGCGTCTCCTGCCGGCAGCGGCTCCGGAGGGGTGCGGGGGGGCTCGGCGGCGGCCCCGGCCCCGTCCTGCGGGGCGGGCGGCTCGGCGGAGCTGCCGGCGCCCATGGCGCTGCCCCGCGGCCGTGTGGAGCCGCGGGCGGGGGCTGGCGGTGGGCGGCGGCGCGGCCGGAATGAGGGAGCCCGGCTCTCCGCAAACTCCTTTACGGAGCGAAAGGAGGAAAGAGCGGGGGGGGTGGGGGGGGAAGATTAAAAAAAAAAAAAAAAAACAAAAAAAAAAAAAGGGCGGGAAAAAAAAAAAAACCCCG
>JAWWES010000115.1:56420961-56521855 GCA_035583135.1 Lophotriccus pileatus
AACAAAAAAAAAAAAGGGAGGGAAAAAAAAAAAAACCGAGCGAGAGGCAGCGAGGAAAATCACCTCCTCCCCTGGTCCCCCCTCCTGCCTGCCTCTTGCTCCATCACATGAGCAGAGCCCCGGACACGCCTTGCAGCATCAAACCGGGCTGATAAGGAGCGGCCAAGGGGGGCAGCGCCCTGCCCGCCGCCGCCGCCGCCTCTCCCCGCCCCTCCCGGGCACCGCCGGGGCGGGGGCGCCGCCCGGCCCCCGGCCCTCAGCCCTCCGCGGCGGCACCGCGGCGCTGACTCAGCGTTTCAGCCCCCTCTCCGCCCGACCGGGGCTGGGGCTGGGGCCGGGACGAGCCCCGGGGAGCCTTGGCGCATGGGCTGCGCCTCCCGCCCGGCCGCGCTGCCCCGCGGGGCTCCTGCCCCGGGACTCGGCTCCGCGGCCGCCAGTCCTCCGCGCCCGGAGCTCCCGGACCTCAGCCATGCTGGGCCTGTCTGAGGGAAGGACGGCCAGGTTTCAGCTGATCCAGATACGCAAGATCCTATGTCTTAGGCAACTTTGGGGTGAGGGGAATCAACCCGCCTTTTTTTTTTTTCTTTTAATTGTTATGCAGGACAGGTTCCCTTCTATTAATACATGGCAAAAAAACCACGCAAAGGCAAAAAAAAGGTAGTTTCTCTCCTAGCCCAGAACACACAAAGTGTCTTTACCATGCCACAAAAGCAGGACCAACACGTATGTAGGCATGCTCCTACCCGGTATTTTCAAAAAGTGTCAGCAGGGAAATAGCACACATACGTTAAATAAACCAACCGCAATGTGCCAAAGGGTAGCAAATGGATCCATTAACTGTTCTTCTCCATAAGTATAAAATCTTCTTTTCTAAACATATGTGTGTATCCATCCTTCATGGAGTTCATAGTTAAAATCAGGGTTGATCTGAAGAGTTCATAGTACATAGTATAGGACCATATGCAATTTCCTTTAGAACATTTAAACCAGTCCTCTCCCACCAAAACACTTTCATTCAGGAAAAAACACATTCTCTTAAAAATCCATTCTACAAATGGCTTGATCTCTACATGATGGTCAGTTTTTTCCCTAAAAAAAATCAAGACATATCAAGTCAATGACTGAAAAAGCCTCTGCAGCCTCTCCCCTTAGCTAATACGAGAACTTACTGGAATCACTGGTGTTCAGTAGAACAAAACTGGTGTTGGGGGTCACACAGATAGAATCAACATCTCCCCCTTTCTGCTTAGTCTCCCTCATTTTCAGATGAGAGAGGAGACGGAGCTCTGAGCTCTCAATAATGTCTAACCAAGTCCCTATAGTAGATCTTCCCCACAGCCACCCAATGCTTCTGGGTCATCCATTGGCCAGCACCCACAACAGGGAAGAGAGGAGCCCCTTAGCAGCTTTTCCTGGATGTCATCTTTTGGTGCCCGTATTTCTGGTGGAGAAAGAGCTGGCACCACCTCTATTCCCCTCCAAATTCTGCCTTTCTTACCTGCCTTCTGCTGCTCCTTTGCAGGCACAGCTAAGAACTGAGGTCAGCCTTACTGCTGCAGGGCTACCTTGGGGTTCCCCTTCAGCTGTGGACCCTAGGCACGGGCACAGAGGTCTCCTGGGCTTTGGAGAGAGGAGGGATAGCCATGGGGCTCAGTGGCACATGGACAAGTTGGGAACAGCGTGTGGGATAGGAGGGGAGATCAGGGATTTGCCAGGGAGTTTCTCAAGAAGCGGTATGTGTGACATGATTCAAGGTCTTTGCCGCATCATTTCTGTTTTCACTGCTCATTGACCTCAAAATGCTTTCTTTGTGAGCAGCTAGAACACAGCCTCCTTCCTCCCGTCTAAACTTGCTTTTTAGTCCTTTTGTTTGCACACAGCAGCACCAGCTCTGTGCCCAGCAGCCTTAGAGCACAGATGCTGCAAGCGCTGCAGCTGAGAGAGACCCTCCTCAACACCCATCCACTGACCATTTTCTGAACACAAATTACTTCCTTTTGTCTGGAAGTCTTTGTCTACATCTATAGTAGATGTGATGGGGCTTTCTGGTGATAAGGTCAAGAAGCACAGGGTAGCTTGTGGGCACGCCTGTAACAACTTCTCACTCTGAACCATCACATCTCTGCAAGCTTGCGGCGTAGACAGCCATGGGCTGGTGTCCCATCCTTGAATGGGCACAGTTTGTCTCCTTTCCTCTTGCACTTATTCATTTGCTTTCTTTTCTTTCTTAAAGTACATCTAGCATAGGAACTTTAAGAGAGAGATCTTATATCTATAGTCTTGTCCACAGGACTGTCGGTTCCTATTTTGCCTTTCTTGATGCTCTGTACTCTGCCAGTACAGAAGGAATCACGACGAGTGACAGGTCTGACTCTGGCATGTGTCAGCCTGTGAGCTGGAGTGGTTATTGCCCAGACCTTTGCCCTGAACGCTGCGACTGCCTCTTGCTGTATGGAAGTGTTTTTCAGGCACTAAGTCTGTTTCTCTTGACAGCCTTTCCAGAGAAGTGCAGTCACATATGCTTTGGATGGTCCTCTTCCAAAGTCACTAAGTGTTGATGCGAGGCAAGAATATTCAAGCTATTGCTGGAAGCATGGATGCACACTTTTTACAATGAAACTAAGGAAGCAAAAAATATAGTAATTAAAGTTCTTCTGGCATGTTACATAGAACTATTTCCAGAGACACATCTTTGAGGAAACCCCCATTAAGAGATCCAAGCACAGACCTTCCAAGTGGCAGGAAAATCTTTTAGCATTGCAGCTCACACATGACAGTTTAAACTCCCCTGAAACCCGGATACCTTTCATAATAATATTTATAATGCAGAGCACTTACTTACTTTTAAAAATTGCTCCTTTTCCAAAATCATTTATAATTGATGTAACTGGTGCTGATGCATTTGTACAGAAGATATGAACCACGTGTCTCAGACTGTGAGCTTGTGTTGGTGAAATATTTTCCTGCTGTCTTCTGCCCATGATTTTCCCCATCCACTCCTTGCAGCTTTGACTCTGTTGGTCCCTGCAAGTGACTGCAAGCTTCTCTGCTGTCTGCTGCTCTGGCTGATCCTGAGGAGCAGCAGGGCGGATGGGGAGTCAGCAGCCAGGTGGGAGTGGGAGGGCTAGTCCCCGGCATCTGCGATGGGGAACAGGGCTGCCTGCCCAGCCTGCATGCCGGGGGCTCCTCCGTATCTGATCCACGAGGGCTGTTCACAGATTTGTGGCTGGGAGCACTGGCAGCTGCCTGGAGCCCTGTTTACACGAAGGCTCTTGTTGCCTTTATCAGTGGTGGAGACGCATTGGGATATTTTTGGCATAAAAGCTAAGTGGAGACATATCATGTAAGTGTTCTCAAAATGGGAAGCTCTCAAGAACATGCCTTAGATTTGGATAGAGAATATAGTGCTCTGACTTCACCTCAGCTATAGTTACTGCAGTCTTCAGCTTTTTTCCCCTCTCTTTTGTCCAGTTGTGATAGGAAATTCTAGGATGCTATTAGAAATACACTCATATGCCTAAGGAGCCAGTATATATCAGCCTAACAAAATACTGATGAGTATAAAAGGAAGAAAATTACAAAAATAGTCATGTAAAAATAGTTTTCTTGCAAGGAGCATTGATAATGTCATATGTCATAGGAAGAAACAACGGAAAAGGAATACATTTTGCAAATTTATCTGGGAGAAGACCTTTCTTTACTTCTTAGGAGCTCACATACCCCAGAAAAATTACACTGAAACAAAATGAACAGAACCTGTACAGCTAGTATATTCACATCACAGAAGTGATTTGTATCTGAAAGACCTGTTCAGGAATAAAGACACACATTTGTGCAATTTAAAAGTAATATTAGTAGCAGAAACTGACTTCCAGTCTTGAATTTGATGTTTACTTACATAAAGGCCATACATTTGTATAGCAAGTGTATCATCCAGTAGCTGCACATTACTGCAGCACCCAGAGACCACTGCCAGGCATCCCAGAGCCATTTCAGGAGAGACAGACTTCTGTTTCTCTACTACCAGCCTCTCTACTACTCCCTCCACTACCCATCCCTGTAGTTTCTCTCTCTTTTTTCTCCTCACCAGTTCTTCACTGACCCTGTTCTTTCTAGGAGATGTTGGACAAGTATGTTTAAGCTTCAGTAGTCCAACTGTTATCACCTGCCCACAGGCAGCCCTTCACAGGGGCATGGGACAAGGGAAGAGACTGCAAAGGTCCATCCCATTGGCAGTCTGGCTGAAGAGACACACAGCATGGTCTGGTCACTGCCCAAATGATGCTGTCTCAAACCTGTAAGGGCTCTGGTTACTGGACAGCCTCTGATCTGTCCATATCAAAATGTTGGTGTTTCAAGAAGACAATGTTTTGGTGTTCAAACTTAAAAGTAAAAATGGCTGAAAGTTTTTTCTCAAGTGGGGAAAAAAATCATTTGGCTTTATAAAGAAGAAAAAAAATATTATATATGAGTTTTCTTTTCAGAGAAGGCAACAAGCTCAAAGGCGTTTCGTCATTCCCCTCTAATACCAAGTGTTTGGCTTTCTTGCTAAGGAGGCAAAAGCTACACCCAGGCTGTAGTTTAGTTTCATATTATTAGTTTGGTAGTCATACAGTGTAATAGGAGAATTAATAATGTGGTGTGCAGGTGCAAAGGAACACTAGCTTACAGGCAACCTTAGTTACAGTGGCAAAGATGGAAGAATGTGACCTTCCATGCAGTGTTTTATCTGCTGCACAGATAAATGCATCTCACCCCAAAAGCCTTTCAGGCAGTGCTCTGAGGAAATTCCTCATCAAGGAAGGAATGCCCAGAGGACAGAGATAAAGAGGCACAGAAGGTTCCCCTAATGCCATTCCCCCATTGTCCCAGCAGCAGGTGAGTGAGGCTCTTTTGTCTTCAGGAGGAAACCCCTGTGGCTTGGGACTGAGAGCCCTGACTGTTTAGAAATGCCTTGGCACTACTGATGTTATCAAGAATGGCAGGGTTCAGAGGCAGCAGGTGCTAAAACACCACTTGGAAAATTAGATTGAATTCTAGAGTGGACTCAGAGAATCATTTATACTGGGGGGACCCTCCAGAGGTCATCTAGTTCAATCTCTCATTCAAAGCAGGGTGAGCTTCAGCCTTAGGAGGCTGCTTAGGGCTTTGCTCAAGGGAGTTCTTGTCCTTCCTCCACTATTGCCAGTGCCTGCCCCCTATGTGCATTTAGGCAGGTGAAGAAAGCACCTTCCCTCTATTGCAATCAGCAATATGCTTCCAGTCTCCACTGCTGAGGGATCCCTATCCTTCACAAGCTCGGCTGTCACCCTGAGATGCTCACTCTTTGCCAGTTTTCCCAGCAGTCTCTGCCAACCCTGTGTATTCCCATCTCCTCTCCCAAAGGCTTGGTGCCACAAGCAGGCTGTGCCTCCCTGAGGGTTCCCCAACAGGCACCCGGCTCTGCCCACCTGGACAGACACATACCCTCTCAGGAGCCCTGACCCAGAAATGAGAATCAGGATGTGAAGCTGCTCTGTGCACCCTTCCTACCATCCAGAGTACCTGCCCCCTTGCAGTTTCTGTCATATTTACATGAGACATTTACAGTGTGGAAACTGCCTAAGCCACGAAATCCTTCTTCCTCTGATATGTAGAGGCCCGCCCTGAGCAGCATCAATCAACCGGGAAAGCTTTATAGCTGCAGGTATGAAATGGCAAAATGTTTTCTGGATCACAACATTGGTAAACAGAGCAGGAAAACAAATTTAAAAGGAAGCACAGACACCACCAAGACTGTGTCTTAATACTATCATATTCTTCCTCTGGGCTGAGCAAATACTGCCCTGGTATTTTGCTCCTAGCCTGTTACTTCATGACCTGTTTCTTTTCAGCATTTTCTGGCTCTCCATCAAGCATGATTTCCTTGTCTTTGGCTTCCTCATCTAACCCTACCATATTTATAATTTGTCTTTCAGTATTGATAATGGTCAAAGCTACCCCCCTCCTTCTTTTGCTTTTGAGATTTTCAAACAGGAGCCTCTGTGCTTTGCCCTATGCTGCTTCTGGTGCCTGGAGGCAATGTCCTTCAGAACCTTCATTAAATCATGCTTTTGACACCTTGTCTACAGAAGATGGGACAGCAGACAGGTAGCAATGTGGTTGACCTATGATTGCTGATTACTCAGCAACATCATTTCCTTACTTCCCTGTGTCCCTCCATGGGCTCACCCCTATCTGTTGCAGACACAGGCGCAGAGCAGTCGGGTGTCCCTGTCAGCGGACAGGTTTCACTGGAGAGCCCCTTGTGCCCAGGGGAGCAGAGCCATCCAGTGGTCCCCGGGTGGGCACTGCCTCCTCCCTGAATTAGGGGAAGCCGTGAGATCTGATGTTTCCGCTCCTTTGTAGTGGAACTGTAAATTTTCCAATGCAAGGAAAACAATTTTTTTCTGGCTGACATAATGCCGAATATGGGGAGTGGTCTGCTGTGACTCCACGTGACTGTTTCTGCAGAAATACAAATAGTAAGTGGGCCTTAGTAATTTATAATTTATAATTTTTGTTGTGAGCAATCCATAGAAATGTCAGTCTTGACTGACAAAGTACAAAGCAACACCCAAACTTTTAAGCAGAAGTTTTTAACCTTCTGTCAGTGTGATCAAAAATAAGCTTGATTCCAGAAAAATAACCAGAAGAAATATAGCCAGAAAGATAACCATCATCTTTCAGACTTCTAAATAATTCCTGAGCTGGGACTCGAGCTCAAAGCATTTTTAGCCCCTTTGTTGGAAAGATTACTGATGTGGGAAGGATGCAAGAAGTAAAGCAAGCATAGGTCATTTCTATAGTCCTGGTTTTGTCTTAGTCATTGTAGAAGAGAGCACTAACACACCTGATGGGTGGAAATCTTCAGGAGCAGTGAGAACAAGTGAGAACCATCTATAACCTCTGTGTGGGTCTGTGTATTCTTCTTGAAAAACAGAAAGTAGAGAGCTTTTGGGGTAGAGACAGGAGTCTCTCAGTAAGGCATCACATACAGATGTAAAATTTAGATCAACTTTTCCAATTTTTACATACAAAAAGGTAAAATGCTTTTCTTGATGGGTCTCCACCTTTATGAATTTATAATAATAGTAGCACGCAGTTAGCCCAGCCAGTAAATGCTCTCTGCACCTCCATTATAACAGAAGGGACAATGACCCAGCTGGTGTAACTCCTAGGGCTGGTCAGGCCACCACTGCACTTGAAGCGATCCTTGATAAGATTTCAAGTGAAAGATGGATAGAAGGACAGAAAGAAAGAAGGCAAGGAAGCCTCCCCCACTTCAAATTCTTCAGGCTGACCTGTCAGCTTCTATGTTACTACATTTGGACTTGAATTTCTTTCCAAGGTCATAGCAGATTAGAAGCCGTTTTCATATCTGACAGAAATACTACTCCCCAGTGAACAGGGGGGTGTAGCTCTAGCATCTTTAAGTGGAAAGAAAAGTTTGGTCTTCTCCAGTCATCAGCGGGGAGTGCACAGGGGCCTCCCAATATTAACTCTGGTCAGCACCAGCGGGTCATCTTTTCTCTGTAATCCCACATCCTCCCCCTCTCTGCTTGAATCTGAGCAGCAGACTTGAAAAGCTCAACTGAAAATACCAGAAAAACAGCACGATTTGAAAGATCATATGATCATCTTATGATCCCCAGTATTCATTTGTTTTCATGCTCTTTGTGGGAAATATATACTACTTTCTTTTCTAAATCACCTTAAAACACAAGAGCAGAATTATGTGCAGCCAAGCAAGAGCTTGATTTCAGGAGTGACCCCAGGACTCACATTTCCTTTTGCCTGAAGCTCAATTCACATTTGAAGGGAACTTGCTCAGTGGGAGACATGTTTTTCTTAGATGTTCAACAGCTGCATGGAAGCTAAGCAGCAGGAAAAACAGAGAGGCAGGCGAAGGATAAAAAAAAAAATAATACTGTATTACCCCCTAGTCTTTTAAAACTTCAGTTCCCTCAAATAAAAAGTAAGAAAGTCCTGATGTGATGAGACCAGGCACACTGGATGGCTTGCCATAGGTCATAAAGGAGCCTGAACAAAGCACAACGTCTGTTGTCCAGCCATGTTTACAAAAATGTCTAGCTCCACCAGAATTTGTAATTGGATGCCAGAACACTAGAGGTTTTTTTCAGTACTGAACTTATGAACATGGTGTTGAGGAAGCACGATTTGAAAGCAAAAGGGAGACAATTTTATGAAGTCCTTACTTTAGAGCAGACTGGCAAAGTAAGAGGATTTGCTGAGGAAAATGTCTGGGGAGGATGTACAGTACCAGAAAGGAAGGAGATTGTACTAGTCAGCAGGTGACCACAATCACTGAAGATCATCATTAAGCAGAGTTTTCCATTTGGCCATTTAACTTCCCATATGTCATTTTACATGTCTTAGACTGGAATTGCATCCCTTTTTTTCTCTACCTCAGTGATAGTCTACAGCAGCAAGAGCAGCTACTCAGAATAATTTGGAAGAATTGTTTCTCTAGTTTACCTTCCCTGTGTGGAATGCCTCACTCATCTGGAGATCAATCTTTGTGCATCTCACAATCAGGGAAGGAAGGGGAAATTAAGAAGGAGAAGCTAAAGAGAAAGCAAGGAGGAAAGAGGAAAAAAAATTCAGTAGAAATCAGAATCAGAAATCAGAAGAGATACAAGAATGATGGTTATGGACTCCAAAGACAGATGAAATAAAAGGCAGGTAGGAGGAGGCAATGAAAATCAGTGGGAGCCCAAAAGGAGCAAGGAGGATAAAGGAATGAGGGGAAAAGAAGCAGCCTTTTTCAAAAATATGGTGCTTGGTTTGAAAAATGAATGCAAAATAGTCCCCAGAGATTTAACCTAGGCTGATGTCATTTCAGTGGGCACTTTCCGGACAAAATCAGGAGCTGTTGCTTCATCAGTGTGCCCATAGCCCTTTGCCAGGTTGATGGGCTGACACCTCATTCAGCGCCTGCCCTTGTGTGGTGGTGGGGAGAGATGCAGATAATGCTGACAGAAATTAGTCCCTCTTTATCTGGCCTGACTCTGGCTGCAAGACTAAACAACCTGAAAATACTCCTTAAAGGTGATAGGTCTTCAAAAAAACGCAATCAACAACTTCAAGATGTCCTTCCAGTAACCAGCAAGACCATTTGGAGGGATTATCCCAGAAGGAGTCAAAGTTTCTCAAAACACATAGACACAGAAGCAGACGTGTGTCTGTCAGGCCACAGAGAGGAGCATCAGCTGTGTTCCTCTGGCCCTGCAGGAGGGTGGGTGCTGGCAAAAGCCCAGGAAGGCAGAAGGGGGCTTTGGCCTTTGAGTGGTTCATAACTAACTTGCATCTGATACTGCAGAGGCGATTACTTGGGGACCAGAGATGTCTCAAAGAAATACTTCTGCAGAGGAGTGCTGCATGCTCCAGGCATGACGAGCATCCCCCTGAGGAAAGCCAGATTTTGTGGATACTATCCTGTAGCTCATTTCTTGTTGAATTAGAAGTTGTAAATTCACTGCTGCAATTGTCAGTACATGTTTGAGTCTCATCCTGTGATGGTGGCATAAAAAAAAAAAAAATCTTTCCAGCACAATATGAACCCTCTGGAAAAGCCTAAAAGCAGTCCTTCTGTATAATTCTTCTCCTGGTTTTCAGACCTGTCCTCAGAAAAAAGTGGCATCATGCAGAAGCTCAGTAAATCCCTTTGGCCACTCTATCTGACAACCTGCAAACAGCTGCATTAAGAGCAGGAGCAGTTAGCATGGCCACTACATGATAACAAAACTTCAATGGACTTTACCAAAGTTTATTTTCAGAAGCAGTTAGTACTGATCTGAATCTGCTCCCAGAAAAGACGACTGTGGGACAGGAGCATTCCCAGAGGACTCTCAGCTACATTAGAGACATGGTCTGTGCCTGGCAGGCATTTCTTAGCACCAGCTCTTCACAGATGGGTGCATGTGTGGCATGCAACCTCCCCAGTGGGGCAGTGGGTCTCCCCATGCTCATTCCCTGTGTGGGCAGAGCTGTCTGTGCCTCTTGGGAAGGTCCCCTCTCCACCACCACCAGCACAGTTCCTAGCAGGAGGCTGGAACTTAGTGCCTGCTTTATTCGTCAGTGGTCTCCTCTCAGTGCTAAAGTTGCCCAACCTGTATTGTAATAAGTTATTTAGTTTTGAGAGACAGAAGAGCTGCTTTTTAAAAGCATGTTATGGTTTTCAAATCTGAGGTGCTGGGCACACCTGGAAGTCAGAGATGGTAAGTCATGCTTTGTGTGGGTTTTTTCCTTCTGCACATCTTTCGCACGAGAGGCTGGGCCCCCACACCGTGCTGCAGGGGCTAAGCCCTGCAAATGATGCCTGTGAGCCTCTGTGTGACTGTGTGGCACCCGTGGAGCCAACTCCTGTATCAGCTTGTGGCTCTGAGGTCAGAAGTGATGAGAACAGATGCACTGTCTTGTTGGATCAGACTAAAGTCTGTTCAGGTCCGTGGTGTGACACTGATACTGTTCAATACCAGATCATCACAGGGGAAAAGATCTCTTGCTGAATGATTATGAAATCACTCTCTGTTTCATAGGTTATGGTTTTGCTAAGCTCTCTTATGTAGTGCCTGACAGTTTTCTTGATGAATAAAGCATTGCTAGTATTTTTATCTCCCTTACTGTGTATGTTAAATCTGATTTCCAGAAACAATAAATATGTTTGGAAACTACCCCAGATTGTGTTTTTGTGGTGTCAGGAAATAAACCTGGCAGTGGAAAAAGTGACAATGTTTTCTAGGGTTTTAGCCACCCTCCATCTAGCACTATGGTTTTTAATGTATTTTAATCTCTATTTTAGTGACCACTAAATCTGATTAATTACTTTGCATGTTATTTCAGTTTCAAGTCCATTGATCATTACCCCAAAGCACTACCTGACATACCCCAAAAAGTAATGTCAAACAGGGATGTAAGCTAGATGATTAGTCATATTTCTTCTGCCTGAACATCCATACTGCAGTATCAAACAAACAGTCAGATTACTCCTCTGTCCCCAGGGGTTTTCCCCATGATTATCTGATCCCTTTGAATCAAATGGGGTGTGTGTATCAGTCCCAAAGGCAGTGTAAAGCTGCCCAGAGCCATCTTTCTGCAGATTCCCCAAAAGGCACAGGCAAGAGGTCTGTTCTCCTCTGAAGGTCAGAAATGCTGCAGGAGTTAATTGCCTTTCTATGGCTGCTGTGGGCTTCCCATCCATCAGCAATAAGAACGTTTTTTCTAGGAATAGATGGTGGTGCAGAGGCAGAAATTCCCTACAAGTAAGGCAGTGCTGGCAAAAGGATTCCCTCCTCTCATGCTCCCATTCTCCAGCACAGGAGTACATACAGCATCAGTGGCACTTTCAGTATTAGACCACTCTCATATGAATGTGTTAATTCTCTTGCATTCTCCTCAGAAGCATAATTTTTTAATTCTTAGAATTTTTTGTGGGGGTGGAGAAGCAGTGCCCCTATCTTTTATAAGAACCAATTTTTGTATTATATAAAAGAAGTTTAATTATTTGATAACTTTGTAGATGTGGGATAATATTGCATGAAAGAGTAAATGCAAACCACCAGCTATGAGATGCATAGGATGGTTAACTATGCATATAGTGTTGGTTAATGAGGATTTTAGTTAACTGTGGTGCCCTGTTGAACCATGACCCTGCTTAAGCCATGGAATCATAGGAGTGGAAAAAAATCATATAAAATCATCAACTTTCCCTCTCTGGCCCAGCTGTAACTGAGCTATTTTTGACTGCTGCTCATCCGTCTGGTTCTCAAAGACCTCCAGAGATGGAAACATTTCAGCTTCCTAAAATAGTCTCTTCACACACCGTGGTGGGACCTCATGTCTGCACAGCACGCCACTTCCAGGGAAGGGCAGGGGGTCTTCCCCAGAGCCTGTGGAGAGCTTCAGAAAAAGGGAGAAAAAAGGTTTCCCACTCTTGGGTTGTGCTTTGAAGCAGTACCACCAGTCTTGTTTGTAACTTCCACTCTCCCTCTTTCCCTGATCTCTTCTGCCTTCCCCCCCACATTATGATGTGTTGCTCCCTCTCAGCCTCATATCATGACTGTGATATGAACTGGACCCCTGAGGCCATCTGCATAAGGTTAAAGCATGCAATTCCCCTGGCCAGTGGCAAATAGGGATTTGTGGAGCGAGGGAGGAGAATGGTGTTCAAAGAAAAAGGCTCAGAGTGGTTTCACTGGGTTTGCTGCCAGGGAAAATGGTCATCAAAGGGGACTATAACTCATATTTCTCACCAGGTAACCAACAGCAACTGGTCTTAATTGGGATATTCCAGAGGTATTGTTACTCTTCATTCAGTCTTCCAAGAAGCACCCTACACTTATGCTTCATGGACTCCTTTTTCATGCACATGTACAAAGACCAGTCTGAGCCTCAGCCTCAATTTCAGGTCCTTTGTACAAAAGATGCTAGTCTGTGTCATGAAGCAGCCTATCATTAAATACACCTTAAATTAATGTTGATCTTAGCAACTCAAAATGATTGAGGTGTTTTTGAGTACCTGAATTTGCTATTTTCTCCCTTTCTACTGAACTTTGCTTAACCTTACAAAAAGCAGAACTAACTTAGACAGTTTTAGGAAAGAGAGAAAGAGTACTGCCCTCAAGCCCTGCCTGTGATGCTTGCTGGTGATGTTTTGTTCTGCAGCAGCATTTCGCAGCAGAGATCTGATTCTCAGCACTGGTGTTTACAGTGGAAGAGTTTCCAGATCCGTAAATACAGAGATTAACAAGCACAGCTATGCTCATAATGTTTCTTTGTGAATCACACATGATTTTCTTATCCAAACTGAGGGAACACTGTGTTGCTAATGCAGTATCTCAAATTGTTAAGTAAAACTTATTTTCTCTTTGCTGGTTTTACTTTCAATGCCATCATGTTCCAGGTCCCAACATTGTTCTACAAAGTCTCTCTTGCTACTTGCTAGTTTTTCAGGTATCCTGAATTGGAGACATTTGTCTATCTCTGACCAGAAACAAATGGTTTTAGTTGAAGATTTTCAAAACAATAAAGCTTCTTTTATTTTTATTTTTAATACCACAGAACTTTCTGTTTGAAAGGAAATATTCCAAGAACCTTAACTGTTAGGTATGTCCCTGCTCTTCTGAATAAGAACTGTAGAGGAGTTGCTCAGGTGAGGGAAGCTAATGGATTGGCTAACATAAGTGTTTATTTTTATATCCCTTAGTTCTTCAGCCACTAGGTTGTACGAGATGGAAGGCAGGGTGGATTCAGCAAATGTTTACTCAGTTTGTGCCAGTTTTCCAGCATGTCTAGACTCAATAGGAGTCTCCACAGCTCTGCACTTGAGCTCATGAAACAGATTAATAATTTAGTTGTTGGTTATTGAAACCCAATGCAAGATGAAAGTAAAATGGTGAAAAAACAAAGAGTTAAATACCCTGGTTTTCACGCGTCATCCTTAGTTACAGTGTGATGTCCCAGTGTAATGTCCCGTGGTATCTGTCCAGGGAGGAAATACTTTTGAGCATTCCATTAGATAAAAATATGCAGCTGAAAAGAATTCTAGCAAAAGATAATGCTCTGCTACAAATATGTAATATGAGTAAAAGGCATTGTTCAGGAGGGTCTCTGCAAAAGCAATCTTGATCCTCCTAAATTGTTAAGTTCTTGATATTTATTCTTCCTGGTCATTACAAACATCATCAAAATTTCCTTTTAAAAAGTATTTCCAATTATGTGGGTTAGGATCTCTGGAGGTGGTAGAGACATGAGATAATGTGGGGTTACTACAGATACAGTTAGTTTTCAGTGCGAGGATTTGATTAGTGCCTGTAAGAGCTCTGAATTATAATGTCACCAGTTTTTCAGAGGAAAAACTTTTCATAAGCTCTGATCCAAATGTTACAGAAGCCAAAGTAAAAAATTAAATTCTGAATCCACAGAATAAATATTGTTCTGCATAGATTTTCTTGAGTGACCATTATTTTTTGAAGGCTTTCTTTCTAATTTTACTGTTTTGTGTAATCAAACATGGTAAGAGAGTGCCACATAAAATTTAGTATGACTTTTTTAAAAATTGAAGGTGTATTTTTTTCCTTTTTTTTTTTTCTTTAATTCTGGTTGTTTAGGTTTTAACAAGCTTTGTTGTGCTTGCAAATGCTCACACTGAAATATTGTATTGGGGCTAGAGAGGCAGAATTGGCAGGAACTGCAAAAAGCTCATCTACAAATAAAAATTAACCTGATGTCTGTTTACATAATCTAGGCAAAATACAAAAAGTAAAAACAGGCTATTATGAAATAGCAATTAAACTGTCAGATTAGTTAACTTTTAATAGTCCAGTAATAAAATGTTTTTTTAAAGAATTCTTTTTAATCTGGTACTTTCTCTACTCAGGAATGTACTGCTGCAATCCAGAAACACAGAAAAGCATTACATGTGTCAGTAGCTTAACCAAAGCAGGGGAGATGTTTGAAGATCTCTGAAATACGAATTACGTGAGATAAGTCTGGCATTCCAGGCAAAGCATGACCATCTTGTGAAGCTGGAAATGTCAGGTATTACATCTTGGTCTGAGAGAGTTAGCTTTTGCAGGAACTTCAATATAATTACCTAATTATCTTCAGAAGAGGTAAACAGTTGGTCTGAAACAGTATGAGAGACCAAAAAGACTTATTTTAATGCCTGCATCTTGCAGAGTACTAGAAATCTGGTACACTAAGAGAAAGGATAAATTGTCTTGCCTGTATTAGGATATGTACAATTCAGAATACCAGCACTTAATGACTCTTTAACAGCAGGATTTCACCACTTTTAAAATATGTTCTGAAAGCAAAAAGTTTACAACGACCTTTCCAAATTAAATTCTAGAAGAATTTTTTCCTCTGAGAAGATCCTCTGGGCTTCCCACCATCTTCAGGTTTTTTGGATCTTCTTGAAAAGCTTTGCTGGTTCTGGAGGCAGGTGGGAAAGAGTCCATCAAGTGGCAAAGCTGATGAGAAAACATCCTACAGAGGGGCAACTACAGGGGCAGAAGGGGACACAAGTGTTTCTACGGCTAGTTTCAGGCAACACTTTGAGATGTATGAGGAAGACTATCATATGTTTTTGCAGATATCTTACAGCCCTGTCTTTCCATATCATAAATATCTGTCTATGGGCCAGTTTAATTTCATTAGTTTGTCCAGATAAATATTAACTCTTCTACTATTATTCCACATACATTGTTATACTCTTGTATGATATGTAACGGTTGCTATGTTATGATAGTTTAAGAGTTGAAGCAAACTGTGGGTTGTGGGGAGAAAGTACAATTTCATTAGACTAACAAATGTTACTGTTTTAATACAAGCTTTCTTGCAGACATTCCCATCCTGACGTGCTTGTGTTGGTGGCTGTGCTAACCCAACACTCCTCTGCACCTGCAAACTCTGTCCCTGGCATTGACCTGCTCTGACAGTGCAGGTGCAGCAGCCAGATGGGGATTTACTGAAGCAAGGGAAGGTGAAGGGAGGTGCCACTACTCCCAACCCTCTTATGCATTTCGTGTCCCTATAAACACATAAAGGAGCAGTCTCATCCCCAGCATTCATGTTCAGTTGTATCTGACCCCGTAAAAGCTACATCTACTCTCCAGACAGGGAGGATGACGGCTGCAGCTGCCAGGGGTGTGAGGAGCTGTGAACCTACATCAACATCCCTATGTCAGCAGAAGCATCTCAGACAAGCCACACAGCCACACTGTCATGTTTACTGAGGTAGTTTCTTCACCTTGGGGGGAGGCTGGTTCTTTTACTCACAATGTACTGTACAATTCAAAAAAATGTTCAAAGCCAAAGCAACTTTGGTAGTGAAGCTGTCAGGGATTTCAAACATTCCTGTGCTGGCAAAGCAGTCCTATTGGAAACATGTCAGTATATAGAAGAGTCCCGTCCGTGTGCTCACACAAGTTAATATTGATCTACTTAAATTGATTTAGCTTGTGATTTTAGCTCACTCATAGCTGTATCACGGCTGAGACGGCGGACCCATAATCACTCCTCTCTTAAGGGCATCACTGGCAGCAGGAACACTTAGTCTGATCTCTGAAGGCTGGATGCAGTTCATACCCCAAGGAGTATGTTAGCCTACGATGTGATGCATTCCTGCTCCTGCTGTATGCATGCAGCTTTTGCTGCATTACTGCATTTTGCAGTATTACCTGCACTGATGCCCAGGATAAAGGTGGCCAAGCTCAGAGGAGCAGCGTCCCTCCCAGCAGCCACAAGTGCTTTCCTAGGAGCTGCCCACTATTTAAAGAAATGAAGTTACACTCTTTATCATGAATATAAGCAAGGTTAAAAGGCAAGGAAAAATGTGAGATTCCAGTGTGATGTTGCTTTCCCTCCTCCCTTCTCACTGCAACCAAGTGGTGGAAAGGGACAGCCCATTTAGCACAGCATCTGAGAGGAGGAGGGAAGGCAAGCACACCCTTGTTCTCCCATGGGAGCTTTCCCAGGAGCCTGCCCCCCTCCTGGCAGCATCCCAAAGACCCAGGCACTGCACACCAGAGCATCTGCCTTTGATCTCTGCATCTTGACCTCAGAGCAACCCTGCTGTTACACCAGCCAATACTCCCCACTGGAAATGAGAAAAAGAAGAAGCTTTATAAAATATTTCTTCAGCTGAATTTTTGTTCATCGAGAGAAGGGGCCATGTGGCATGTCTGCCTCTTGGTCTCTTAGGTCTCCTTTTGTCAGCAGAACAGATTTCTGGGCCACAGGATAGTGAGAGGAGACAGTAACAGGAGAGTGCTGCCAAATCAGCAATCTGCCTAGCAGAGGACATGGGGGTCCCCCTGATTCAGGCATGAAAGTCCAACCTAATGACATGATGATATTTTCACAGTTGAAAAAGCACTGTTGTTTGATTTAAACATAAATCTGCAGTTCAATTACAAAGAAAGAGTTTAAAAATGTCTGAATTCATAAGGTGATATTTTCGTAATGGAGTCACCATGATCACAGCTGTATGGTAATACGACCCTGGGGAGCACCATCATTTTCATTATTCATGTAGTCTGGCCTATTTTCTCCCTTCTTCTGGAAAGAACATGTGACTGTATATGCACATGTGTGCATGTGCATATATGTGAGAGACAGGATATAGATAAGTTACATTTTTCAAATAAAGTAACTGAAAAACGTTGATGATTAACCCCATATGTATTCTGCCAGTGCCACCATAAAGGTCAATATCCCCAAGCAGACTTATGGCTACACGGCCACCCCCCATATGACACTGAGGTGTGAATTTCTGGCAGCTCCATGACATCTGTGCACAGGTGCCCCAGCTGCCACAGAGGATTTCTTCTGCTTATGGGACAAGAGTGCCACATCCACAGGCATCATGGCCATTGGTGACTTACTGTGATGAATACAGACATGGGCAGGAGCACCTTCTGGGGCTTACTGGGCTTGTCTGGGTGGCTTGTCTAGCAGAGGGTCCATGCTGTCCAGGTAAGCATGAAGAAGGGCCTCCCTTTTTCCTGGGAGCATGTCCAGGCCCTTGGTAGGACAACAGTGTTGTCACAGAAGGGATCAGCCACTCAGAAATGCCATATGTGACTGATAAAACCTGTAAGCAGGTAAGTTATTGCGTCCTGAGGGTGTGGTGCTACTAAACCTATTTAGCGTCTTGTTCACATCTTAAGAAGGTTTCACAGATATTAGCTACATTGAAACATTTTTACCTGCTATTCCCTGGGAGCCAAGGTGGTGTCCTAATTTAAAGATCTCCTTTTTTTTTTCTCATTTTACATTCATCATGGGGACTAAATTAGTAGAGATAAATGGGAGGCAAACACTCCCCTTCTCCCCTCCATGTTACGGCTATGGATGTGGCTCTGCTGGGTGCCAGCAGCTCGGGTGGCTCATTCCTACTGACAGCTCCAATTTCTTGCTCTTGACAAAACCATCCACATGTACATGAAATGGTGGCACTTAATGGTTCTCTGCACAGCCTGCTTGGCTTTGACACAAAACTGCCTTTTAATGCACGCAGTGAAGACGTCTAACATTTGTACATAAAAGCATTACACTTTTATAGCATTTCAAAGTGACACGTACTTTTATATAGAAAAATAAAATCCACAAAGCTCTAGTTCTGAACGAAAACAATTTAATTTCAAACCATTGTTATACTTGTCATTGGCAGCTTTATAACTGCAGGGACAGTGGGCACACACACGTGCTGATGGGGTGTCTGTGGCTGCAGTGGCTGTGGAGTGTATCCATCCCTAGGCAGGTCCCTCTGCTAGCAGTGCTGGCAGCCAGCCAGTAAGAGTGAGTGTGTGTGTGTGTGTGTGTGTGTGTGTGTGTGTGTGTGTGTGTGAAGCACAGATGGGTAACTCAATCTGATGTGAGGAGTCACCTTTCTGTTTCTGAATCACACCTAAACCCTTTGGAGAAAGTAATCATTAGGCTACTTGCAAGGATAGGGGCCACTTAGCATGCTGGTGAAACACAAAGCCGAAGAGATAAGAGGTAAAGATAGCGCTTACTCATCATTCAGCCCATCTGGATTTGGTTTATGGTACACATTCCTCAGCATCTGCACTAGAGACCAGAGGATTTCCTTGTTTTCCTCGGCTTCCATTCCCTTCAGCCACCCACCACTGCAGACACAGTATGCTGTGTAAAAACTTTCTTTAAACTCTGTGTCCAAGTGAGTCCCTTCCAAATGCTGGTAGATGAGCATCTAAGGACGAACATCATTCTGCCTTCCTCCCTGCTGTTACAGTGCCTTTTCTGCCTTTATCCCCACGCACACATGTACACATATAGGGGGGACTAAAAGCTAAAATACTGAGGATGCATCATGCTGGGAGGCTTGCCAAGGCTGGCCACCTCCAGGAACCCTTCTGCCTGCTTCTCTCTAAAGGCTTTGCTGTAGCAGAGACCTACTGCCGCAGCTTCATCAGGTGGCTCATCTGGTTTTTGGACAGCTGGTGCTGGGCCAAACAATGTCAGTGTCATGGTGCAGGGCCATGAACTGGTGCCTGTCGGTGCTGCCAGCTCAGCCTTCTCCAAAAGCTTTCTCCAAGGGATGGCAGGCAGGCTTTTGCTGGATAGCACGTTGCATCCAGGAGCTGATGGAGAGCCAAACCCAGCATAAACACAGTCTGTTCTGACTAATGTGACAGATTTATGATACAAATAAGTCTGGACGTGCAGATGACCCAGTGATGCAGGGAGGTAATGACTGATGTTCTGACCCACTTCATGAACAAAGGGCATGGATGTCTCTGGTCAGGGACCCCACTGAAATCCTGGAGCAGGGGAGCGACGGTTAATTTCTTTCTTCACTCAGCTACTGGCAAAGCAGTATTGAGTCCACAGCCTCCCTGGCAACATTTACCCTGGGTTTGCAATATGCAGATTAAAGAGATGATAGCCATCATACTGAGTCCTTCACCCCTTGAGAATACTTGAAGGAGTGACTGACATATCCACTCAGGCTTACTGCCTGGGGTACTGTTGTCTGCAGCCCTGTTATCGGCCAGATCCACTGCTTGCATTGTTTACAACTATTTGAGGTTTGAAAATGCCCTGTTAAATGAAGTACAGAGCCAAGCTGAGAAAACACTAAGTAGTTTCCCATTCTGCAGTTGGCTCCATTTCTATGGAAAAATGGATCATTACTCAAACCAAAGCTTTTTCAATTATGACATTAAAAAACATGTTCATTTTGAGTTTTTATATTTAAAGACAAGCACAAATTAATGTTAAAGGCTATATGAAAGAATATATCTGGCCAGAGATGAATGGAGGGAAGGCATCACAAAAGCGACTTTACCACTCCTGCAGACCTAAGGCCACTGGTACTGTGACCTGCACAGACCTGCAACACCCCTACTCACCTTCATGCCTTTAGCTGCCTAAGGTGGGTAAACTCAAGGAGTCTGAGTCAAGAGAGGCTCTGTAGAAAATTGTAGTCACCAAGTGTGGGGGTAGTTTGTCCCAGTGGTGTTGCACAAGGTGCGTAAAATATGGCTCAGGATCAGCAGGTTAAGTGATAATCACATCTACACTTATTTAAAAATAGCAAAGTCTGAGGTCACTCTGCAGAAAACAGCATTAGAAATGCCACAAAGAATAATAAAGACTTGTGAGACTGGTTATAAAAAGAGCAGTGGGAGGAAAGAAGGCAACAGAAAGGTGGAGATTTATGAGGATTTCTTATAAGGCATTGTGGAGAGAGCAGGGAAAAGAAACAGAATATAGGTAGAGACACCAGGAGATATTTTTTAACCTCATACCTAAAGATGCATGTGCCTATGCAGACAAGTGGTTACTCCAGCATATTGGCGAAGCCATATGCAAGCATCCCTTCACATTCCCTGGTATGAAATATGCATGCCTGTTTCCCTGTAAATGCAGTGCCCTGTGGCTTTTATTGGTACAAATCAAAATCGCTGCATTTTGCAAACATGGTCTTTTGTGTCTACTTACAGCTGTGCCTGTGTTTTATTAGGCTATTGTGTGTGTTTTATAGAGGCTGTGTTGCAGAGATCTGTACCACTAACAGCGGGAGATGGGGATTTTGTCAGTCTGTATGGCTACCTTAGGTAACTGAGCACTAAACTAATCATCTTTTTCATGTCCTGAGATGATGTATAGCAGGCTTATCACGTGATCCAGGCAAGCAAGCACTGCTGGCTTGAAAAGGAAGAAAAAGCTGACATGCTGGCAACTTTGCTCTCCCTGAAATGACATGGTTGCCTACCTTTGCTGCATTGAGGCAGGAGATTTGGTTATAAAGCTAAGTAAGAGGTGGTGATTGATTCTCAGCTGGTGGTGGACTCACTGCACAGCCATAAGCAAAGCTCTTACCCTTTTGTTCTTGGTTGTTGCAACAGCAAAAAGGGAATCTGTGATTTTTATTGGTCTTAGATGCACTGTTAAACAAAACATTGTCTCTGAGGCACTCCAAAAGGATAAGATTTAAACTGCTTCAGAAATGCCAGTGTTGTTAAAGCATTGCCTAAGGTCAGTGTTCTCCTGGCTGGGAGGATTTAAAACTTTATTGTGAAGGCTTCAGTGGAAATTAAATACCATCCCAGCATTTTGGCTTCACCCCCTCTATTTGAATGGTGAGCTTGGTCTTGTGGACATGTAGAGCATTAAAACGGTATTGGTGCTTAAAGCACAAATATAGCAGGAGACAGAGCTGCTGCCTACTGATAGATCCTCTCCTGTCATTCCTCCTGATGGGGTGAGGTGGAACGGTTTGTTAGCAAACTCAGGTTGGCCAGAAGAGAAGTGGAGGGGGAAACTCTACCCATTTCGGTCTGTTTTAAGGCAGGATGTGAGAGTGCTGCCTGTGCTTTGTTCTCCTCCTTCCCTGCCCGTGCATCTTTGCATAAAGTCCCTGTGATCAATACTGATTAACTGTCTTCAGAATAAAGGTCCTTCCTTCCTTTGTTTCATGTGAGATAAGAAGGGATCCTGATCTTGCCAGCCTGCCCTGTGGGAATTGTTAGATACTTTGCAGCCTGTAAAACCAAATGATAGCTTTCGCACTGGACAGTGCATAGCTGAGGTGCCTTCGACAGGAGCAGGGTTCGTTTTTCCAGCTGAGGAAGAGCAGTGGTTTATAGAAGACAAGAGCACCAGATGAACTGCAGCAAGAGGTGAAGCAGACAGAAAAAGGGGAGATGCTGTGAGGAGAAGGGAGGGAGAAGGATAGGACAGGACCACCCTTTCCAGCAGGAGTGATCCTGCAGTTACGGAAGAACATCATTTAGGTTAAATTTAACAGGCCAAAAAAGTCCTTCCCTTTGGAAATAGACCTGGAATGGGTGATACCATTTTCTTACATCTCTTCTGCGTGCCACTACCCTTGCATGCACACAGCTATCAGCACCAGCAAGGTTTAAGTCTTGAGCAATTTGATTTTTGAACCCAAATTGCTCCCTGTGGACTGTAATAATTTTTCATACGGGCATGTGCTTTGTTTTTTCCTTAAATGCTGGCTTTATTTGATTGATCATAATAGCTCCCCCAGTTAGACTATGTTATTTTATGTATTGGTTGGGTTTTTTTAACCTTGCACACACACTGCATAGCTATAACAGGACTCTTGTGAATCTCATGGATGATAACACAGAGGCATTCTTTCCCAGTTTAAATGATACATACTGCAGCATCTTGGCACATTTGGAGGTCAGGCAGTGTGGCAACATGATGAGAACTCCTGTTAAATGAATCATTTGTAGTTAGGCTTCTTGGCACATCTTGCCAAGGAAGTGAGTTGCTTCAGCCCTGCAAAACTCAAGTTCACGATGTTCACTCAAGTATCAAATCAGTATCTGTGCAAAAAGGGAACAAGCATTTGTGATATTAATTCCCTTCTGTCTAGAAGTCAACCAAGACATCTTCCCTTTTATTTGCCTTTTTCTTTTCCTGCAGCAATGTGCTCTCTGTTACCTGAGTAGGGCAGAATGAGTGGGCAAGAAATCCTAAACCTTTATTCAAACTTGCAAAAAGGATCAAAACTATGATGTTTAACTGTCTTCGTTTCTTTGCGAGTCTTTGCACTTTGGAAATTTGGCCCAGATTTAAGGGAACTCAATGTGAGAGGTCACTCATACGATACTTTTGACATAAGGAAACACTAGAATGTACTTCAAGCCCTCTGCTTTCAGAAGAGGTTTGAATAAGTATCTAAAATTTCATGTTCTTAGTCAACTTTCTCACCCTTTACAAGCTTGCCAGTACTAGAATACAGACTATCACTCTGTCAGAGGAAATTAAGCTAAAATGTAAGCTATTTCAAAATAGAAATAATAATTCCCCCCCATTACAGCTTGCCAGGCTCTTCAGGTCTTGTGGAGGCTACGTACCACCACGGGTCCTAGGTCAGCTCTGAAGGGTGCTGCAGACAAAAGTTCTGTGGATCTGTCTCCTTCCTTATATTGTTCTGAACAATTCTTAGTGGTAGTAAAGAAATGGGTAGGGGAAAATACCAGAGAGAATAATGATGAGCAACTCTTTACTTAGGATATTTACTGTGAGCAAAAATAATAATCCATTCCCCCCCACCCCCCCCACCCAGTGATTGGAAAACCAAGTGGTATTTCAGTAGTAATATCAGATGTTTGGAGCCCCTTGTTCAGAAAGATTTCAAGGATTTTATTGAGTATTTTTGAGAATCTCCTAAGGAAATATCTTTATAATACTGGGCTGGAATGAAGAGGTGCCACTCAACATGAGCTAAAATTTGGCTTACATATTTATAGTCTCATTGGCCTACAGTTTTCATACTCCCATTAGTCACTTTTTTTTAGCTGCATATTAAAATGGTGAATTTTAAATTTGTTTTCCCATCACACTACAATACCTTTTACTTACTAACATTTTAGGAAGACCCAGACTGATCTAAGTCTTGGATCTGGTACTGCAGATACAGCTCATACACTGTTGGTGCAGCTCATTGGATAAATTACGTGGCCTTAGTTTCATATTACGTTAGACTAAAGCCATAATTGCTAGTAATTCAATATGACAAAGGAAAGGAAACATTATATTCAGTAAATTAGGCTTCATATGACGGCATTACTTACGAAATGAACAGTTGGTCAAGGACTTTTAGGTACTATAAATAGCAGGAACTTATAAATTCAAAGAGCAGATTTTTCAGTGATGGAAAGCAGAAGTCTTGCAGCTATTGGAATAAGAAGGGAAAGAGCCCTTCTGTGGCCTTCAGGGCTAGGAGTGAAATAGGTGTATCACATTCATTAAATATCCCAAAGGATGGGTTTTCTTTTAAAAAATTACATACTTCTGGTCAGCAAACAGCAGTGCTTCAGAAGTCACCAGGCTTTGCTCTCGAGTTAAAGCTCAATAATATTTCTGGGTGAAATCCTGCCTCCACTGAGGCCAGCAGGAGTTTCACTGTTGATTTGGCTGGGGATAAGGTCTCACCAAGCATGGCAAGGGAAGGAGGATCTGCTTGATTTTTCTTTTCATAAACTTGCAGCATGTAAAGAGGGCAGAACAGATCTGCACTGAGACCCTTCCCAGGCCTGTGGATTTAGCATCACCTGGAGTCATTGGCTGAGCCGTCTCCATCCAAAGAGCTGCCTTCACCCCCGTGTCATTCTGCCCACAGCTATTGATGGCAACTCTCATCATGCCTTTTCTGAGGAAAAGGATTGTGTTTTTCTACAGCGTGAATATTTTAGTCTTTCCTGATTTTGAAGGAAAAATTAAAATCTAAATGCTTGAGCCCTAACAAAAAACTTGGCTTCGTTGTGAATTTTAGTTTCTTCTCTATATTGTTCAATTATTTGTCCATTAATGTCAGGCAGTAAAATTTTTTTTTTTTTTGAGTATTCAATAAGTGGTAGAAATCCAGCCATTACCTATCATTTCCCTGTGGAAAACATAAAAAGCTGAGAAAAAAAAATACTCCCCCTGCTCTGAAATGAACATTTGAAGACTTTTCATCTTGAAAAATAAATTTCTGAAATGTTTTGTCTTATCTTCCAGATGCTTTTGCTTGAGCCACACATTTTCTCGAAATAAAAACCCCTCCAACATTTGACTCTGCCTGTGTAAGCACCAGTGTTTCTTATGTGCCTTTGATAATGAAGACTTCTTACCTACCAGCAGTGACTGAGGAATCTCTTGGATCATTTCCATCTTTTAAGATATATTTTTATCTTATCTTAGAGCCTTGGCTCAATAGGGTAAAAATAAACATAAGTCTTTTATCAAATCTATACATTTTATCAAAGCGCTGATCAAAACTCACAAGGGATTTGGATCTAAGCAGAAGGATGAAAGATCATGAATTGTCAACACATCTGATCCCTGCCAACAACCTCGATGTTCAAACAAAAGTCCTAATTCCTGGTAACCTTGCCATTGATTTTATCTTTAAGCACCTTGTCTGTAGTCCCACCTTCCTTTCTTCCCCTGGTCCCATTAGGGCTGGGCAGGTGTCAGGGGAAGGGCTCCAAACTGATCAATAGGCTTTGAATCAGGCTATAGGCAATTCCAGAGCAGTAGTAAAAGATTTTAGGTAACATCTAGGGTGTATTCATGTTAGCTTTCTTACAGAAGCTAGGCAAATAGGAAAAAGATATACATAATTTACCCTTTAATATTTTTATTTTACTCTAAAAATGTCAGCCAAAACTCCAATTTACCTTTGCCTTTCAGAATTTGAAATATAACTGTGTTTTATCCTACAGTGTATGATTTTGAAATGTACAAATTTTTATTTAAAATATTTTTAAAAGCCTCATTTCAAATTTCCGAGGTTTACACACACATTTTTTAATTTGCCAGAATATTTTAAATAGCTTAAACTATTTTAAATGGTTTTGAACCCCAAGTATTGCTTTATTGTTTATTTTTTTTAACTGATAAATCAGATATGTAAACTTCTGTAACGCTCAGTGCATCCACTTCCACTGATGTCAGAACACTTCCTGTTGAACCTATTAGGTCTTTTCCCATTTGTCCTCTTGCTGCACACTATTGGGTGCAAAATAAAACCCCCACCTCTGTTGAAGAACTTTGCAAATTTTGTGTCATTATTTTAATTTTTCTCTCATCTCCCAATCTGTGCTCCAACAAAGACACAGAACCACAGGAAGGGGATTTACAAATTTCTCTTACTCCCAGCAATTTTAATAGGCAACTGAAATGAGCCTGGTGCTGCTTTGTATGCACTCATACACAGAGACACCAACCTGCCTGTGCTGTGCCTCTTTTCTTCCTGCTGCATAGAAACAGTTGCATTTTGT
The DNA here is from genome assembly GCA_035583135.1 of Lophotriccus pileatus. Lineage (NCBI taxonomy): Eukaryota > Metazoa > Chordata > Aves > Passeriformes > Tyrannidae > Lophotriccus > Lophotriccus pileatus. The sequence goes on from JAWWES010000115.1 coordinate 56,446,782, forward strand.
CTCCTTCCAGCAATTCTCCTGGGCCTAATTCTTTGCCGTTCTGTCTCCTCAGTCCTTCAGTCCTGTGAACTGTATGTGTTTGTCAAGCTGGTTTTCACAGTCACTAAATGGTTCTGCAATAAAGATCAGTATAGTAATTAAGATGAAAATGCTTTCCCTTCTCTGTGTCCTCAGTAAACGAATGGCCATGCTCTAGCTCAGTGTAGAGCCACAGAGCACACCTGATCTAGCAACACAAACAGGATCTTCCAAGCTTAAAGCATCTGCCTTTTCCTACCTTTCTTTGTGTAAATAGCAACATTTTTTGTAGTAGCAGTTCTAGTAGCAGTAGAAACACAGATCTTGGATGGTTTAAGTGAGAGATAAGGGGGTTCGGAAGACCTGCAAACAGTCTTTGCACATCCACAGGTGCAGAGGTAATCTAGCCTCTTTTTAAAAAAACAGCTTCTGCGCCTTTCATCAGAGGCAACCAAAGAGTTTCTCTACACTGCAGCTCTTGAACTGCTGGGCAGCATTTATCCAGAGCTCTAAGAAGCTATTGTGTTATGCCCTAATTATATCCATGCACTGATCACGGGTAAAAGATTTCTAATTACACACATTTCCATGATTAAAACGTTCAGGCTGAGATGTTGTTTATAAATTATTCTCTAACACAACAGAAGCACTTTGTTGTTGCATCGGGCCAGGGTCCTCCCTCCCCAGAGAGAGGGATCCATGGGTGATGCAGGGGTATGTGCCCTTGGAGCTGCCTGGTTCCTCCGTGTACGCAGGAAATGCACAGGGCATGGCTGCGGTGTTGGAGAGACCAGAGAGCAATAATATCAGTTTTGCTTTCCCAGGCACCACAGAGCAGGTAAGCATGGAGGGATCTTCTCTTACATGCCAAGAAAAGAAATGTAATTATTAATCTCATTTCCTCGGAGAGGACAAGGGGTGATCAGGTATTTACTCCTATAACACATTCAGTGTGCGAGTTACCTTTTTGATTTTACTCCTTCCCTGCTGTAGCTGTCTTGCACAACTGAAATGCTGTGGATGTCTCATCCTGGCCACATATAGAAGGGAGTGACCAGGAGTGAGAGGCTGGGTCTGCCCATCAGCTCCCGTGCAGTACAGAATGTCCCAGCAGCCACGTGCTTCTGGGGAAAGAAGAAGCTGTAGGGTCACAGGGAGGTCCTGTTGCCAGCAGGGAGAGGAACGAGCCCTGGGCAGTAGCATCTGGGAAGATGAGAAGTGAAGTCAGTTTGCCCTGTTTTGAGGATTTTCCCCTGGTAAGATGCGATAAGGGCCATCTGGTTTATCTCCTGTTCTCGTATCCGTTTTCAGGGCTGAGTAAGGCCCTCACGTGCGGGGTTGTAGCAATTTAGGATTTTATGAACATTATATTGTCTTGCAACAGATTTACAAACTTAAATCAGTATGATTCCTGATTCCAAAAAAAACCAATTGAATTACAAGCAGAATGATGAGATAGTTAAAATATTATATGTAATGTAATGAAAGTGTAGTCTGGCAAGAAGTTAAATTGGGAAGTTTGTTCCTTATAAATTTCTATACCACCATGGAAAGGATCTTGTCTCTCTCCTCTGTCTCCATTTCACTCCTTTGTATCCCACTGTCTCCCTGCTTTCATGAAATCTATAGTAATTTACTTGTCTGTCACTTTACTGCTTGGGGACTGATTCAGTAACAGGAGATGGACAAACTGTAATGTTGTAAAATGTAAAAAACAAACTGTAATGTTGTAAAAATACCACGGTCACATAAAATCCATTTTCTTGGGAAAGGACAGAAAGAAAGCTAAGAAGCTCCCTTCACTACTTAGTAAGCCTTGGGATAATTTAATATATGCAAATGTATACAAAGTGCCATGGAGGGATATAAATTTTACTGAACATTATTTTGGAGGCAATCTGTGGTATCACATGTTGTTTTGAGTGTGTTGGCCATTTCCAGTTTACATTTAGGTACACGAAATGTGTGTCTGTGTCCTCGTGTGTGTGATAGATGCACACACGTATATAACCACCCTCCCCAGTGATTACCAGGTCTGAAAGAAATCACATGCTGCAGCCGACAGGTCAAAGATCAAGTAGAAGTTTTCTTGTAAACTGGGGGAAATCCTGCTTTGAATAACCAATGACTTGACCTTTGTTAGTTCTTAGTCTAGTTGTTAGTAGTTATCCAAAGGAGATTAAATTATCAGTCTCAAGGCGAGGTACTTTGCATTTTGAACAAGATCAGGGATTAAACACAGATACTTTCCAAACGCCAAGAGAGTTTGCAGAGGGATAATTATTTCAGAGGAAAAGCACACTACTGCAAAAAAATTGCAGTTTTCTTCTCCCTTCCTTGCTCCTTTCTCTGAGTTTGAGAGCCTTGAGAAAAGCTTACCATGGTCTGGTGACAGAGCACCGCTGGCTTATTGAACAGGCTGCAAGTGGCATTGAAATTGCAGCACACTGTGTTTGCAAACCAGTCAGGTGGTGCGTGAGTCCTGCTGTGGGAGCACCTTTGCAAACACCTGTATGCCAGGTATTTTGTGGCTGGATGCTGATTTCTAAGGCCCAATACCCATTTCCCATGCCATCCAGGGCTCCGAGGTACCATCCACCTCCTCAGGTACACCAAGCCATTTCCCCAGAGACACAGAGGGCAGCCCTACCCAGGGTGGGCTGAGGGATGATTTGCCTCAGGGTAAGTCCAGGTGCCTGTGGTGCTGCGGCTCACAGCATCATGGTGCCAGTTGATGCCAGCTGGTTCAGGATGGCTGGCACAGAGGGCAGAGCTGGCCAGACTCAGGCAGGATTCAGCCACACTGGCTATACCTACCATCTTCCTTGCAGATGGAGGGGTTCCAACAAATCACTGTGAAACCAAAACTCACAGGTGAGGACCGGTGTGGGGGTAGGGACACCTGCAGCTAACACACCTCGGTTGATCTAGAGAAACCTAAAACACCTGAGAGCTGGGGAAGTGGAATGACAGCTGTTTCCTTTGGGTGTTTTGGCTTTGTTTTCTTGTTTTTCCCCTTTTGTGCTTTGAAATAAGAGACTAGGTCAGTACTCTGAAAGTCTGCAGGATGTCATTTGGACTATGACAATCCATTCAAATGAATGAGCAGGTGACTGGTCTTAATGTGGCCCCTTTGAGTGGTGGTAGGGAAATAGCTGTAATGCTTCTGTGGTCCAGGGGAGTGGCTGGACTGTTTCCTCATGTAGATTCTAGCCATCATATCTTTGCAGCAAGCCTTTGGTTTTCCAGCATGTTGAATGAATGAGCAAGATTTCCAACTTCCATCAGGTAAGCAACCCTACAATGTGTGATCTAATTCCTAAATCTGTATATGAAAGCACAAATTTGCTTGAAGAAATTTTGTTTACTAATAAATAAAACTTTGATCATGTGATGTGACCTGGGAACCTCCAGAGGTCCTTTCCCTCCTGAGCGTCCCTGTGTAAAGAGCATGGTTAGGGACCGTATCTGTACCAGATCTGTATGGATGGTTTAGTTGAATATTTAAAATAATTCTAAAATATTTTTATTAGAATAACTGTAGACTTATAACCCGCTGATTTTATATTGGAGTACTCACATCTATTGAAAATATATATTTTCTTTAAATCTATTTGTCTGCTGGGCACTGGCATTTAAACAAAACGTGTAGAATTTAAGAAGTGTGCTTGAATTTTTGAGTCCAGCATTTAAGTTTATAAATCTTGGGAGAGGTTTGCTTTTTAAAAAAAAATGTCATGTACATCTTTCCACATCCTAAGCACTTGTGTCCTCACCTGGTGGTGGGCTGTGGGAAGCAGAATTTGCCCTGTTTGTAGTGTGGGATGCTGTGGGGTGCTCTAGCCAGCCCTGGTGGCAAATGTCTGCAGTGAATCAAACTGGTTCCAGTGCTGATTGCGTCTGAACGGTCCCCAGACATTAGCTGCAAGATTTTCTTCAATTTCAAAGTTTTGTTCAATCCTGCTGCAGTGAATGGCTGTAAACATTTCTGTAGCTGTTCAGGCTCAAGTCAAGCTGGTTAAGGCAATGTGAAATTCAAGGTCAAAAGGTCACACACTGCTAAATTTAAGATTCGAGTTTATGCAGATGAGTAAATGGCTACTTGGATCATTTCCATTTCAGTTGCACTAGGTAAGGTACGGCCCTTCCAGCATCTGTCTCCCCTCTGCAGCTGGGTATCATAGTAATTTCACAGGATTTATGAACAGAAAAGGTCCTCCCCAAACATGTTTTCCCGAAGATACGAGCCTAATTGTTCCTGTGCATCCAGGCTTGTATCTACAAATGTTTGGATATGCCTCTTAGATTTCACTTCATCATCCCTTATACAGGATTAAACTATATTCTCCTGTCAGTTTTCTACCACTCATTTTCAAATAGTGGAAAAACCTGAGCATTAGAGATGTTTGGGATAAAAATCCATTTGCAGATAAATATATTTGATGGGGTCCTCTCATTGGGAGAGATTGATGTTTTGGGTGGTTTTTTTGTTGTTGTTGAAGCTTAAAGGGACAAAACTGGAATACCATCAGAAAAGTAGTGTTTTAAGGTGTCTTTTTTGCACACAATTTCTTCTTCTCCCAGCACAGTGTTGGATGATGATGCTGTTGGTCCTTTCTGAAGGCTTAGGAAAACAGACCATCTGTCTTTTAAGCAGTTTGTGAAACTCTTGGTTTGATAATTGTGGGTTGCCTGTACAGCTCCCAGACATGTTTAAATCATACTGGCTATAACTCTTCCATTTCTGCTTCCAAGCTGGTGTGTGGTTTGCTTGTTGCTGAGTAAATTAAGTTGTGGGATAGAGATGTCCAAATTTAGCAGAAGGTGAGGTTATCTGTAGCAGTGACCCACCACAGAAGAGGCACCTATGAGGAGGACTCAGAAAATACAGGGCTCTGAGCCCTCCCTATCTCAGGGCTCCAGGGCAATTGCTGCCACCCTGCTGATTTCCTGCAGTTGCTATAGGTGATGCTGGGTGCAAGCTCAGCCTAAGATCTTGCTCCTGTCCCTGAGGATCTGGTAGTCTACACTGCGAAGAAGTGATGGGAAACAGCTCGCTGGCTATCAATTGGCTTTGGGTCTGCTCCAGTAGCCTTAACTTTCCAAGTGTATTGTTCTCTCAGAAGACATTTTATACTTCTTTTTTAAATTGAAGACATCTTTCACTTGCTGCTCATCTCTTTATTTACTGTTTCTTAGTAACATTTCACTACATTGTGCTGTTTTAGTGTCTCTCCGTAAAACCAAATTAATATTAAAGTTCCCTTTTCTGTAGCAATTTGCAGTTAAATGTACTTTTTCTTGGTGTTATACATAGCCTTCCTCAAAATTCTTGGTGGTAAGTTATATAGTGCTCAATTTAAAGGAAGTTTTTAAGGTGAGATTTAGTGAAATTACTTCTCAGACTCATCATGATTTACAGTTGCTTTCAGGCAATTCTGTCCCAAAAGAGCCAAATTGACTCCTATATTTTCTTTCTTCATTTACCATCTTCATAGTTTTACTTATGATTTTTTCTTTTTCCGCTTACTATTAAGAATTAAATAACTTGCATATTTGGTTATTACTAACAAACTGGGATCTAAAGGCTGTATGACTTTCAGTAGTTCAAGAAGCAGAATTAGATACAGGTTTCATCCTGGATGAACAAGCTTTTGCCAGGCACTAATGTCTGTAACTGAATGACAGTGGTTGAACTTCCTAAACATAGGGGGAAAAATCAACAACTGCACGGCACTGATGTGAAGGGCTTGGTTCATTAAATGGATACCCTAGGCTAATGTCATAAAGAGCAGATGGAATTAGATGTTGGGTTTGTTGCTCTCCCCCAAAACCTTCTTCAGGGAGAGTTCACTTACGTCTTACACTTGAGAAAAAAACAGGTTGACAAATATAACTCTTTCTGACAGCAAGGGAGACACCAAATTGATCCAGCTGAGCTCGAGCTGTGTGGGAATATGTGTCGCACCCAAGCATGGGACCAGCAAATATGGGAAGGTTGTCTCCTTGCAGAGATTCTATCTGGCTGAAAGTTGTGTAGGAGCTGGTCTGCTACCACAAGTCATACATTTTCCTCTCTCAGATTTCCCCTTGAGTCTTCCCTCAAAAATGAAAATGGAAGGAAATATCCTTGAATTCACATAGTGGGGGATATATATATATATATATAAAATGTATATATATAATGTATATATATATATATATATAATGTATATAATACATGCTTTGTACAAATACAGCCATTATTATATTTTTCTGGAGGGTAAATATAAACTGTGCATATGATAAGAACGTGCAGGGGCTGCATTATATGGGCAACTAACAGGCTGTGTTCTGAAAAGCTGAAAGTCTTCTTTGGCAGTAGGAATCTAACTTTGACCAGATGATGATGGTAATTGAGTTGCAATGAAATCGCCCCGTGGGAAACAATTTATCTTTTAAAATGTCAAAACTTAAACCTTGATTTAGTGTATTGCATAAAAGTGGGCATGACTTGTATTTGATACATCCTCTTTTTTTATTAGTACTCTGCAAAGTTAAATTCTTAAGGTGTCTTTAGTGTGTGTGCATGTGCGTATTTCAGCTTTGTGTTTCCTCAGTGCCTGCTTTTTCTACTACCATCCCAGTTTATAGGTGCACAGAACAGTTTATCTTGGAAGGGACCTGGAGATCACCCAATGCAGGGCTGACTTAAAAAGCCCTTAAAAAGGTTCGTCAGGGTCTTGCTTGTTTGAGCCTATCATGGAACGTAGCTGTCTAGCTCTTCCCTCATTACTCAAAAGGTCTAAGTTAAAAAGGAAGCAGATATTGAAGATTTTACATAAGAACTGCACGCACATTCTCGCTCGTGGTTGCGCATATGTAATATATTGCACTCGACCACATGGAGCAGTATGACTATTACCATGACCACACTTGTGAAAATATTTGAATTTAGCTTACTTTACATAAACACTCTGGCCTTAAGCCCACATTGTATGGTAACATGTATACCATAGCAGTCCTGTTCTCAGGACAAATGCTTGAAAGGGTTTTCAGTGTTTCCATTCCAACCCTCCCAAGCAGGGGGTCCTACCTTGGCCTTAAAATTTTTCTCAGAAATATTTTCTCAAAAGAGTATTCTATGAAAAATCAGATGTTTAAAGGGGTAAAACTGGTTACCATCCTTCGCTACCCCAGTAATTCAGTGGAGGGGAGAGTTTGCATATGCCCCCCGTGCTCACCCAGGCTGACTGGTTGGCCACCAGGAGGGCAGACCCAGGGAACACCAAAGAGCAAACCTAGTGCTTGAGACCTATTCCGTATGGGTAAGGTCCTGGCTGAGATGTTGTAGAGAAGCTGAAAAGCTGTTTGGAAATCTAGTCATGAGAAGCACGCTGTAAAACCAGCACTAATACAAGTCATATGGTTGAGACTTCATTTAGCTGTTTAGAAAACAGAAGTATTGGCCAGTATGTGCCTGTCATGCTTGATTTCTTCCCCCACCTTCCCCATTTTATTAGTGCCTGCTCCCGGGATGCTTTCTGCTGTGTTATGATCCAGTTGATTTAACACCCATAGTTCCTGAAGCTTTTGCATCACTTGTGTTTAAATCCCACCTTGAGAAGCCCACAGATATATATTCTTCTACCTGACACTGCTTCACAAAAATCCAGCTGGCAACTGAGAAGTGGAAAGTGTCCAACTGACCCTTGCATCTGATCCAGCCTTTCACATCACGGACCAAAGGTAACAGCAAGATATTTTGGGACCAGGACAGGATGTTAGCCTAGTGTGTCCTTTCCCAAGCACAAACCGACTTCTAAAGGATTGTACCGATGGAGAAGATCCTGTGGACATGTGGACAACTCTCCAGTGCATGGCCCTTTGTGGTAATAGCCGGGGACTGAACACATTCCTGGGTTCTGGGAAGCCAGGTAAGAGTACCATGCCTTGCTCACATCTGGCACTCAACCACAGTGCCAGAGCTACTCTCCTTTCTTGCTGTAGCTATCTTTAGCTGGAGATGTGCATGATAAGAATAAATGGCTTATGAGGAGTAATAAAAAAAAAGAAGTCGCTATTTAAATAGACAAGATCGGACAGAGAGAGAAAAATATTAAAGAATGGATGTATTTTATTAATTAATTCAGACTTCAGACAGGCACCACTTGTGCAAACTAAACAACAGTACACACACAGACTTTATTTTCATATTCATGGCAACTGAAATTCTGGGATTTTGAATTTTAGAATACAAGTGAATGAAACCCATTGCATGTAGTCTGAAGTATTTCATTGTCATTGCAGAAGCCGTTCAGCAGTAGCAAAGTACTGAGCCACTACAAAAAGCAGATCTTCTGATAAGAAACAAGGACATGGTGCTTAAAACACTTTAGCAAATCCAGGGATAAGCATGGCAAGCTGCCTTATGGAGCCGTGGTTCTGCCATGTGATAACACTGCTCACGTAGATGCAAAGGTAGGAGCCCCATACCTACAGTCACATCCATGTAACAAGTGACAAACCTAACAATAACACTGATCTTAAAAAGTTTTCATTTTAAATTCTTCTGGATTAAGGCCTCAGTATCGGGGGAGCTCCAGGGATTATATATACTGTGGTAGTTTCTGCAGGTTAGCTGGTGGTCAATAGCTCAATGCTTTGCACCATGACAGAGGACCAAAAATATAACAGCTTGAGAGATTTTTGCAGCTAGTTAACTAGATGGGGTGTGGGGAAAGCTATGATAAAAGGAAGAGTGGGCCATTCCACCTTTCTTGAATTACTGAAGCTATTTATACAAAATAACAAATTCTGTGCACATGACAGTAGAAAAAGTACAGGATGTTTGTCAATTCTCAACTAAATGAGCTGGAATGGTGGTTTAGAGAGAGACTGATGGGTCAGATAAGCAATCTCAGTGTGCGTGGCCTGAAGGGGTAATATGGAGATGACACTATAGAAGGTATCAAGCAGCAGTTTGAGGTGACTTATAAAACTTGTCGCTCAGACATCCACAAACATATGGAAGCTTCACAAGGCAGTCAGCTAGTGCCACATTTAGTATCCCACACTGCAGGGGGACAATTCCAGTGCACCTGCAGGGGAACCACAGTGACCCCTAGTAAGGCACGATTATGGTTTTTTGAATTTCTCTGGACAAGATGGAGGGAAAACCTTGTTTACTTTTCTTGTAAGGATGCTACTAGGAAAACTATGTCCAGAAACCACGCTTATTTTCTTCCAAAACTCTTTGGCTATTTCTTGGCTAGATAGCTCAGTGTGTGCAAGTCTAATTTACAACGCTGCTCTGTGTATAAAGACATGGTTGTATTTTGTTGCACTGTTTAATAGACTATATCAGAAATCTCTCTTCCCAGCAGCTGTGAGAGCCACACCCAAACCTTACTTTCTACTTATCATGTTTGTCATGTAGTCCCAGTGTAATTAAAGCATCGACAGTCTAGGCCATTATGAGCTCTATCGTCTAATAAGGATAAAATATCAAATTGCTCCAGTTTTTACATTTAAATTTATCTTCACAGCAATCCCCGTGGTGTTGGAGGTCCATGCTATGAATAGCACCGAAATGCAGTCAACAGACATTTCCATGCTACTCCAGGGAAGGCACAGATAATTAATTGTCCCCAGTTTGCTCTACTGTCCATAATTATAGTCTTGAGTTTATAAATAACAAAGCATGATTTTAAAAACCAAAACAAACCCCTCAATTACTACAGAGTTCCTGAGATAATTAAGTCTCCAAATGTGGCTCTGTAGAAGGGAACCAAAACTACGCTGCAAAAGCCCGTAACATGCAGATGTGCGTAAGCAGAGCAAAGCGACAGGATGGAAAACGTCATCAGGAAAATAAACTCTCTCATCATTATTTCACTGCTTTTTACCTAAAAAAACCAATGGCCTATTGTCTCGATTCACCCTATTGTTCTGTTGCATTTTTTTATTATTGAAGGAACCAACAGTCAGTGAGAGTTTCCTGAGGAGTAGCAGCTTGGGAAGCTAAATGCAGTATCCTATGACTAAGGCTTGTTTTGCTGCAGGTTTAGGAAAAACCAGGAAAGGTAAGTTACTGAGGTAAATTTAAGCACATGATTTACAATTCAGCTTGTTTGGATACCCCCTTCAAATAAAAACACCCTCCAGTTTTGCAAGTACGGTGGTTAAAACCTGCAAAATGGAGCAGAACAAAGCTGTGCCCTGTCGCATCCTTGCTTGATGGACGTTCCTCTGTTGTTCCTGGGCGTTGTGTACTGCTAGGGAAAAACTCTAGTCAGGAGCCAGCACAGCAGGAGGCTTCATTAGCCATGAACAGGAGAAAAACAGTGCTTCAGAAGGAGTGGTGCCCTCTCCGAACAATCAGCATCACCACAGCAAGCACATAATCAGCTGGACAGCCTGTAACACATGCTTTGGATAAAGACAGACCTATGGATACAAGACAGCTATGGCTTAAGTGTTCCAAAAGATCTTTGCCCAACAAGGAAACAAATTATATATTAAAAAGCTTACAAAATACATGCTCTGTTCTTTCTCTGTTTAATATCTTCCTTGCTCGAAGCTTGGCTGTTGCCCAAATGCATCCAGAGCAACGCTTGATGATAACTCAAAAATGTGCAGTTAATCTGAGTGTAGCTTCAACTCCTGAATGCCAGGAGCAAAAGCATACTTTTCAGAGAGAAATAGGCTTGGTCACACAGCATAATCAGGTTTACACAAGTTTTTAGATAGCCAAGATAAAGGAAATAACTTCTGTAAGCTCTTCTGAGAAAAGAGGAAAACTCAGAGTTGAAAAACTGTTCTTTTTCAATGTCATTTTATCCACAAACAAGCGTAAACCCCAGTAGAGAGTTTCCTGCATGACAGCGAGTAAAACTTTAGCTTGCTGGTCCTTTTCTTTTTTTTTTTTTTTTTTTTTTTTAACCTTACAGCTATATTTCATCATAAAAACTAGTTTGAAGAAAGAGTAAACTTTTGCTCTTTGGTCTATCTTGACATTCCTCCAGAGACACATAACAGGAATATTTCAGATTCATTTTTGTCTCCTACTTGCAGGAAACAGGAAAGTTGCAGTTCTTAATTTTCAGGCTTCTGAAATGAGAAAGATAAAGAATTTATACAATGAAACAAGACATCTTTGCTTTCTTTAAAGTAAAAAAACAAAATAGAAGCATCACAGTCTAAAAGCAGTGGTTCAGTGAAATTGGGTATTTTTGCCTTAACCATAATAAACAAAAATGGTTAGTTATGCCACATGCACCTCCTATTTATTATCTGTGTAACCTTGCTAGGTGAGAAACAAAAATCTGTACTCATATTTCAGACCGTACATTACTGTAGCAATTGCTGAAAATCAATACTAGGGAATGAGACTAAAGAGTCATTGCTTTTGTTTCATACGATCCAGTTTTGTGGATGTAAAGAAAAGGTCTTCAAACACTTTCTATCCATAACTGAATAAGACAAGATGAAAACATCTAACAAATAATTTGCAATTTTAGAATATCAGTTTTGGTGTCCTGCTCTCATGGACTTCTTTATGGCCATGAAGATGCCCACAGGCAAAGCTCTGGGATTCCTCTCACATTCAGAAAAGTTCCAGGGGTGGCAAAGTATCCATGTGGTGTATTAAAATAATTCTGATGCTTTGCCATTTTTGAAGAGGAGAAGAGTGCAAGAATATATCTGCACTGTGGACAGTGGCGGTCTTACTAAGTCAAAACCAACTAAGGAGAAAAACATCCCACCTCCAACTCCCCCATCAAGCCAAATACTCAAAAAAAAAAAGCCAAACTGGCCCAGTAAGAGCAGGCACCTACTGCTATGACTAAATCCTTAACAGACTTTACTTGTGCAGAGTGGGTCAGGTTCATGAATTCCCCTTACTGTGAGAGTAATATTTTTGTTTGTTTGTTTGTTTTTAATATTTCTTCCTGTTGGCAGGCTTTGTCTCCATGTAAGTCTTATTTTGACTGGTGGTCTCTATAGACCTAAGGAAACAATTTCAACTTCCTTAGTGTATGAGCTGGGCAGTATAATTTAAACAGGACAGTGGCCAGCAATGAAGAACTAGCCAGATTCCTTTGGGTTCATTTCTAGATATTAATGTTTCATTTTTTGATAGATCATGTTGTTCCTACAGAGAGACTGCAATACTGTGTGTCCATGTAATGGCTATTTGTCAACACAGAAAAACAGATTGACTTTTATGATAAAGTTTTTGCTTCTATGACTTTTTTAGTACATATTCTAATGACTGGTGTTCTGCGAATTTTTGAGAGAACTGTCATTTGCTCCATTAATGCAGTGAAGTGGTAGAGAAAAAAATCAGAGAGACTAATGACAACCACTGTTTCAGCTCAGTCAGAGCCTCATACAGCATCCTAAGAAGCAGGAACTTTTACCTGTATCTCTTTCACAAGTCTGATGATATGCATTGCAGAGGAGGATACTGGTGTAACTAATATATATATAACTATATAACTAATAACTAATGCTAATGCTCAGCTCTGCAGGCATGTTTATAATGAAACATCTGCAGCTCTTCTGCAAATCTCTAAATATTTTTGAATTACAACATCTTAAAGATTTGAATCAGTCCTAATGAGTTGGCACAATATCATATTATGGTGTACACTATATCATTATGATATGAAAAGAATTCAAATTAAGTGAAAACAAAATCCCTTGATCTCCCATCATAGAAACAAAGACACAAAGACCTCATAATGTGGTATCAGCTACAGTGTGGGTTCACTTTGGTGATTGTGTGAAAAGAAATAATACTAAACTTCTCTGCAGAAAGTTGGAAGTAAAGACTACATGGGACTATTGTTTCTTTCTTCCTCCAGAATTAGAAATGTACAATTCTAGCATATGAACCAGATGAATTTTAGAGCTATTTCCTACCTATTTGTGACTTTGTCTTTTAGTTAGTGATGGTGTTTTGTCAGATGTAAACACAAATGCTATCAAATTGAACATTTTCATTTCACGCACAACTTCCAAAGAAAGGCCTTCACAGTTGGAATGGAGTATTTTGTCTGCTTAATTACTGTTGTTCTTCAAAACTCACCAATCCATGGTTTGGATGGATTTGTGCAATACTAGTCAGTAAACACCCAATTAAGGAGGCTATGTGAATCTCCATATAGATTTTACATTAGTATTCTACAGTCATTTCAAACGAGTCAGAAGTAATTATGTGACTGACACTTGATGAATCAATATGTATGCATCGAGCCGCCAGACATATAATGAGCATCGGCGACAAGAATGGGATATATGCCAAGAAGTAGGATGCATAACACTACCCAGCAACAGAATAGTCAGTGATGGTTTGCATGGAGGGAAGTAACTCCCTGTGCATGCAGGTTAACTTTCAAGCTAACTGCTTTTTACTTGTCTTGACTGGCACGCACAAACTGGCAGAATCTGCTCTCACCAGATGTTACATAAACATTGTGACATTCAGTTAGGGGCAAGTGAACAGCTAACTTGGTCTGTGCAAACCTCTCCCCTCCTCTGAACAATCCATCCAAACACCGAAACAAAAGCTGGTTCTCTCAAACCAGAGTAAAGGTTTGCAAGAGCAGGGCTGAACCACCTGGGCACATCCACCTCAAAGCTGTGGCTGATCTAGGGTCCCATCACACTCCTATTAGCTCATAGTAATATGGTTGTTCTGTCTAAAAGAAACCGTTTTGCTTTCCAGACCAATTTACTGGGGGAAAGGAGAGAGTTAAGTGATGAAAGGAGAGAATCCCATCACAGGCACACATGGTTTGTTTCAGTCAGGGTTACATTCTCTCTTAGTCCACTTATTATGTTACAAGGTTAAAATGGAGTAGCATGAAATATTTTCATAACATCTTGGATTTTTAAGTGAGGAACATGTGCTACACAAAATTAAAGCAGGACCCCAAGAAGACTAAGTACTTAGAAAAGGGGAGGAGGTGGTGGGCGAACTGCAACCTTCGAGGAAAAGGGAGAGAATCCAGCGTGAAAAACAGGCTAAGAGGACAGCTCTATGTTCCTGGAATCCTTATTACCATTTGAGAGAGATGACAGCAGTTACAAAAACAAAACATGAAAAAACAAAGCAGAGCTATGAACAAGCTGAACATCTCCCTGGGTATCTACATAGTGACATACACACACTGCCACACAAGTGTAGTATCAAAGATTATTTCTTTTGAGCTAAGATGACATGTTTCTTTCAGACTGGTGTTTTCCACAGCCGAGAGCAGTAGAGCTGCAGAGGTGGCTTCTCCTCAAGCCAAACTGACAGTGCCACAAAATCCAAAAGGCACCGTTAGTGTACACCAGCAAAGTGTCAGACACCATTCAGCAAACGAGAAACCCAGGTGATAAAGTGCACATTATGAAACAATTCCTCAAATGCCCCCAAAGTGTGTGAAGTCCTTAATGAAACTAGGGCCTAGATAAACTCCTGACAACCTTTTCTATATACATGCTAGAAACAGACATCTTCCCCCAAGCTGAAACAGGAAAATAGAGGCTGTTGACTGACCTGAATTTGGACCTCACTCTCAAAACAATCCTTTCACTTGCTCTGTGACAGGGTCAAGGTCGATGTCATAGAAACATGGCCTTGTGGGCAGTCCTGGCATGGTGCTCATCTGTGGAAACAATGAAATTAAATTATACTAGTGCACCTGTAAGCAGATAATCACTCCACCCATATAAACCTTAGATTAAGAGAAAGGCTGGATTGTTCAACACGAACTCGTCTGCAGATGTGATCATTACCGCATTTTTTGTTTCTGTTAAAAATGTCAAGCTTGGTACGTTTTGGATTAATTTTCAAGTATGAGCTTCCAAAAGACAGGAAAGAGAAAACAAATGCCACAAAATACAGACCAGAATAGCAACCTGACAATAAACTCCGTAACAAAATGAAAACCCTGGGACTTACTTGTTCCTCAAAATATTTATCCAGCACATTTATCCATTTATATCTCCCGAAAAAAAGATCACGCAGCAAAGGGCAAGGACATAATTGTCTGAATTTACCCGGTGATACAAATTTGTTGAACTCAGACCTCTCTCACAGAAAACCAGAATAGAGAAGCAGAATTAATTGCAACACTTACCTAATGTAAGGAACAAATTGAAACAGTTCAGCTAAACAGTTGAATCCTAATTTAGTAGTTAGAATTAGCAGGTTGAGATATGAAGCTAAAGCAACCCAATTATCTCAAACTATACCTAATTAAGATCCTGATCTAGCATAAGACACCAGCATCTGCATACTTTTAAACATGTGAATAGTTTCATGGACTTAAATTACACAGATAACTACAGCTCTGCTCACGCTACTTATAACTATTATATAAAATTGGCATTTTATCAGCAATTAAAGACATGAGGGAGACATGGAAACCTTGAGGTGCTGGTCTACAGTAGTTTAAGCCACTTTAAATCAGAGGTACCCCAGCTTCTCAACTCCCTGCCTCAGGACTCCCCACACCTTCCTTGCAAAGGAGATGTCTGGAGAGCGGGTTTGGCAGACTAATGCTAGGTTTTGATCTGCTTCTTCTCCTCCAGTTTCAGCATCTTGAGCCAGGAAGGGCTTGCCTGTCACCAGTGCTAGCACTGGCACAGTGTAAAGATTGTGACTGTGGGGCAGTTTTAAGGCAGGACCAGTTTGGATCAACCTGGGTCACGTTGGATTCAAACCCTTAGTCTTCCTAAAATGACAGTTAGAAGCCATGAACATCTCACTGTATTTCCACTAATTCAAGGCACTCTAAAAATGATTCCTTAAATCCTTTTGATATCTTAAGCTCACAAGTGGAGAATGGCCCTGCTATATTAGGTCCTATATTAATAACTAAATTGATGAGAGACCTTACAATATCTGGAAACAAACCTGGAGTTCAACTTAGCTCGACTGTTTGTTGGCTAAGAGTCTTTAAACATTAAAACTTATTTAAGAGATGCTAGATTTTGAGGAACAAACTTTTAGCCAGGCCATGTCAGCAGAGCACATTAAAACTGGTGATTAACCTACCACAGGATGTAACCTTCAAACATGGCTATATAGAAAGAAGAAAAATTACACTGGCTTGAGTACCAGAAACACTCCAAACTTAATAACCTACAGAAAGAGTCAGATTAGGGTATGTTTTCATGATGTGAGCTGAAGTACATTGCTGAAAGAGGACAGTTTCACCCTGTGAACCTCTGAGATGATTGCCCCTCTTATTGCAGCCAGCCTTATTCAACACACTGAACTGATGTAAATCCATGTTTTTGTGGGCAAGGTTGGTTGGCTGATAAATTAAATCTGTTTGTTGCATGGCCAGAGCACCACCAGGCCACTGGCTGCAGGGGAGCAGCCAGAGTATGCTGTGGCCAGCCATCACCTCCAGCTCTCCAGCAGAAAGCTCAGGGCTGGGCAAATTCCTCCCTCCATCCTTCCTAATTTCCCAAGAATCACAGCTCAGCTACGTATTTTCTCCAGCCAAAGGCAAGCTCTAACAGGCTAATTGGCCTCAAAAGAGGAAAAACACAGGACCACCATCCTAGCTCCTCCAGAGTGCCAGACTTACAGGCCCCCTTTGCTCTGGATCAGGTTGCATTTCTTTATGCCAGCTGATCTGCTGCATATTCAGAGAGGGGTTAATGTCTGCTTTATGCTTCAGCTTCACTCCAAACACTCTTGTAATGGCTCTATCATGGGAATACAAGCAAACTGTAATATCTCCCCACCACAGTCCCATTAACTCCAGAGAGCTCTACTACCATTTCAGAGGTTAATCTCATGTTGAGAAGGGGGAAAGGAGCCTCGGGGAGCTCAGTACTGCTGCAGCCATCATCTCATTTGAGACCTAGTTCTAAGAAAAAAACAATGCAACAAGCTCTTCCAGTGGACTCACTATATTTCCTCTGTTTTTAAATATAGTACTTCCTGATGTTTTGTTATTGTATGTAGTAGGATTAAAAGACAAAACTGTCAGTTTACGTTGACCAAACCCTGCCTCTGATTGCATGACATCATTTATTGGCTGACATTGCCTTAGCATCTTAGCTAAGTACAAAAACACCTTGCTACTATTCTTTGTTCATTGGCCACACTAGTTGGACTACTATATTATTAGGGTTACTGAATTACTTTCTGTCTCAGTTTCCTCCCGGTTTCTGAGTTAACGCTTGACAAGGAACTGCCTTAATGAATTATATCTCACTGGGAGGGGAATGAACAAATTGCCAAAGACAACTTTCTTGTTACTCTGTGTATGGCAGTTTGACAACTGAAAGTAAACTCCCAAATTCCAGGTTCTTTTTACTTTCTTTTTTTTTTTTTCTTTTAATATAGCTACTTAAGGGGAATTTTTTCCCATTTCTAAAAAAGAAATATTAAAGACAAAAGCCCTACATACATATTTTGGATTTCTTTTTTCTTTCACAAGCCTAGTTCTATACTGATGTAACTCCTCTGTCTTAACTAATGGAAAGCTATTACATCTATAAAATGTGAATATCAAACCAATTTATTGCTGGTTCAGGGAACACAGCTATTCTCAGATTGAAAATTTAAGTCAACAAAAGGGAATGGGTTCATCTGAATTAAAATTACTGCTTGATAAAATGAAGTACAAGGAAGAAAAAAAACAAACAAGCACAGAAAAAAACACTTTGGGAAGAATACTTATGTGAATTACAGAGCGAAAATAAAACACATACTGTCATTTTCCCCACGGCCCAGACTTCCAAATGGGCAAAGCCATGTAGATTTACGATCATTACTCTCTGCTCTCATTATCTGGATGTACAGAGGTAACATGCAGCAGAATCTACCCCTTTTCCATTACTTCAAGGTCAATAGGAGGAGATGGCTGGCTGCCTGAGGAGGTTACTACCGATTATTCCCTCTCCAGCCCTCCATTTCTTTCCTTCAACCAAGCAGGTAGGAAAGAAAAGAGGGATCAGTCAGCTGCAAGGCTGAATCGAGGTTTCAGCTGACTGGCTTTCCACATGGAAAATGTGGCTCTGAATGATCCTCTTCCCTCTCACTGTTTTCCATGATGCTGGATGAAGGCATTAATGGTGAGTACACAGGCTGGTCTTTACTTCTGTAGGCATGACCCAGAGGCATCCCTCTCCTGACCTAAGTCAGAGCCTAGATTTCTGTGCATGGAGGGGAGATGCTAACCTTCCCCCCAGCTGCGGCACATACTGCACCTGCACAGCAGCTGGCAGACTTACCTCCACTTCTCCAGGCTTTCTTGATAACCACTTAAAAGATAACTTACTAAAATTACTTCAGTTCTAAAACTTGAAAAAACTGAGAATGAACAATGAAAGAGAAAATATGCCTAAAACACAAATCACTTTGGTCATTAGCAGGTATGAACAGCACAAAAAAACCCCCACAGAAATGTACAGTCCCACAGTTCCTTGCTAGGCATCTCATAAAACATACACCCTCTATATATTGCATGGAGATCAGCACAGCTCTCCACTCTAATATAACAACATTTGGGTTATAAATTGGTAGCTATGAAACATTGCACAGCATGGCTTTGAGAAAAGAACAGGGTCAGAAGCAGCAAATGACAGCACATTATCCACTGAAAACCACAGACTAAATTTAGATAGCTGAAATAATCAGTATTTAATTTGACCAAAACTGCTACTATTTATTACACTTTCCCTGGGAGAAGGAAAAGAATTCATCTAGCTGCTGTCCAAAATGTATAATTTATGAATTAACAGGAACTAGTTTTGTAGGAACTCACTGGAATCAACCATTTCTTCTACAAACTGTGCAGCTGCCCATGCATCCATGATAGTGAATCAACTGCAGAGCGGCGATGTGAAACGTACATTGCCTTTTTATTACTATGGGATTCTATGTTTAGAAGGCAAAAGCAGTGAGTCTTAGGGTCAGTTTATCCTGAGGATAATTTATGCTCCCGGAAAAGCAAAACTGGTGGAAGATAAACCACAATTTTAGTTAAGAATGCCTGAAGGCTACTGTTATAGCAGGCATTTATGATCCTTCAGAAGTTTACTTACATGACTGAATGAAAATGCCAGTTATTTTCTAGGAAGCCATGTAAAAATGTTGTTCCACACCCTTTCCAAGAACACATCCACTGTCACTGGAAGAGTGAGTAAGTTGACTTTTATTTAAATTACAGTTGTGTTGACTTGTGATTTTAGTTGGCCATAAGACCTACGTAAAAGTTACACAGCACCGTGTAAAAACACAGTAAACATTTCAAGCACCAAGATCTGCCAGACACCTTTGTTGCGGTCCCAAGAAGAACTGTGCTGCTTACCTTCCTTTCTTATCATAAGAATGCCCATCAGTCATCGACATATCCTGCCTTTAAGTGTGTGTCCATCCACCCATACATATCTTTCTATATATATATATATTTTAATTTATCTACATGAAAAATCCTTATAGAGCCTCAGATTGCCTTAACTGGGTTAGCCCAATGGCATGACTTGCAAAACAGATGGTCTTGAGGACGACATCCAACTCATGTTTGGTGTCTTTTCCCCCTATAAGACAAGATGTGTCTGTTTTACAGGCTTAACATAGTTTCTAAATAGAGAGAGAAGACCAGAGGAATCCATACTTAAATAAAGTCGGGGAAAAAAGTGATTAGAAGATGCCAAAAAATCAGCAAATAGCTTACTGAGGAAACATCCCTATTTTGTGGCTTATGGAGGTAATGTGGCATTTGACAAGAAATGCAAGTAATTCCCATTATTTAATTGTATTCTTTTGTTAATTAAACAAGCTATGACAACCCACAACCATTTCAAACTTGAAATACAGCAGAAAACAGATGTTGTCTCTCAAGAGAAGCATACACATGACTGCGGATAACTCCTCAATAAAATCTGAGGGGATGAACTGCACATCCCACACTCCCCCAGCAAGAAACAATACAAGACAAAACTCCAGAGATTTATAAACAGAGCTATAAACCTGCATGCACTGTGGTCAACGTGTCAGAATTTGTTGGAACCCTGAGGCACGGCATGAAGGAGCTATGTTTCAGGGTTTCAATAACGTTTCCTAGTGTGAGTTAGAGCTCTGGAAGACAGATCAACCACCAGAATTTTGCTCCCCTTGAGTGCATCTGTCAATCTCAGCACATGCAAAGCTGAATGGAAGAGCTTTCTGAAGAAATCCCTCCTAGTCTCCAGCCCTGCCTGCCTTTAGGTGCTCTTTATCTTGAGTGTCAGATTACTTCCACTGACATGTGTGGTGCTGGCCATGCACTGGAAGCTGGCACGAAGAAGGGAATTGAAATCCATGTAATGGGACAGAAAGATTAACAGTCACCTCATTGCATTGGATGGCTGGAGAAGTGTGTACAGATCTTTTTACTGGATGCCTCAAGGTCCCCGCACTCTTGATTTTATGAAAGTAGTGGGTAGGACTATAGCACCCTGAAGGATACAACTGTGCAAATACTTCCAGTGAGAAGTCACTCATTTCATCTTCAAACTGAACTGTCCTACAGCACATAGAAGCACTCAGTGTGCATTGGAAAGGGTGCAGAAAAATTAGGCAACGTATCTCCAGGATCAGCTTGAAGCTTTTTCCACAGAACTGGAAAATTCTTCCATTCTGCAGAGCTCTATCACTTCAGAGTTAGCTCAGGTTTTGAATGATGGAAGTAAATAAAATTACATGAAAATAACAAAAAAGAATAATGAAGAGAACTGCATTTTTTGATCATAATTACAAGAAACACACCAGAATGAAACTGCCAAAGCAAAATATGCTCAATATAGTCTACATCTCACCCACCCTTCATGTATTACACAGGGGAATGACACATCAGCCTGAACTGATGCTCAAGTGAATTTTCACCAGCTCTTAAAAGCAAACAAACCTCCAGCTCTCATGTTAGAAAAAGCAGATGCATAATGGAGGCAAGCTGGTACTTCCTTGCAAAAAATATCGACCTTTACAAACCAATAAATTCCGCTTTGGAAACATCAATAATTTTTAGAAATTTACTTTAATAGCTACATAATGCTTAAGAAAATATTATCACATTATTTTTCATTGCCTGAAAAAAACCAAGGATTTCTAAAAGTGGCTAAGCAATGATCTTTAGTCAGTGTTTAAATAACAGTTTACTTATAATTTTTAATGCAAATTTGCAAAACCTCTAGCCAGAGGAGTTAGGGAGAGTGAAGATCATATTTCCTTCTCAGGAAATCTTTAACAAAAAAGGATCTTGTTGCAATGCCTGAGAACAATCACAGCAAGAAAGTCAACACATTAGCAGCTTTCAAAATGTTTGAGAAGATGCTGATGTTACCCCAACATATGCCGTAGTATGCCTTGCAATAAACGGCTCTTTTTCACTGTCATGTTGACCAATATCAGGTGCAGAAGTCCATCTGGCATCAATTATTCTATTATAATTGCCGTTTACTTTAATGTTTACACATTCTTGGCAATTGTTCGATTTTTGTGAAAGGATTTACAACAACAATGGATATTGCTGCTCCTCTGCTCTCGGCATCTGGATGAAGTTATAAAAGTACTGAATATTGATTATACAATCCTAATTGACCTTGCTGCCACGTGCTTAAGTGAGGCAGAAGTAACTTGTGCCCTGTTACATGCTCTGAGGGATTATGAGGATCTGACAAGTTACTCATCTTGAGCGGAAATAGTCTGAAACCAAAAGTGATCTCCTGGGCTCCCTAAGGGAAAAACAAAACCCACATAACAGTCCACATCTGTCCAGTACAGCTTTTGGAGAGAGCTGTGTGTGTGCATTTCCCAAAGGAAGCAGGGGACACAAGGAATCAATCACTGTTTGGTTGGCCAAGATCTTGGTGAATTGGGTCAGTGTAATACCACTGGAGCTCAAATGTCGCTGTTAGTGATGTGGGGATGCACTGAAGACCCAGAATGGGCATTGTGCTAGCTATTAAATAAAATACTTAGGAGTAGATGTAATCTGTAAAAGAATGAGCAATTTCCCCAATTAAGTAAAACATTTATGACTCACTTACATGGCTGCAAGTCCTCTTGGCAGAGTTCTTTCAACTCATTTTCATCTCAGAATTTATAAAACCACACTTGAAGCAGAAGAAAATGGTCCCCGTTATAACAGCACAATGGAATCAATATACTCAATTTTCCTCGAAAAACACACCTCTCTGAGGTAGCAAGTTAGACGGTGTTAGTTGAGTGTACTATTTTTTATACAATCCACAACACAGCATGTTTCACATATTCAGAACTATTTCTGCATTAAATAGGTTAAGTGATAGACAAAATACCACAAAAATGGAAGCTATAAAACCCAACCTCACCAAATAACTCCCCCCAAAAAAACAAACATTCATGGAGGAAATAAAGGGGCAGAGAAGAAAAGAGGACTATAAATTCCAGGTGACTTGTTCCAAAACACTTTCCTTCATCCCAGCCCACTCAAATCCATTTCCAGAAGTAATTGCTCCCTTGGCCGAGGCCTACATCCTGATTTTCCTTTCCCCCTTGTGCTTTAGACAGAAACTCTGGCAGAGGATTCTTGCTCACTGCCTCTTGTACAAAATCACCTCCTCAGGCAGAAGAAATCCTTCCCTTCAGCTCAATCCTGATGTCAGACGGTCCCAAGGCTGTTCCCATTCTTGACAAATGTCCAATATATCAGACAGTGCTGGAAACATGCCTCTGAGAGAATAATTCCAGAGGATAAAGGCATTTTTCTCATGTGCTGTTTCAGCAATAATATTTGAAGTATCTGATGTTCATAGGTACATAATTCTCCTGCTCTGTTCAGTGCTCAGGTCTCCTGGTGAGGAGGAGGTGTCCAAGCTGTGCCAGCAGATCAGTTTCTGCTGAAAACAGAGCAGGTTTTGTGGTATTTGATGGCAGGGAGAGGTCTTGGATAGTTCATCTCAGCTGATCAAGGACTGTGCACCCTTCATCTCCTCTGAAACCTGTTTATTTTGTACCAAGTGTTCTTCTAGAAGTGCTGTTCTTCAAAACCTGGGAGCAAGCCCCACTTTGTGCTGCTGATCTTCACTATGTCATTTTGGTTAAAAGCTTCATAACTTTCAGAAAGCCTCAATTACAGCCCAGAAACTGGAGATGGTGGCAGCAGCAGACTGTGTAAAGCAACTATGTGTGCCCAACATGCAACAAACCTTACCTGTCTCAGTATGCTAGGAAGAGTATCAGGAGCATCATCCAGTCATTTCAATGGCAAATTACAACATGAAGAAATCCAAAAAGACTGTGTAACTATGGTGAATAAAAACACATTTAACTGCTGTTGTACTAGCCCTCTTGGTTACAGTTAAATGGATCCACTGATGGCTGAGTAAGTAAAGTTTCCTAAGAAACATCATATCAGACAAAGACGATGTGTGTGTGGAAGAACTGCTTCGAAAGAACATAAAGGAATTATGGCAGAGGGCCCCTTAAAATTAATTCTTTTTAACTGTTAAATTGACAAACTGGCTTGGTCTCATTACTTGATTTAAACTAAGTGCCAGTGATGACCTTTATAAAACCAAAGGGTATGAGATTTTTGGAAAACACCTCAAAACAACCGGAGTTGAAAAAAGTGGAAGAGGAGATGTCTGTGCTTTGCTAATCCCATCTGAGTAGATGTGATCTAGTTTTCAGAACTGGGAAACAACAAAACCCAGGGCATACACTTCACAGCTGCAGTTCAGCTTTCTGGCCTGTAGATATCATGGGAAGTGTCAGAAAAAGGAGCCTGGGAGGCTTGTCTCCAAAGAAGGATTAACTGTGGTGGTTATCAACAGCATCAGCCACTATCACTGTACTGTCATCATGTACCAACCTTGACCTGTGAGCATCTCTAATCTTGTTAGTTCAAGTTTCTATGTCTACTTTCTCTAGTCACTTGTTGCTTGGATAAACAATTTAAATTATTTGCTCTTTGTAGTGCTTAAACACAGTATTTTGTGATGAACTGAAGCAAAGAAGAAATAGACAATGACAAAGAAGCACCTTATATTGTAATTTTGGATGTGGATGCTTTCTAACCCTACACAGTTCATCACTCTCCAGACGAATTACTGTTTTGATATGCTTGGTTGATGCTATCTTAGCTTCACTGAGGAACTAAAAAACTTTTCCTTTCTATTTGTTCAGAACCCAGAAGATCCAGGACGGATCCAGTTTGGATGGATACAAGGACATCAAACTGTTAAACTGTCTGTGTAAACCAGATATCCTCAGTCACAACTCCATGGCAGAACTCTGGCAGTACGCATTAATCAATATTGTGTGTTCTGTAAAATCATGCCAGAATGTACTGTGGTCCCCTTTGACAAGGAACAAAATAGAAAAGAGAAGGATATTACTTAGATCAGCAATTTCCTCCTACAGTCTATTGGACTACTATTTTAAGAAGTTTTCACAAGGCTGCTAAGAAAAGCAAGCCTTGAATAACCTGTGCTGGAGCTCACACTTCTGGAAAATGGAGGAGCGTAGAAATGCTTTGAAAAAGGCTGAAAGCTGCTGACTTGTGATGCACTAGAGCGTTCAGAAGAGCCAGCTCCTTTGTAAGCTGTCTTAACAACAGTAACAGCTGTAAGGAGACAGCAAAAAATTCTAGCTATGAATGTGTGACTTTACTCTCTTATGGCAGTACTGATTTTCAAAGTTTCTCTAAGAAGGTACTAAAACACGAATTTCTGTTCACTGAGAAAACCACAAATTAACAAGCTAACAGACAGATTCAACTGTCAAAGGAAACCAAACAAAATCTTGTTCACTGATGAAGAGCACAATTTTATCCTACAAATGTGTATTCTTATATCACAATAAAGATTGATATATTTTTTATGTATAAATAAAATTATTTTCAAAGCACTTACACATGAATTAAATACTTTAAGTACATCTGGGAAATAAATACATTAAGATCTCCACTTCAAATTGTGAGTGATATAGGAGGCAGTAAATGTTAAATGATTTGCCAAAAGGAGCTGAGGGGCTGCTAGGAGAATAGAACTTGAAATTTGTGACTGATTCTCATCTTAGTCTCATATAACTGAAATTCAAAAGTAACACTGCATGAAACATCTTTCTCTATTACATAACGAATGCTGTATCAGCATTTTAAAATGGAATACAACTTTCTCCATTTCTCACAATTTGCTTAGTATGAACTTGTAGTAAGACACTTTCCTAACCACAGTTTCTGCAATATAACAAGGGATAATAATACATTCACATAAGCGACAAAAATGTTGTTAAACCATTCAATTAAAATCAACTGTATTTGGAAACACTTTTTTTCAGTCTGAAAAACAAACCAACCCCCCAAAAATGTTTTGTGGGTAGTATTTTTCCCAAACAAAGTATATGAAAGGACAAAAAAAAAGGAAGGTAATGAATTTCTGCATCCCAACACAAAACAGATTAACACAACTCTTTTTATTTTGACAAACACCTACTACAGACCCAATCTATGGGAACTTCTTCTCAAGCATCGAAAAAGTGTGTAAAAGTGACACCATCATGGAAAATTTATCTCATACATGAAAGTTATTTTCACATATGCAGAGTAAATCCTGAAAAGACTAAAAAAATTACAACACAGGAATTAAAAAGCACTTAGAATATAATCTCTCTAATGCCAAATGAACAAACTAGCAGGCAAAGCCATAAGCTTGATTTACTCTTACGGTATAGCCCCCTGGCTCTTCCCAATCAAAACAAGGTCAGTCTGTAATGAACTTTCAGTTTTGGCAAACAAATCATTTACAATTCCACAGCTCAGCAAAGGCATAACGAACACTACCCGTGACACATCCGCTTATGTTCAGCCTTCTTCCTTCCCTCTCAGTGACCTCATGAATGAAGGCCCCTCACGCTGGCACATCAAACTCACCTGAAGAGCTGCAGTGCCCCAGTGGTGTGTTGTTACCCAGCTGCTGGGGCACTCTCCTTGCAGAGAAGCTGCTGGTGAGCAAAAGCCCTTGAATCCTTGAATCAGCACCCCCTCCAGCAGTTGGAATTTGTGTTGTTATTCTCATTTGAAAATTACTTCATGTTTATTCGTGGGAAAATGCTGCTTTGTCTTTGCTTTCACATTGCGTTTCTCAGACTGCTTAAATACTGACTGTGAAGCTATTTTTAAATTGATTTTTTTTGGTGAAAGCTATCAAGAAATTCAGTTTTTTTCTTTTCTTTCCCAGATCAATTAAAGAGACAAAGAACTTAACAAACTCTGAGGGAGCTTATTTGTGCTGTCACAAGCATGCCTTGATCCCATTCTGGACAGACTACCTGCAGAGCGCTTATTTTCCATGTCTACCCACTGCATCACATCTTTACTACAGGTGCCAAATACAATGGCATTGATGTTCTTTCCTACTGGAGCAGAGCTCTACAGTCAGTGCAGCTCATTTGGGATCTCAGGCACAAAAGCAAATCTGACACATGCAGTGCCAGCAGCACAATGTTGTTTCTCCCTGGTGCATACTAAAAAGGCTTTACTCTGTGCACCACTGCATGTTCTCTCTCCTTTGTTTTCTTGCTGCTTTGCTGCAACTGTGTGTGACCCTGCAGGACGGTGCAGAGCATTGCCAGGCCACAGCTGGAACACACAGGAACGAGAAAGAGTTGTCAAAGCTAGAAGAAGGTGGGAAGTGTCCGTATCTACTTTGCTGTATTTGTTTCTGAAGCACCATCTTTTATCCTCATTTGATCCAGCCTAGCAATAAAACCTCCTAGTGCCTTGCTTCCTACATGTACAGAGCAGCAGGGCACTGTGTACGCACAGAAAACTGGTACAGTGTGATCAATTAATACAGAAGTTACACGCTTTAAATCAGCCAGAAGGCAGGCAGGGAGCATGTCGTCTCATGTCAGAGCAAATGTGCGTGTCCCGGGGTTTTGTCTCTCACAGTGGCTGGTGCCAGATGCTTTCTTTACAGAGAAAAGCTAAAACTATGGAGGTTGACAAAGCAACCTCTGTTCAACTGGGAGCTGATAGTTAAAGACCAACTGGATCCTTGAACGCTACACTTAGCATTTTTTCCAAATTACTTACTTACATTAATTACAACCCTGTATATTGTTGATGACTATAACCTTTCAGAAGTCTTGTAAAACTTTTGGACCCAATAGCTTTCCTGTGTTAATGACTTCCACATTTTAATCACATGTGAGAAAGTATTTCCTTCTTTTCTAGAGGTATTAATATAGATGCCTGGCAACATCTCTTCACAGACTGAAAAAATATTTTTAAAGAAAAACTAGTTTCCAGGCAGCATGAAAACAGCTTTAGATAACCTTTAAATTCTGCCTAACACCACAGGGACATAATATGGGTATAAATACAAGTCTATGAAATTCACAAGACTTCAGATGTTACAGACGCAAATTTTATATGAAAGTGACAACTTACAAATCCTTGGCTTTCTCAGTACTTCAAATATTAAAAATATTTTAACACATCAAGTGTCTTAAAACTGTATGTGAAGAAACAGAGTGATTGAAGAAGTTTTAATTAAATGGAGAGAAACAAAATGGTCAAATTGCTAAAGAATACGAACATATTGCCAAAGTCATTCGGGGATAACAGCAGAGCTCTGATAACATCAATTAGCTCTAAAAACACATTTTAAGTCAGCAAGCCTATGCAAAATGCTACAACATCATACCGTGTGCAAGCTGATATTTAAAACCAAGCTCAGCATTCTGTTTTCAGAAGGGAACGACGACATATTAATGTGTAGCTGTGACAGTCTCTGTAACATTCTGTTTTTGAAGTTATTTTGAAGTTATTATCTGTCTAGTTATTTCCCCACCAATTCAAATTTTAGCTGAAAAAGATACTCTACGTGAATTTTCATTTTTGTGGGGTCCAGGTAATAATGAAGAAGTAACCTGGATTAGGTATGCCTAGCAAACATGATAACCTTCACAACTGAAAAATTTTCTCTTTCTTGTGAATAGGATTGCATTGCTCCTTCTATTATACCTTTTGAACTTCAACAAGCCAGCTGAAGTGGCTGCCATGTCACAGGAATAAGGATCTTTACTTTTTCTGGGGACCTGCTGGGATTACTGAGAAGGGTGATGAGAAGCCTGGCAAACACCGAAAAAACCAGCACAGGTCAAAAAGTAATTTCTGGGAGCAGATGTTTGTTCCAACTGCATTTACAGATGGATGCCGTACAAGGGGAAGCTGACATTAAACAGGTACTGCACTCAGATCCATTTCACTGTCATTAAGGCTACTATTAAAAAAAAAAAAAATCAGTGAGAGTGAAGAGAAAATTATGACATACCCAGGGCACAACTCCAAATAACCCGGGAGATGGTCTATGACATTCTTATTACTAATTTTCTCTCATAAGATTCTGACCCTTGCCTAGCTCATTCTGATGTTTAAGGCTTATGGTCTCTTTGCTAGTGAAGATCCCTTGAAAAGCAAGCAAAAGGCAGCTCTTCATACTGCTGTCCCCTCAGAGAGGGCTGAGGCAGCCAGGGCTGGGAGCCCAGCCTCCTCCCCAAGGCAGGACAGATTTACACCTTCCAGAGCATAGGCAGCTGCACCCAAATTGCTGACAAGAGGGGCATGTCTGCAGCCTGTTTGACCACTCTCTTTGGTTCACCAAAGGACTACATGAGATTTAGGACTCTGACTACCAGCAAGAACAGTGGGACTTGGAGCAAGGGAAGAGACAGACACTCATGCCATCCCTCTCCCTTATCTCTTGATACCTGAGTACCTCAGTCACTTCTCAAACACTTTCTGGACAACCACTTCTTTTTTTTTAGAGTGATATTAAGCAAAATGAAAATAACAGAGGCTTGCCTACAAAACAACAAATAAAGTAAACTATAACCTCTGTGGAGCTGCTTCACAAGCAGATCAGGTGTTCCACTCAGGGCACTACCAACTCTCAGAGAGGCAGGGGCTGATACAGCTTCAGCAGTATGATTTTCATTTGCAGACAAGTTTGTCAGAACCCTAAATCTAATACTATGCTACCTTTGTGACTGATATTATATGTGCCTGGAAATAATCAAAGGGCAGTCAGTTGTCTTGAATCTGATAAAATGTAAGAATTTTTCTTACTCAAGTGTCAAAAAAATATTACCAGAACTTTGTGCTTTATAAAGTGGAAAAACTCTGAAACCAGGCACTGTTCCATGTACCTGAAGTGATAAGTGGAAGAATGGTTAGCTATAATAAGACCTATAAAAAATAAAACTCCCTTGTAAGTTTCTTTCCCATCTGGGAGAATACTGCAATTCCCCATGAAAAATGCCAGCAGCAAACTGTCATGCTGAATTTTCCTCTACAGTATGTATTTGGTTCCGAATCAGTCCCAGATAAGACAGTAGACAACATGAAAACAGAAGACTTTAATTGCCCCATAAAATGAGGATTACTTTAGACCACTAAAGATGAACTTTTATGAATATATCCCTGGAAAACGGTACCCTGTGAAACCACTAGACATTACACTGCAGTTATCTGGAATTCATCTTGTATACTAGAGTTTTTTTTAAACTGTACTGGAAATCATGTTGAAAGGTCTTCAAGAAAGCACTTTTTGGATTATCACAGCTTTTGCGTCTGGGAAACAGAATTCAGAACATATCTTTAATGAAATGGTCCATTTGGCCTAAACAACACAAGGAAAGAAAAAAGTTACTTTCCCTTTAGAAAATTTGATTTTAAAGTATATCAAATGTTTTCCAGTTGCAAAAGTAAATGTAAGCTCGGCTAACATTTCAGAGTGGATTCAGTTTACTTAGAAAAAAACATTTCTATAATGGGATAAGTATGCTTACAGCCATCCTGTTTAAATTTTAAGAGTACCTCATTCCAGCATGACACACGTTCATGTGTGTGGTGTCTATGTTCACCAGGTCTCTCATTGCAGTTTCTCTCCTTCTGACCAGAGAGGAAAGCAAGTCTCTCAATTGTGCCCATTTTGTAAAGTGCACGTAAAGCATTAGGAAAAGGCATTTAAATGATTGCTGACATTTCCTTCAGAAAAAGGTGAAAGAATCTGTTCTTACTACAGACTTTGAAGCAGCACATTTATCAGTAATACAAGGAAGTGTAGTCACTGCCTGTCACAGCTTGCTCAGCTACCAGGGTTTCTTGTGCAGATGGCCTTTCTACATTCAAATTAGGATAACTTGCTGAATAAGCCAAGGGACAGGAGCTCTTGAAGACAGGCCACATTCATTAAAAGGTGTTCTTTAATGGTATTATATCAGTGTACTCTACCAGCAAGTTATCCTAATACAGATTCACAAGAATTCAAAGTGGCAACTCAAGAATGGAAACAACTCTCCAGCTCAGTGGAAACATAGTTATGGGACTTGATGATCCTTTCATAACATGGACATTTTATGTTAGTGAATAACTGAAGCTACTAGGAAAACTTCTTTGTTTGTGATCCCCACTTTTTTATGCCCATCTCTTAGGGATGCCAGTTTGTGGGCTGTAATGCCACCATGGCTCTTTCTCCTGAAGGAGCCTTCTCTCTTTCTGCACCAGAGCATTAGGATAATTTTTATCTTCTTTTTGATTGAGTGCCTGGGAGAGGAGCCACTGTACTTTGGAGACACTCATGTGATTTGATGTCTCTGACCTTTTTTATTATTTATTTTCTACTGACTTCAACCACTGGAGTAAGTTTCAGTATTAATCTTAGTATCTTTCTCCCTCTAATATATTATTCTTTACAGATTATATGGCCTGTTCAACAGCAAGGGAATATTTGAAGCAATACATCTATTTGTATAGCTCTGACAGACATTCTTCCTATGCTCCTCCTGTGCTGTGCTTGTAATTGTATCTGTCTTTCAAAAATTCAATTAAGGGACAGATAATAAAAATTAATTAAATTAGTCCTCTAACAATACAGAACAGCATCACACAGATGCCATATTACAAGTTCATGATGGTGCAATAAGAAGAAACAGCACAGTACTGGTAAGTCTCTTTTGCATCCCTCAAAATACTGAGGAAGGATGGTCTGAAGATGCTTGTTAGAAAGGATGTGATGTGATACACAACATGAAACAGCTACTTCTTTCTAAATGAAGCAAGAGGGAAGCTAAAAATAGGTGAGGAAAAGAGATGAAAGGAGAAGGAAGGATGAAAGATACCCTTATGATCAGGAAGGCAGCCACTATGAAGTATGACTAACTTATTTGCCAATAAAAATGAATGCGAGCATATGCAGAGGAATTTTATCCCCATGAATGCTTCTTACTCCAGACAAAGCATACAGAATCTTGACAATGTAACCTAGTTGTGAATGTTTCCGAAATCTGATTTAAATTACTTAATTTATCCTGAATATACAAATCCAGAAGTGGAAGCATTCTTAATTGTATATTGCCACTAAGGGTGTGTAGTGAGCAGATAGAAATCAATTAACCTTCTTTCAAATATCATAGGATCTAAGGACTACATGCGGGTAGGTATTCCCAGTAATCTGAGTGTCTGTAAATGAAAAGTGTTCTTGTAGAAAAGTAACTAGTTAAAAACAATTGCACTGCAGTTTTTATTCAAAATTTCCTGTGAAGTTTTGCGCTCTTGTACACATGAGCTTTCAGTTTATGATTTTAATTTATATGAGACTTTTTTTTCTTTCTTTATGGTATCAGCTATCACAAAGCAAAATGATGGGTTGACAAGGTCAACTACGTTGAAACCCTTCCACCATTCCTGGCTTGCTGCACCTGTAGTTCACAGCACATTAGTCACAGTGTGTGTGCTGCAGAGTCCATGCATGCTCCACCTCTATGTTACAGCACTATAAATTGAATTTGGGGATGAAGCCAAACAGTTTAAAACTTTCCCTTAAATATACAATGCAGTACTTTGTCTTGTTAGGACAGAAACCTCGGGTAAGTTTGCTGAGTTGCTCTGCAGAGAGTTAGTACTGAGAACAGAGCACATGGGCCGAGTTTGCCCCAGCTTGCCTTTCTGAGACTCACAGCCACATTTCCCTCTATGGCAGGGCTTTCCAGAGCATCCAACTGCAGTAATGTAACCTGCCTGTAAGGCAAGGCACTGTGTTCAACGCAGCCTTTCAGGGAAGTGGGACCCTCCCTCTGGCACTCATCCTTGCAAGTCATGAAAACAACTTTATTTCATGGAATGAAATGAAAAACAATAAAATTGTGACACTTCCAGACTGCTCTTCACATGGTCTATACAATCAAGAGAAAACTAATATAGAATATAAATGTGCCAAACCAATTACAGTTGATCATGCATTTCAGACAAGCACTTTTTAGCAATATTTGGCAGCTGAACTGTCAGCCAAGATGGTCGTATTTCTGCTTAGCTAGAGAAGGGGAGTGTTCTTAGCACAGCACCCATTCACATCTAACCCCAAGAGATGTACAGAAGGGAGAAACACTGTGCTTTGAGCTAATGCTCTCAAAAAGCTTCAGTGCAAGAGGAACTACAAATATTGGGGTTGGAGAGTGAATGGAGGAGTGAAAACCTGAGGAGTGGATATTTCAAGGAAATGATTATCAAATGATGCATTTAAATACAGTTCGTTACAGTCATGTTGTAAGAAATCAATTAACCTTCTTTCAAATATCATAGGATCTAAGGACTCATTAAAACCATTAATAATATGATACTTTATGCTAGTTCATCTGGTGTTAATAATAGCACACTGTTCTACCACAGTAGTTCTTCCTTTCTCACTTTACTGCAGAACAGTATTGAGTATCAACATTTTTGCTGTTTGGATTAAAAACATGATTAAATGGAGTTGTAACTTAATGTTACTAACATTGACTAAAAGTTATGGCCAGTAGTAACTAAAAAAAAAAATTATAAACCCAAAGCAACTGTTACTCAAATGAACCCTTATTTTATAGATATTTTTTCCCTGAACTACTTTGCGTGTAAATGAATAAGTTCATTTGAGCTCCAGTCACACAGTTGCAGCTTCTTGGTTTACTGTGGGTAACCAGCAATAAATTTATATCATAAAACCCACTGGGACATTACTGAAATCATTTGGATCATGATGTAGGAAAACAGCTAACACAAATTTTATAGCTTTCAATAATTCTGCTTGTTTCACAGATCAGTCACATGAAAGTAATAACTGATGATGAGACTCTTTATTAAGGAAGGTCCTTGGCAAAGTGAAGGAAGAGCTACTAAACAATCACAGGGGGAAATCCCTCCACTAAAAGCATATTACATCTGAGACTGAAAATAAATGGACTCCACAGCACGATGTGAAAGTAGAAATATCCATTCAGCAAGCAGAAAGTGTGAGCTGCCTTCTCAGCACCACAGGCAATATTCTCCGAAACCCAAGGGAAGACCTGCCCCTAGCTCCATGTTGGTCCAGGACTGCTGTCCTCCCTGCTGGTTCTTTACGCTCATGTTGCCAATACACAGCTCAGCATAACATAAAGGTGGCAAAGTATATATCCCCAGTATCTTTGGAAGCAAATGCTAGCTACACATTCAGACAAATGTGCCATTGAGCCAACGGGTGTTTATTGGAATCACAGAACCTTCTGAGTTGGAAGGGACCCACAAGATCATTGAGGCCAGCTCTTAAGTGAATGGCCCATACAGGGATCAAACCCAAGACCTTGGTTTTATTAGTACCACACTGTAACCAACTGAGCTAATCTCAGGGTGTTCACTAGGCACAGTGCTCTGCTAATGGCCAGCTTACCAACTCCGAAGCCACGGGTAGTCCTTCCCATGCACACTGTGCTATATGATGTACCATCACAGATCTTCATGCTGCACTGCACAGCATGCGATGGGCTCCTCTCACTCCATAGCCCAGTAGAGTGCTACCTTCAACACTTCTCAAAAGCACCAAAAAGGTAAGCGATGAAAAGAATTAAAAAGGCATGACCACAGAGCTTTGGAGAAGTTTATGTTTTAGCAGGAAGATTTTGGCCATCTCCTTTCAAACAATTAATGTCTCTTACACTGGGTTACCATGATGCTAGTTTGACATAATTTTTCTTCACTTCTGCATTCCGAAACCAAGTTAGAACACAGCAGTGGCTACAATTCTCTTTTCCACATCATATACTTGCAGCCCAGCTCCATGAATTGGGAAGCCAAGCAAGAAATGAAACAGAAAACTGTTTCATTGCCAAATTGGGAGGACAGTAGTAAACGAATTCCTGAAACCATCACCTTAAAAACAGACTTTCAAAATCCTTAAAAGCTTTGGGTCAGTGACTAGACTACAGATGCTAATCCAAAATTTGAGTCGGCTTCTGAAGCAACCAAAATACATCCATGTCTATCAGACTTCCAGGACCACACTCCTTCCTCTGTTCTCCCCATAAAGCACATATGTCTGCCCACTTTTACGTCTACACTTTGGCCCCCTTCCCAGAGCAGTGTGTGATATCCTCTTTCCTCTCTTTAAGAATGTGACACAAAATCCAGCTGCAACTACACTGAGATTTGGCTACAAATACCATGTGCAGCATATCAGTTCCTGGAACTTTCATTCTGACATACAAAGCAGTGAAGTATTATTGCTAAATAAATAAAAGATTACACAATAGTAAAAACAACCTTACAGAATTTTGCAGGCTTCAAATCAATGCTGCAAAGTATTGTGTAAAGGAGAATCATTGCAGGAGTCATAAAGAAAGAAAATAGACCGGGATTGTGATGAAAAGACCTTTGTCAAACTGTCCATAGTTTTAAGAACTAAGAAGTAAAAAGGCCCATTCCAGGAATAAAAAAACAAAGTTCAATAAGAAGACTTTTCCAAGCTTTGTAACATTAGATAACTTTGTAACTAGATACCTAGCTACCCTTAAAAATAATACAAATTTTATAGTCATTAATTCCTACCTAGATTCATAAAACCTGACTCTGTGCCCTTCATTAGTAGAATCAGTTCACCTATATGCTACCTATAAGCTTCAGGAATTCCTACTTTAATTTCATTAGACATTGAGAGTCCATGGAAAATACTTTAGCTGTGAGAAGGCAGAGAAAATCTTCCTAACTCTCAGTGTCAGCAATATTCCCAAACAACATGCCAAAAGATTTGCTCCTTGATTGCGCTATGCAATTCCTTTGACTGGCAGCTCTCCCCTTCACTGTCCTTTCAGCCTATTCCAAGAGAAAAATTCATACTTTTCCTGAATCAATCGTCCCGTGGCACTCACTAAAGGTTCAGCAGGAGCAGTACATGCACATCTGTAAAACATCTGGCATACAGGTGTATGAAACGGCATTTGCTTGCTGCCTGCCTGGTCACCACACATTTTTTTGAAAGACAACAAACAATTATTGTGCAGAAAAACAGATAATACTATTGTGCTCACTGCTGTAAGTAACATTTATCTTCAATGTTGTAATCTCCAGAGTAAGGTAGAAGAGTAAAAGTTAAGGAAGAAAACTTTCATGGAAGACAAGCACGGTCCTTTACATTGGTACTGATAATCTAGCTTGTATCCTGGTTTATTTCTGAGGAAGAAGCGGGTAGGGCTGCAAGGGGCACTTTCAATAAATCCTTACATGATCTGAAATGGAATGGGAGCAAATACTTTCATTTGCCAGCTTGAACTTACAAGCTAATGCCAGCAACATTACAAACTTTAATCTTAAATATAGAACCAAAGACAGACTAAACACAAAACTCTGAGAAAGAAGTAAGGCATGTATAAAAGCAAATTTGACATACAAAAGGCAATTTACACAGAACAAAGAAGAAAACATATTGGTTCCAGCCTAAGACATTAAATATTAGGGGACCCCCCCCCAAAAAAAATTAAAACAATGTCATATTTTACAAAGGTTTTGATTAGACAAAACTGCTAATTCCAAAGTTCTACTTAAAATAGTACAAGACAGGACCTCCATGGCAAAAATGAGGATGCAAGTCACGCCCAATGCCTACCACAAGCACGGCAGGCATACATGTGTGAGCTTTAATGCAACAGGTGCAACACCAGCAATGAAGATTTCAGCATGGACTAACAAGCCACATTCAGACTCCCTCATCAGCTTGCACTACAGCTGCCAGCTGCATCTTCCTCACAGACACCACTTGGGTATGCGTTTGCTTACTCACAGTACAAACCTCTTAGATTTCTTCACGTGTATCAGCAATGGATGTAAGGTGGCTTGTGTTGTAGGCGAATGGAAGCAGCACTTGCTGTATGCCTGTTCATCCCCAGTAACTCAAAGAAACTCGATGAGACTAGGACACACCAACATCACAATTCGGCTTGCAAACTCAACATCCTTAGCATTGCAAAACTGTGGATTTTCCTCTGCTCTTCTCATCCTCTTTCTGTTACGAAACAGCACACTCTACAGCAATACAGCACCAAACTGTGGGCCACACACCGAGGAAAAACGACTGTGTAATCCAGTCAAATTAGCTAAACTATACTGAAAACAGAAAACACTGACTGGATTTTTCCAAGCACTGTCATACACAACAAAATGTTTGCTCTTTCTTTCTACGTTAGTCTTCTTCAGAAGGCTTTCTCCTCAAAAGAAAAGACACATTAAATCTCTCAAAAGCTTCTGGTTACTGAAATGAAATGGAATAAGAATAAATCTAAATGGTAGTCATGAAGACAGGAAATATGAGACAGGGATTTTAGAAGGAAGGGCAAGTCTTTACTATAAAGCAAAGCTTTCCAAATGTTTCCAGCACCAAAATGGATTGGCAACATGAGGTGATAGGTGCTTTGGCAGAGATAAAATTGACAATGTGAAATGAAATATGTGAAGGTTATTAAAACACAAGCTTTGCTGGCACCCAGGGTTTGCTGAAATTCTAATAAAGTTTCCAAACAGAATTGATATTTGGAAGTAAAAAGGAATGCCTCATCCATTGTCAAAAGCATTAAGGCTCATTTAATTAGACCTGAAAACAAATGGGTGCAATATTTTTCTTTAACTGATGTTATACAAATGCACACATGTTTCAGTTTACTTGTGTTTCTCCAGACCTCATACTTCTCTATCTTTTCTGTTACGGAAGCTGGAGTCAGTTAGCAAATGTCTCTCATTTTGATACTCAAACAGCAATTCCACTATATCCATAACTCTTTACACAGCTTCTGTTCTCCATTGAGTTATCAGTACAGGATCAAGACCTCTGAGCATGTTACTGGCAGCTTTTTGATTCAAAAGTAAATGCTAGAAGATTTACCAGAAGTGAATCTACTTTACCTCCCGCAAATACTCTGTATCCAGGGAGGGAAAGGTGCCACTCTAAATACTTCCAAAACAGATGAAAAACAACAGAAACCTTTCTTTTTGCTCAAGGGGTAATAATAACATTCTGAGATATTACATACAGTGCTGAATCAGCAGCTAC
Organism: Lophotriccus pileatus; assembly: GCA_035583135.1. NCBI lineage: Eukaryota > Metazoa > Chordata > Aves > Passeriformes > Tyrannidae > Lophotriccus > Lophotriccus pileatus. The sequence continues at coordinate 56,484,159 of JAWWES010000115.1, forward strand.
CTCTACTTTTTGATCAGCCCTAAAGAGCAACCTCCAAAAGATGAAGCGAAGGCCTGAAAAAGGGCTAGTTTTTACTAAGCAAGTGGCAAGGAGTCAGAGGTGATATTCCATGAGCATCATTATGTCCTAAGGCATCATCTACACTAGTGGTGTTTCATAAACTATTTAAAAAAACAGGCTTTGCAGCTGATTGGCCTGGAGGATGTATTATGGGATCAGTACACAAAATGAAAGCAAAATTTATACCTCAGATGCTACTAAAAATTTCTGCTGGCAAATACAAAGATTTTGTTTTCAATTTTGCTAAAAGACTGGCAGATGTCTCCAAAGGATTGCAGATAAATAGCTAAACTTTAAATTACAAACAATTTGAGGTGGGGTTTTTTTAGCTGTTTATGGCGTTCTTGATTCTAGTTATCATGTTTTATTAAAAATAAGTGAAAACCCAAAGCAACAACTTACACCATTCTTAGGCTCAAGACCATGTGAACATCAGGGAGCACAAAGGGTTAACCCATGTGTATTAACATCAACAGGTTGGAAAACAGTACTACAGAATAGATATTCAGTGCAAAAACTAGCACAACTCATTATTCATTTTGGTTTCTTTCCTACCCTGTACTTAACTCTCCATTCTGCTCATGTTTTTTAGTCTTTCTCATGCATTCCCTTTGGACTAAGGGTCTTCTCTGAATAAGGCCTTCAGCTGATAGTCAGGAACTGTGGATATTTACTGCAATTTGCAGACTCAATTATCTAATTGTAAAAGTGGTTGTTGTTTTCTTAGTGGGCCTATTTATGCCTTGAGGCATTCATGAAAGATAAATAAGGCACGTCATAAATGACCTTATGTTAATGAGACTGGTTTTGGAGGGGGGGGAGTGCATATTTTGAAGAGTTTAATGTACATCACAAGTTACTTCATGTACTCTTCGATAAAGGGTGTGAAAAGTATACTTTGGAACCTGTTCATTGCTTGATACAAAATCTGTTGTCATGGGCAGACAAATAAAATGCCAAGCAGTAGATGTTTATTGCACTATGGACATGCTTCGCAACTCCCAAATGTACTATTCAAAATTAATTTTCAGTGCCATTCTTCCTATTTGATAGACTATCATATAATATATACAAAAATTCATTTCAGGAGAGAAAAAAGACATTTCTTGGAAAATTATTATTGATTTTGATTACTGGAGATGTAAAAAAAAAAAACCTGTTAAACAGAAAAATCAAAACATTTAAAGTCTAGCAGCTGGAAAGAAAAAACCAAACATCGAGAAGAACATGATTTTGGAGACAGGATAGAAAACAATATGCCACCTATGAAATGACACACAAAATGGGTAAGTAATTAAGGAGCCCTTCTCAGTAAGAGAAACGAGATGTTATGAATCTCAGTGACTCTCAGATGCCAACAGGGAGGAGAATCAAAAGACTATTTGTTGTCTGCTGCCAAAGGGTATAAAACAGCACACCCAGAACCAACCCATGATGCCTACTAATGAAAGACGTGACGAGATTTGTCACCGCAACGAGGCCTGACCAGATCATAAGGTCTCAATACCTGAATGCTGGAGGTGACCTGCATAGGTATGTCTTGGTGCTTGGGAGTATGTGAAAACAACAGCCACAGGGACTGAAAATTAGTTTCATTTCACTTCCTGATTTTACTTTAAGATTTGCTGTTGATTCTTTGTATCTCTAAAAGCTATTTATTCTCTGAAGGACAAATGGAAAACAGTACAGGGAGAAGAAAGAGATGTTGGAAGGATATTTGAATGATATTAGAATGATATTTACAGTCCTTATAATCATACTTCTCTGAGGCCTGAGAACAAGTATAATCTCTAATGTGGTACAAGCAACGTCCATCTTAGTAGTCTTAACTTCAGGAACAATTCTGCCCTCATGCCTGTGAACTAGGCAGAATTCTCATTTTGAAGACCTCAAAGTCTAAATAGCCAAAGCAAACAATGAAAGGAGTACAAAGATGTTTCTGAGAAATGCATGTTTAAAACAGCAGTAAAGAACTACTTATTAAGAATTTATCCTAAGCATCTTAAAACCCATTCTCCATGGAATTAAGAATCAATATGCCATTGCATCCATGGCCAGATAATTTTAAATGTAATTAATCTTTTCTTCCATGGAAATTATATAGAGCTGTTAGAATTATATAGGGTTGAAAATAACACTCTTTAGAGGTTATGAAAAGGCAGAAACACCTGATCTCCCTCTTTTCCCCTTTTTAGGAAATACTTTTCTTCCATTATTTCTACAGATTTAAAAAAAAAAAAAAAAATTCAGCAGCTACTTTCCTCTGTAAGTCTATTCCTCCTACAGTTTCTTTCACAGCTAGTCTCAAGTTCATCACAAGATACATAAAGCAGAAAAGGAGGGGTCCAAGATGCATTCATGTTAAACAGACATGCCCCTCCCCATTTTATCTTTAAACACCAAGAAAGTCAATTAGTTCTTGGCTTGTTTTCCATATAATTGCAAAAATCCTTTGAGTTTTGTTGGTTTTCTGTTGGTTTATAACAGCTCCTGCTGTTCCTCATTCGTAAGAAACTGCCCTCCTATAGCACCTGCTTTTAACATTGCCTCAGTAGACTTATTTTCTGAAGTTCTCACTGCAGTAACTTGCATCAGACTTACTACATATGTAGAACAAAACTAATATGAAGTACCTGGCAATGCTTCCCTATGACTTGCATTAGTGATGAACACACTAACTCACCTGTTTAGAAAAGCAGATCTAATCACAACACCAAAAGAGAACAGATTCAGATTGTCTTCCTCTGAGTGTCTGATGGTTTCTCCTCGCTTTACAAATGAATGTTCCAATTTTAATATAATGTGATCCCACAGGTAATTTTACCTCCTACAAAATGACACACTAATGCAACAAAACCAACAGGTCACTCACAGCACTGACCCAAACCAGTGAGATCTTTACAATCCAGTTAAAATGGATTTAGGTGAAGGTTTGAATTAACTTTACAATTAAAGTAAAGGACAACCTTTTCTCAAATTTGCCTTTAGTTTGTCAACTTTTTCTTGGAATTTACCTGTAATAAACTCCTTGAAACTTCACACAAATTGTCTTTCCACTTTCTTTTTGTTGGTTTTCACAAAACTACAGAATAAATTTTACTGGAAGACAAAGTACAATTTACCAAAACAATTTTAAAAAGTGGAAGCTCATTTTGCGGTGAGGGCTAAATCTTGTTTTCCAAGGATCCCATTTGGCAGGAGTCTAATACAGCACACTTCCATGGTTTGCAGAGATTATATCTGAACTAATATAGAGCCAGCAGTAACACAAGATGAGAAGGAGGGCCAGAACAGACAGAATATCACAGAAAGTTCAGGGCTTTTTGAGATTGAATTTAGGTTGTAAGAGCTGCTTACTGCTCAAGCAAGTAGCATTAAGAACACACCTTCATTCAGTACATTCCCTGGCTCACTTGCCCCTGAAAGAAGCCAGGAGTCCTCTAACCGACCTCCCTCCCCACCCTCTATTCTTTTTGGCAAGCTGGGAAGAACAAGACATAGTGACACTAATGCAAAGGCATGTAACTCTTCATAGTCAAGAAGTAAAATGTGGGTTTGAGTGACACAGAGATGGGCCACCAAATCTCCCCTTTACAACTGCACAGGCAGAAGACAGGAGGTAACAACACATACTTTAGGGCTGTGCATACTCCTGCTTTTTTGCACAGGTGTTGCAGCACATGGAAACACCTCCATACTTTGGATGAACTCAAGACCATTCAATGACATGCTCATTTTGAAATTTCGACCACACAGAAAAATCTCTTTCAGTCCAGGACTGATCCCCATAACAGCATGTATGTGTCTATTGTTTTTTTTTAAATATACAATTTCCTCTTGGCATGGTTGTAAATTACACATTCTACATTTAATATATATATATACATATATATATATATATAAAATACATATAAGCTGTTTGTTTGGGGTTTTTTTTAATCCATAAAATGTTAAGTTTTATGGTGCCTATAACATAGCTAAATTCTCTCCCTTTAAAAAAAGTCCTTTAATTGCAGTTTATTCTCATGTGTATCCTGAGCTCAAATCACAAACTATTTCTACTTGAAGGACCAGAAAGAGTACTCTTCATTTCTGTAAGAAAATGATGGAATTATTTTTCATCCACTAGCTTTTCTGCTTCCCAAACTGGACACATTCTATCCTTTATGACAAACATAAGAACGGTCTCCACTTGCCAAAATAGCTCCAAGAATGAAAAAAGAAAGAAAGAAAAAAAAGAGGAAAAAAAAAGAATAATGAAGAAAGAGAGAGGAAAAAGGTTAGGCTTTTGACCATTATCATGAAGATATGATGGTCAACTATGGAATCATATCAATTTGCTGCAATGAGATGTAGTAAAATTGAACACAACAAGGCACGGTTTAGTGCAATAGGCAAAAAAATGCATGCATTTTCAGTGCAGTTCACAATCCAAACAAAATGTGGATAAACAACGGAATGATGATTCTTAATACTCAACAGTCAACAGAAATCTCTCCTGTTCCTTTATAAAGAAATTTTCCACAAACACCTGATGATCAAATTAAATGCATTCTTCTATCAATGAATTAATTCTCACAATTTACATTCTCTGCACTTACAAGGAAATTCTTCTTCCATCAAATGATGACTGCTCCATTCATTGCACTCTACCTCCAGTAATAACATTACGAATTAAGTCAAACGTATAAACTGATGGGTTCCACCAACTGCCTTTTCAACATAAATACACAGAAATCCCTAAAACACTTTCAACACTTTCAAGAAAGAAATACCAATCAAAATGCTGGTCAATGTCAAAGCTGAATAGGAATTGAACTGGATAGCACATACATTTCCTCTAGATACTGATGCAGTCATACAAGAGTAGGAATACTCCCTTCTAAGGCTGATTTGCATGGGCAGTTATAGGAGGCTCAACAAGACCAAGTGCCAGGTCCTACACTTGGGCCACAACAACCTCATGCAGCACTACAGGCTGGGGACAGAGTGACTGGAAAGTGGCCCAACAGAAAAGGATCTGGGAGTGCTGGTCAACTGCAATTGAACATGAGCCAGCAGTGTGCCCAGTTGGCCAAAAAGGCCAATGGCATCCTGGCCTGTATCAGGAGCAGTGTGGCCAGCAGGACTACAGAACTGATTCGCCCCTTGTACTTGGCGCTGGTGAGGCCACACCTCAAGTACTGTGTCCTGTTCTGGACTCCTCAGTTCAGGAAGGATATTGAGGTGCTGGAGCAGGTCCAGAGAAGAGCAACAAAACTGGTGAACAGTCTGGAGCACAAGTCCTATGAGGAGAGGCTGAGGGAATTGGGGTTGTTTAGTGTGGAGAAGAGGAGACTCAGGGGAGACCTCATCACTCTACAGCTACCTGAAAGGAGGTTGTAGCCAGGTGGGGGTCGGTCTTTTCTCCCAGGTAACCAGTGACAGGATGAGAGGATACAGTCTTTAGCTGTGCCAGGGGAGATTTACGTTACACATTAGGATGAATTTCTTCACAGAAAGAGTGATTAGACATAGGAATGGACTGCTCAGGGAGGTGGAAGAGTCACCATCCCTGGAGGTGTTTAAGGAAAGACTGGACGTGGCACTCACTGCCATGACAAGGTTGACAAGTTAGTGTTCGGTCATCAGTTGGACTCGATGGTCTCAGAGGTATTTTCCAACCTAACTGATTCTGTGAAAAGAGTAAAAAGATAGGAGAGCAGGAGCACTGTCCTTTTAAACAGGCACATATTCTGTAGAGTAGTAGTTTCCCTCTTGGAAACCTGAAATTGAGTCTGGGCCAAACCCATAAGTCGGATGGTGAGAAAAATCTGCAGGACAGCCTTCTCAACAACCACTGGCTGAATGAAGCCTGGAGATGCTCACGAGGGAACTCCTCTGTGAGCAGGGAAACCAGGCATTTATAATCTCATAATATGAACAGTACTACATGTAAGACACCCAACTCCATCAGCTTCCCCCTCCCCACCCCCAGCAAAATACCACAGACCCCTGTATGTTGGGCTATTCCATGGATCAAAGAAAGGTAAAAGTCACAGCTTTTGTTGTACAGCTTTCCTGACAGACTCCCAGATTAGCACTTCATTTCTGAGCACTGGCAGTTTTTGAGAGCTGTGCAAATGCAGGAACTTTTGAGCAGCAAGGGGCAAGTGTTGCAAATAGAATTGGGGACAACAACTCGGTGATACCACCTATGTGATGCTTACTAGTTCTTTTTTGCCACTTTTGGGGGTGCATTGCCACACTGTGATATAAGATTGCCTAAAAGAAAAAACAACACAATACAAATGAACACCACTGAGATTCAACATGGTCCGTCTATGAAACAACTTTTAAGTTATAGTTTGAGTACAACAGCCTCAGTTGTCCCCGAGAACACTTCTCCAGCAGCACTCTTGCTCCTCATAGCAGACTGAAAATAAGGATCAAGGAGCCAAGCACGAACCCTAAGTGGTGTTGAATTTCAAGCTGTTTTTTGAAAAAGATAAATGAAAAGTAAAATTAAGTCAAGAGATTCATTTTCATTTACCTAAATGAATCCTAAAAAATACTAGAAAGAGTACAACAGGTTTCTATAGGTGACAAATTGTCATAGTTCTTCTGGCCTCAGTCTACTGGTTGCTTTTGTTGAGTGAGCAAGTAACAAAAACAGATTGTCTCAGCACAAGAGTTTACTGATGATTTACTAAAAGACAAACACATTATCCACATTCCTCTGCTGCTTATTTGATTGCAACACGGAAACCAGAAGGCTACCTCAAGACCTACCCAATATTCAGTATTGCAGGGTGTCAGCCTGCTAGGTGCCTAAATACATAAAAAGAAGTTTGCCACCTTAATAATAGGTATGGCTAGATACAATCCCTTCATGTGCAACAGTGCTGGTTTCTCACTGACACGTACCCAAGGTTTCTTCATAGAATGCTTTTGATTAGAAAACCAGGATTTAAGGAGAATCAGAGCAAGATTTTCTGAAGATTGTAGGGGATATAAATGATATTTCTGTGACTATCACAAGCCTCCATATGTTTAATAATTGATGTGCTGGTTGCTAAATAATGATTAGAACTAAGTATCTTTATGCTATTTTGTATATTTGTAGAAACAAGAACCAGTTGATTTGGACCCAACCATCCATTTCAAATTGCTGATAGAGATACATAGTACCCAATTAAAAAAAGTGAAGTAAAAGCCTTAAAAGTGACATTGAAAAATAGCCCCTGAATGCCTGTGCAGAAAAGGAAACTATGACCCGTTTACCCAATTCTCACTACTTTTCCTGAAAGCATGTACTCTGAAGTTAAGTTCAGACTCAAAGTCTTCAGAGCATTGCTAAGCTCTAAGTAGGACAGCTTATGTAAAAGTTTAACATTTCTAAAGTTTTTTTTTTTCCAATTGCAACATTCCTATATGACTGAATAGCTCATTCTGAACTTCTTCATGTCACTACATTTTCTTATTAAGCCCAGTTCCTTAAGTTGTCTAAAGAAACATGATTATTAAAGAAAGATGCTGTGGTCAGGCACTCCAGTCTAAAATATCATGCAATTACGGAATTTTATCTTCAGAAAATGCAGAGTCCCTAGAGAGAAACTGCTTAGCCTATAACTAGCTCCAAACTTTAACATGGTATTAAAAAAAAACATTATTAAAACCGTGAAACCAGTTAAAGAGAATGTTCCATTTATATCAGGCATTTTTATATCATTTCAAGAAAAAGCTGAATGTCCAGCTGCCAGGCACTAACCTGTAAAGTATCAAGTATAGCTGGCATGAGATTACTACCCACTGGATAGTTACAGAGGTACGAATTTAAAATGTTTCAAAGAAGACAAACTTTGGTAGAAAAGTTTGCACCTATCTTATGCCACATCTCAGATCTTTTGCAGCTGTTCCAGCCTGCACCACTATTCAGTATGCTTCATTGGGAATACTCTCCTGACAGTTTCAGGCCGTTCCCTCTGATCCTGTCACTGGTCACCACAGAGAAGAGATCGGTGCCTGCCGCTCTGCTTCAACTTTTGAGGAAGTTGTAGACTGTGATGAGGTCTTCCCTCAGTCTCCTCTTCTCCAGGTTGAACAGACCAAGTGACCTCAGCAACTACTCGTATGGCTTCCCCTCTAGGCTCTTCACTGTCTTTGTGGCTCTCCTCTGGATGCTCTCTTATAATAGCTTTATATCCTTTTTTTATTGTGGCACCCAAAACCGCACACAGTACTTGAGGTGAGGCTGAGGTGGCCGAAAGGTAATGCTCTATTCACAACATTTCATAGTTTCAGAAGTGAAGAAAGTTTGTTCTTGTCAAAATAAACCCATTAACATTTATCAAAGGCAAAATGGAGTATGCCAGCATCTGTACCTTTTTTAAAAAAAAAAAAAATAAGGACACAAGGAGTATCTCAGGAAATACTTTAGGATTTTTGGGTGGGTGGAGTAGAGGAGGAGTAGCAGTACAACTTTATCTTTTAGTATTGTCCACAAAATGTAGGTCATCCTCCTACAATGGAAATACCCCATGCTGATTCTTCACATTCTCAGACATAAACATCTCATGATTTTGCAGGCCAGCAAATCGTGAATTTTATTTGTGGTCCTGTTCCAGATTTGTCAGGAGAACCTTACTGTTTGTATCTAGGGACTCCTTATTTAAAAAAAAAAACATGTCAGAACTTTTTTTGTCTAACAAATTACTAATACAAAGTGATAGCACTTAAAAGCATTATAAGTTCCATAAAGTCCATGCCACAGTGTAATAAATTAGATAAGCTAAGTTTCTAATTTCTCAATAAATGCTGTTTCCTGCATAATAAAAGCAGGATGCATTTATTTCAATACGAAACAAGTTGGAAAATGCCCACCCTTTCATTATAAAAGTTGTTTGCTAACTAATAATAGACATATATTTTACTATGTAAAAGTATAACCTATTTCTAACCTCACATTTTCATACGAAGTTTATGGGGAAAATACTTAAAAAAAGGAAACCAGAGTCCATTTCCTGTTTTAACAAGGATAATCCCTTGACCAGAAAGCACAAATATTCATTTTTCTTTAATATTAATTAGCACACTATTCATTCTATATTTCTTAATTTAATGAAATAAAGCAAATTGCTGGGAACATTATTAAGTTCAAAACATCTTTAACCTTATTTATCCAGAAATCAATAAATCTGTTTAGTCACAGACTTGCAGCCTCCAGTTAGGTTTCTGCTATTAGCCTTAAATCATTTTTAGAGCTGCAATAACAGTAAGTTGCTAAACTGAAATATACAGCTATCTACATCTGCTAGATAGTTTGTCTTACTGAACAGTCTGGAAAAACTTCAGTTATTTGATCCAAACTGTAAAGTTATTTTGCTGCTTACGGAGGAATCAATACTTTTAAAATCTGCAAATCAGCATTTGAAAAATGCATCTGTAAGATCGTTGAAGGGACAACTTTTTTTTCTTTAAGTGAGCATTGGATAACTTTTCAAAAAATTGCATTTAGACAAGAGTTATAAAAACATAACTATTGCTTCCTTAGTGAATGGCTGAATCTCTAAATTTTGCATTTGACCCACATGGATCCTTTTCAGAAACCGAAATTTCTTCAACTGAAGAAGGTTATCAGGCTGAACAAACAAAAACAGGGAGCATGAAACATAATTTTATTTCATCCCTATATGCAGGAACAGCAGAAAGTTGGAAGTGACAGAATGGCTGCTGCTACCAAGCTGAATCAGGACAGGCAGTAGTGATACCCATCCTGCCCCAAAGCCATCACATTCAGTGACCCCTGTGTCTGTCAGCATCAGCCTCTTCATACAGAAAATCATCCAAAATACCATGAACGGGAGAAGTAAATACCTGGCTTCTCTCTCTAGTGCTCGAATCTGCACACCTTCTGTACAGATAGCACAATCAAAATATGAACCATTAAAACTGTTTCAAGACAATCCAGAGATTAATTTTTGAGCTCTTTGCATTTGATCAAAGTCCACACAGGCTGAATGAGCTGAATGAGCTCTTAACCAAAACTATTTATTTGCTCTGAACACGCAACAGGGGTGCTAACCAGCACAGTCAGAGCTATCAGCTAGAATTCAGGTGGGCAGGCAGCACTGCTGCACCATAAAGTGCATAATTCACCCACCTGCTTCCGTCTGTGCCCTGGAGAACAGCCAGCAAGGCATTCACTAACTGCTCAAACTTGCACGAGCCTACATTTCCACTGCAACATCCCTATTTCTTGTCTGAAGTCATGCATAAAATCTAGGGGCAGTTGCTCAAAATTGGTTCTGGCTTCTGCCCAAATTGCGCTTCCCACTTTTAACTGATACATCTTTGTTAATAGCAAGCCCCATGCAAATAGGCTAATGTACATCATTCAAAGAGTCCTGCTCTTCACATGGAATACCAATCTCTTAAGTTTTTCCTTTCTTAAGTGGTGCAGCCATATCTGTTCTCATCTGGGATCATGGACTGTAAATCAGAGCAAGGGAATGAAACAGACATACACAAGCCAGTTATGATCACAGTTAGGTCTCAGTGGAGCAGACAGCAACGATCTTAATGACTCCCAGATTCTCCAAAACCTTAAGCACAGGATGCTTTCACAGAGGTGCCCCCTTTGGCTACATGCACACTACAGGTGATTCACATTTTATTTCTCTACAACTAACAGCATCTGCAAGCCTAAGACAGCTGCACTGAGCTCATTACATACAACTTCTCAGGTCTGATGAGGGCAAGACATTAACAACCACACTGGAGAAAACGGTTTCAGAGCATAATGAGTTATCCTTGTTCCAGCATCACTTAAACTTGTCCGCACTAGCCAGGCACTACCCTTGATCAATGAATCCATACTGCCTGAGCTGATGTGTCAAGTCAGCTAATCTTAACTGAAAACATGTGCTCAAGCACTGATGATCTAGGCATACCAGCCTGAGAAATTCCTTTGCTGCAGCTCTAACCCACCATACCTTCCCTGGAGAAAGCATGGTTAACCATGTCCTCTGCCCCTTTACAGGCAAAGCAAAGGAGGGTAGGGGAAATTCCCACAAAGAGTGGGAGGCTATCAAAATGCAGTTTTAGGGTATCAGCCTGATACTTTTTCTGACTAAAGTGAAACTTGAAAGTTACTTTTTGTACTTGTAAACAAGCACCTGTTTTAAGGGATCTATTCAGATAAACTATTTTAAGTTAACAGTGACATGTCTGAGATCTTGAACATAATGTTACATTTCTATAGATGTCTTTAACATAAATATATTTGGAAAAGATGACTCAGGAAAGCTGACTAATACAAGAAATACATGAGGTACACTTTTGTCACTAATTTTGTTTAGAGCCAAGTTTATACATTTGCATAGAAAAAAAAGTCTTCTCTGACAAGGGTTAAAATATGGTAAGATGGGAAAATAACATGGACACTCTGGATACAAAGGAATAATTTTACAAGAGTCATGCTGAAATTGCTTATAATGGAGGTTGTAGTAAGAAAAAAATCTCATCTAATCTAAACATTAAACAGCTTACCAAACCACAGGGTCTATTTTTTTCTGTGATATGTAGTCTAATGATTTCCTCCTGTCCCAAAACAACAACTTTTCCTTCAACTATTCAGTTTGCTGAAATAACACACATGACTCCAAAACTTCTTTTTTCTTCCAAATAGAGAGCAAAGCAAAGCCATTAATTCAGCTCTTTAACTACAAGATTTAACTACATCCCTTAAAGGAATGTAAGGTTAGGTTGAAGAAAGCAGTAATAAGCTGCAAATTAATTTTGCTGACACAGTCAGCAGTGGGACCTGGCCTTTCATTTAGAAAAGGCAATGTATGGTACATTATTATGATGTTGGTTAAATAATGCTTACTAACAAACAACAGTCAGGAGAGATAACTTGAACTATACGGACTCTAAGTTTAAAGTGCCTTGCCTCCATTATCTGCCAAGATATTTCTAAATGTCAGAGGAAGAAGAGAGGCTGGGTTTTTGTGTTTGTTTGTTTTGGTTTTTGTGGTTTTGTTTGTTTGGTTTGGGTTTTTGTTTGTGTTTTTGTTTTGTGTGGGTTTTTGTTTGTTTGTTTGTTTTTCTGGGTGCTGTTTCAGGTTGTAAGAGGGCATTTTACCATATGTCTGCATCACAGCTATGGCATGGAGGTACAATGATCTGAAGTAGAGTATATTTACTCTGTATTTCCAACAAGCAGTGGCTTATCTACATCAGTTTAAAATACATAATGTAAACAGCAAATGCACAGACCACGTGGAAATTTCTGACTATCATTTAAATATATTCTTTTCTATGCACTTTCAAAAGTTACAAAAAAGATAATAATATTTTCAAGCCAGCTAAACTCTACTCTTTTTCTCTTCAATTTAAAAAAATCCTTAGTCATCAGCAAGGCATGTTCTACTCTCCTGTAACTACATCCATTACACCCACAACTTCCTTCTGGCCATATCTTATGTCATGTCATTGTTTTAACTAATGCTTTTGGAACATCTTCAAATTTCTTTTACCTTCATGGCTTTTACTTCAGTGCCCTCTTCCACTTTTCCATGTACATCTTGGATGTGTCTTCAAATAATTTCACAGGTATCTCCTCCCATTGGTATAACTTTCAGTTTAACTTCTTTTCCTTTCTAGCCGATCCCATCTTTCCAATCCTTCCCTCAATCTTCTACTCCCATCTTCTCAGCACAAATGGCCATCCTTAAGTGCCTCATAGTCCACACACCTGGGACATTTTCAAAGGCTGCCACATACCACTTTCCATTATAATCTACAACTTTATCCTCATCTCTTCAGCTAAATCATTCACTTAGGGCTATTTTTGCCTTATGTACAGAGACCCTCTCTGGCCAATCCAATACCATCGCAACCACATCAGGCAATCCACAAAGGACCACCAATGGATTTCCTGTTATTACACTAACCATGTCTCAGCCTTTAGCTTTTAAACACAACAAACTGAAGTTGACTGTCCTCACATTCACTTCCAGCCATTGATCTTACCTATCTGGTCACCGCAGGCCCATCAACCCTACCCTGAATAATTTATCAGCCTTCCACCAAGTGTAACATTATGCAGCTTTTCCACATGTGCATACCCAGTCCTTGTACAGGAACAATGCACCCTGTGTGCTTCAGGAAACCTCCCTTCTTCCCTCCCAAGAAGGATTACACCTACTGTAATAAAAAATGTAATAAACTACCAGAAAGGAGGTTGTAGCCAGTTGTGGGTTTGACTCTTCTCCCATCCTAGCAACAGGACAAGAGGACACAATCTTCAGCTGTGCCAGGGGAGGTTCAAGCTGGACATTAGGAAGAATTTCTTCACAGAAAGAGGGATTGGGCATTGTAATGGGCTGCCCAGGGAGGTGGTGGAGTCACAGTCCCTGGAGCTGTTCAGGGAAAGTCTAGACGTGGCACTTAGTGCCATGGTCTAGCTGATATGGTGGTGTTAGGTCATAGGTTGGACTTGATGATCTCAGCGGTCTTTTCCAACCTAGTTGTTCCATGAAATACAAAGGCACATCATCTAATGGAGGATAGTGTGGGCTTTTCTTTTCCTGCTACAATTTTTTCAATTTTGAACTAAACAGTTGTTAACTACTTTCCCATGTGAGTTTAATTTCATGGCTTTCCTTTTTTTCCTACTGCTTACACGCTTATTGCAGTTAACTTAAAACCAGCCTGCAGAGGCTGTGAACACCTAGTTTTTATAACTAGCTGGTCCGAGCACTGCTACAACACAGCAACTATACAATACCAAAGGCAGGTGCCAAACACCACATCACCAGGGACATTTTTTGGACCGAGAGAGATCAGAATACCTAGCAGAGCTTACTCCTTTGTCAGCAATATAAAATTCAATTGTAAGCTAAATGCTTTATAAGCAAAAAAAAATCTTACCATCATTTACGTTTTTGAAACATCACTCTGTGTTACAAAGATCATCAGGATTACTTGGGCAATCCACCAATAACTATTAATCTGCCCCATAAAAGCACCTGAGAGAAGTGACAAAATGACAGTTTGGAGACAACCTGGCCTCATGCAGCACTGGAAAATTGCAATTTCACTTCAGGTGGCCTGGACTCCATCTTACGTTCAATAGAAACTCTCAAACTTTTTAAGCTCTTAACAACCAAAAAAGAAGAAATTCATTCAACAGGCAACAATATTTTCCTTCTGAAAGCATTCATACAAATATTTACATTCCAGGTCTTTTCCCTCTTACAATATTCAGGTAATATTTTGGTAGGACAGTCCTCGCTCTCATCCACAAGTGAATCAGGGCTTTATTGCTCCCATACACTGATTTCTAACTACACTGGGTCACCCCAAGAGTTCATTCCCAAAGAATATGGTTCCAGCTCTAGTTCCAGAGACTTGAACTTCTTTCTGTATGGGGAGAAAAGTATTTCTGTAATAGACTGATCTGTCTTCAGATATGTTGATATCTGAAGGATGTCAGTTCATTGTGAGAATTTGGAAGTTCCAAAAAGCTCTACATATTTTCAAAGAGACCTGGCCTGTAATTTTAACCCGTAAAACTGAAAGTGCACAGCTGGAAAAGTGTAGTACATATTTAAAAATCTCACTGTGATTTAAACACAGATTTATTACCTGCAGCACTGATTTTGTAGCATCACTTCACATAGGCAAAAGACAACAGGTTTTACTTCTATGACCTTCCTGCATTCTTGCAATTCACATGGAAGAGAACAATAGAAACACGGCTGAATGTGAGAAAGCACCAAATTGCTATGGCTTTTTGGGTGGGGGTGGAGAGAAACACACATACTACAAAAATCTAATAATTCTCCACCCAAGCATTGCTAGTGAATGACCTCACTGGTTTCCTACATATACTCCAGCAGCTTTCCTGCCATCACTCTGTTAAGCCAAGCAATGATATCAACAGTCCACCTGTGAGAGTGATGTAGCCCCTCTGGGTCATGGCCGCAGAGAACTTGGATAAAAGCTGTGCCAGTGTTAATTAAATACACCTCTTGTTTCACTGCTGATTTCCTCCGATAAGGCTCAGCTCATTTTTCCTGGAAAGACTTCCATGCTGTAAGGGAACTGGAGCCAACCATAACACAAACCAAATATTGCTTAGAGAATATGAAGACAACATGTTAAATATCTAGTTTTCAAAAAATAAAATCACCGCCTATGAGTGCTGGGGTAAATACAAATCTCATTACTTTACATGTGCTAGTGATAAGGTTAAACTACAAATGCTAGTTACTGTAGATAGTTTATTATCTTTCAGCAGTATGTATCTCTCTCATCTGTAATGCTCTTCCCAAATAAATAGGAGCAGAATTCTAACAACCTGCTTTACTGATAAATTCCGCTAGGTTAGAGTGTGAGAAGCTCATCCAGTAAAATTATGCTTTGAGAATGGAGTTTGACATTTAATTAGCATCAGAATTATCACTACAACTTTAATGAAAAATAGCGTTTTTTCTGCCATTAGAAAAGTCTTAGCAGTAAGAAGGTTCTAAGCAGCTTAGGTATTAAGGAACCTCTTCCATTAATACAATTAGCAAGTAATCAAAGGAAAAAAATGTATGCTTCTCCTTTTTTTCCTATACAAAGAAATCTAATCCACCGTCATGACTGGATGCTTTCACCATATGCTGTCACCAGGATATCTGTAATCCCTCTACTCACAGCATCTGACTTCCAGTCACTTTAAGCCTTCAGGACATGCCCTTTCTTATTTGCTTTGTTCTAGCAGACATTTTCAGATAGCTTTATTAGTAAGAGAATTGTCAAAGGAAGGCTCTCAGTTTTGCAACTTGACATCAAAAATATTCCTTCTTGCACAACTTAAAAAGCAACACTAGCCCTAAGACTTAGTTGCTGACAACAATGCACACAAAAAATCTGAAAATTAGAAAAGTGATCTCAAAAGTAGTGGTACAATTATATTACCAGAGTTTGTTTCATTATGATCACAACTCTCAATTCTGAAAGTTAGCAAGTTAAGCCTCTTGCCATAAACTTAATTCTAAAGAAGGAATTGAATGCTAAGGATGTTAGGAATACATTAATATTAATTCGTTCATTCATTCATCCCAATTTGTAGCAATTGTGATAGTTCCAAGAAGTGTTCTGTCCTACATTCTTGAGCATTAGCAATATTTTCCAAACAGCCAATGATCAATGTCTATCATTCACATTCCCCTCTTGGGGATCTTATGTTCGTACAGTACCTCTCCCTACAAACTCTCTTGGAACACGTAACACTGAGAGTATACTGCCTACACAGTGCAGGATATGGGAGAAGTCCCATGGCTAATACTGCCTCTCGCTGAAGTCAGCCTAACTAACTTGGATATATGTTTTACAATCTCCTCCAGTAAGAAATCCCATCTATAAAATGTCCTTCATAAGAACCCTATTTTTTGGTTCTAAGCGGAAACAGAAAATGAGAGGTAATCCTTGAACTTGTCTGGTCTATACTGCTCCTACGGTTAGTTCCTATGGATTTATGACACTGAACTGCAGCTAGTTCAGAGTGAAGCATGCAGAGTGTGACTCATTCAGAAGGCTCAACCCAAGAACATTTCACCCTGACATCCTACAGAATAGCTCCTTCATGGATTTGAATTAGTTGCTGCCCATTATTCACATGCATTCCTTCTCACAACTTCATGACACGCATCTTACTGTGCAAACTTGAACCCAGGCCATGAAGGAGATACTAGAAGTTCTGACAAATTTTATCCTGTCACCAGTAATTGGAATTTAGTCTTACACAATTCAAATACACAGCTGCACTCTGCTTCTGGTGGATGCGCATAATGTGGTCATGCAGAAGGAAAGCATATCCCGAAGTCCAGTGAGTTAAAGTGACACAGTTTCCTGAACTCCAGGAACCCTCCTGGTCAGAAAGTACTTCCTTCCTTGTTTCAAACACTTGATTGTTTCAGAGGGAATTCAAAACAATAGATTAGAAACTTTCAACCTTTCGTAAGTGTACCGCTACACAAGGAAATCAGGCCATGCTCTGGGAAGATGAGATAACATTGGGAGAGTACTCTTTCCGGAAATGCAATGGCTTTTGCATCCCTCCTCTAGCACCATCCCATGAATCAGCTACATATTAGTAATAACTCTAGCTATGAGATGTCAGATGCAGTTCAACGGCTGTTTGGATTAAGACGTGCCTGTCTGGCAATAGGCATGAGCTAACTAACTTCTCAGCTATTTCGATAAGTCCTGTTAGGAAGAAAGTATCAGGAGCCTCCTAATCTGAGTCTGTACTTTTAAGGACATGTAGGTAGAAAGGATGACAGTTGTCTCTTTTTAGCCTGATGCCATCAAGCCCCTCATTGTTTAAATTTCTAAAAAAGGAAAAGAGGGTGCTACTACTTCTGCATTTACAAAGCTACCCCTTCCCACCATAACTTAGTTTTACAGAACCAGTAGTGATATTCACTGCAAACATATGAAGCTCATCGGCTGAAAAGCAATCATTTTAATCATACACTGTTCCCCAACACAATTCCTTTCCTCTAAATATATTACAGTGGTTTGTAATGACGAATGAAATGATTTCACATTTAGAATAAAATCATTAAACTAGTTATTTACAGGGTGTAATTTGAATAAGAAAAGGCAAAGGACATATAAATTCCTTTTTATGCAGCATTAGGGTGCATACCCTAGTATCCCAGACTATCGAAAATAATAGAAGCAGAAACAACAGCAAGAGCCATTCTCTCGGACTCAATAGTTGAAGCTCTCATATGATATTACATTTTCCTAATTATCTTTGCTATCAACGTAGAGCTACAATAAGTTTGAGGATAAGATTATTATACAAAAACAAGAACTCACCTGATTCCACACGTTATTTTTAGTGGCAAACAGGAAATGCACTTCCCTGTCAAGCTGGGTCAAAGGGGAGTGATCAAGCTGAATACTTTGCACTCACCGTTCCTACCAAAGGGTAGATGAATCCAGCTCCAATACTGGCTCGTACATCGCTAATCGGCAAAACGAAACCGGTGGGAACACCCTTCCTCTCAGGCTGATGGGAGAGGGATAGGTGAGTTTTTGCCATACAAATGGGAAGATTTCCAAATCCCTAACAAAAGAGGGATAGAAAAAAAAATTACAGTAAAGACACACTATGTTTTTGTTTTGTTATCAGTGTCTTCTTGAAACCCTAAAATCCACATAGCAACAGTTAAACTCAGTTTCATAACAGATAATATTTCAGAAATGGACTGAATGCTGTATTTCATATGCTATTCTCTCTCAGCTCAGGCCTCTACCTCCAGATACTTGGCTGTAAGGATACCCAGCTTCTGGAGTGCGTTCTCAGTCTAGAGGTAGGTGCAGAAGTTTCCTGTGCACAAGTTAAAGTGCTGTTTTCAGAAAGGGTGCACAACAGGTGCAACTGGTACAAAGCCCACTCCCACATGTGTTAGGATCAGAAATGTATTTCACCTTCTGGTATTCCTAACTCCTTGAAAATAATATGAACAGAAAGAAATTAAAAGATTTTACAAGTACTGGGAGCTTTGTTACTAATGTGCATAGCTGTTCACAGGTCTTTCTGTGTTTGCAAACTCTTTTTTTGCAAGTACAAATTAACATGCATATGCTAGCTGCAAATTTTGCAGATGTGCAGTTGTCACATTTAAGATAGTAACCCAAAATTATCACACTGCATAGAAATTATGGTTTCATGAGCAATCTCAGAAATATTCTGAACACTGTTCATCTACCACAGGAGGTAGCTTTCAGGGTTAAAACCATTCTGTTCTATCTAATCTAAGCCAATAAATATCGACCTCCACAGTTTAGTATCTTGGGTATCATGCCTTTTAGCAAATCCTGACTTAACACTCCAATCTGAGAACCCTTTACACTCTGAGGTTTCCTAAGACTCTCATCCAGCAGATTCCTGACAGCATAATTCACTGGTGTTCTTACCTGCCGGGTGTAACGATCAACTTGTGACTGCGCAACAGGAGACAACTCTATATCCTGAGCTCCATACACCTTCTGAGCAATGATCCTTATTTTTTCAACAATGGGAAGCTGCAGAGACAAGGAAACATAAGGATGCACATTAGCCAAGAGGAACTAGGATCTTGTTTGCTGTGTGAGATACCTGAATCTCTCATTTAGATTTGTCCTTGTTTAACAGGCTTCCTAAAGCATGAAACAAAGTAAAGGGCACTGGTGATGGATATGGTATTCAGCTACATGCACCTGAATTACAATCACAATTTCAGCTACTCCATCATTTAGAAGCTGCACAATTTGTGCATTACAGAGTTGACAACATGAGCTTATACCCCTGCCTACAGTGGGGGAAGCAAATTACTGCGATGCAGTTTTAAGAATCAAGAGCTAACCCTCACTGTAGATACAAGGAAGCAAGCTCTACTGGGTTAACAGGGATCCCTACACAAAAAAAATTCATTTCAGAATAAAGATAACCTATACAATGAGTGGACAAGATGAGGTAGCGGGCAGCCAGGGAAGGTTCCTCTGAGAAGTGAGGAATTGTAGCAGAAAATTCTTGACCCATCACTGCTTCTTTGATTGTGATTCTTTTTTTTAATTTGTTATTATTCTCACCTCCTTTCCTTCCTAACACGCATATTTTGAATTGTAGCTTTGATATTGTAAAGCACTTTGGACATTTAAAGGAAAAAAAAAAGAAAGAATATGAAAGTATTCTAGGATTCACTTTGAAACCTCAAGTCACTAAGTTCAATCCCAACCTCCAAGAGTATTCATATCATGTTATTCAGCTCAAACTGATCACGTGTTCGGCCTCATGGCTTCTCTTTGAAGGCAGATGCAGACTCTCACATTCAGTCTGTTAAAAATCCTTTAACAGATTTTCAGCAAACAGTTTTTTGTGATCAGATCAGGCCACTTTTCGTGCCATCATTTCTGTGTATTTAGAGTAAACAACTCTCTTCTCTTTCTCTCTGCTTTTGTTTCGAATGACTTTGGACACAGCAACTGTGAACCCTACAGCCTATTTTACACTAGCCATGCTCTTTGACTTCTTTCAATAGGAACAGGGTGATGGAGGAAGGATCATACCCCCAGTTCAGCTACTTCAGTGCTGACTATAGATGGCCAGAGATGTGTGCAGTACTCCAGGGAATACGCCATCAGTGATTTGTAGTCTAGCATATTTAACTAAGAACATATGTGAAAGAAGTGCTGAACAAAATCTAAAGAGATACCACTTGAGGAAGAAGACTTGCTAATCTCAAGCAATACAAAAAGCACCAGAACACAAAATAGAAGTATTTCATTTTATTCTAAAACAGGCAAGAAAGTAAGTTGTGAATAATGAACTTTATCTGCTGCATTTATAGGAAGTACCCCAGTTAACCACATTTTTGCAACCCCTGTCTAGAAGTAATGGTTTTTCTGCAAAGATACATCAGTGGAAGGGTTTATGTCAGATCAACCCTTTTTGTATTTAAGATTCAATTCCAGAAAAGTTAAATTTTATATTAATAAAGAACTTCAATAACAGGGACATCACAAGAGAAGAAGCTCACCAGATTTTCAAGTAGCTTAAATGTAAGGCACTTAAAAGCTACTAAGGGCTCAAATAAAATCCCCCCTCAGATTTGAAATTTCAAAGAGAGATTTAAAGAAGTTCCGCAGGTCACTTTCTGAATGTGCTTACTATGTGATATTGCACCTTAATTGGGTGGAATAATGTCACATTATGCCACTTCAGGCTTTTTACAGGAATCCAACCAGTGCAAAAAAAAATCTAATCAGAATTGGAGATAATGCATTGCAAACAGCCTGGACATAATTTCTGGCAGCAGTAAGCTCAGTGAAATACTTAGTGTCATGGATAGTCATCACGAGAGGAAAAGTTCTCTCAGGGTCATTACTAAATACATTCATATCCATGGCAGTTTTGAACACAGTGGGAGAAATGCAAAACATGTCTGTTAATTTGCTTTTTGGGTGCTGTTTGCTTGCAGTCAAGGACTAACAGCAGTGGCAAATGGAAAGGCAAAAGGCATTCCATTGCCTGCTGTCAGTAGGCCAGCATCAAAACTAACAGCCTTCTGCTTAAACCTCAGTAAATTCACTGAGATGGAGATGTACATTTAGATTCAACTTGCATTTGTGTCAAAATATTTCAAACTAATTTGACAGCAGTATAATTACTGCACCTTCAGGCCCCTTCCAATGACCATAGCTGTATTTTCCAAACAAAACCCAGCAGGGCTCTGGCTAGCATCAGAAGAGACTGCTTTAATGACAGTGGTGGTATTCTGTTCCTCCTGGGATGTGTGCAGTGTCTTGCATGGCTGAGTCTGAGTTTGAGCTGGACAGTCAAATGGTATCCCTGTGGATTTATGGTTTGCTTATTGGTGTTTGAGGTTTGTTTTTTGTTGTTGTTGTTTTCTTTTGTTTTTAAAAAACAGAATTTCAAATACTTTTCCGGTCAGTACCCACATCTCAAATTTTGCAAATGTAATCTCAGAAGACTCACCACTGGGGAAGGAGTTGTAGGAGTGTGAATAGCAAACTCATGGTTTTCTGAGACTGTCACATGTATTTGCAAGGCATGCACATACAAGCAGGTGAGGCAACATGCATGGTGTCAGGGGAGAGTTTGAGCCCATTTAATCTCAAAACACAAGGAAGACGAATTCTGGCTGAGCCAAATTCAGACAGAAACCGGCAGGGAGGCACAGATGCACTATACACATTAACACAGTACATGTACATGCACACTCTCAGACATGCTTCCTTCCTGAAGTTTCAGGAGTAGGGAAAGGAGTACACTACACCATGCTAAGGATCCACCTGTTTCCTAGTATTTAGTGGAACTTTTAAGGCATTAGCTACTTAGAATCACAGTGTAACAGGGCATTTCAAGCTAAAAGGTTTCCTGTGTTTCAGTTATCAAGTAATACTGCTGAGAAACTTCAGTTTAAATAAGTGTTTTCCAAAGAAAAAACACTTGGTGCTCTACATGAGAAATAAAAATTCATTTTGCTTGAAAGTGACATAATGGTATTTATCAGAAAAGAAGTTTGACTAATTCAAGAGACATTTTACATATATGCCATAGCAGAAGCCTGGATATTTACAAGACCCTTCTAGGAATAATTCTTACTTCTTATCTGGTCTTTAAAGACAAGTTTAGCTTTAGGTTTTCAATGAAACTTGATTATTCAGCACTTCACTATCGAAATACTCTCACTGATGGGCAAAGGCATCCACCACATGTACTAACAATGCTAATTCACATGGAAAAGTGTTTCACTGAAGTCAAAGGGTCTGAAAAATAGAGGAATAATGCACAAGTAACTAAATCATTAAGGGATTTTAAGCTCGATTTTTGCTCCACCTGATGCCAGACTTATCTAGAAAAAAAAGTAAATTATGTGAGCTACCTATTTGTACTTCACAAATTTTGGTCAAATGCATGCCAGCATAAACTACGTATCTCAGATACTTAAAAGAAAGAATAATTTCACATCTGTCATGGTTTAGCAATGGTACCCCCCAACTCAGTGCCCCCACCAAGACTCTCCAAACCACATACCGCTCTCTCTTGTTCCTTCTGCTTTCCCTGCCCCCTCTCTGCTGCACTGGCATGGAGAGGAGAATTGGAGACACAAAAGGCAAAGATCATGGGTTGAGATAAAACGATTTACTGTGAACAACAATGAAATAAGAAAACAAACAGAAACAGCAACGAGATAAGAACAATCAGTAACAATACTAATGACAGAGGGTACAAGGAAAGAAATGATTCACACAGAAAAAAAACCCTCATAATAGACAAAACTGGACGGTTCCCTCTGCCACATTCACTCAACCGGACTGGAACCCCTTCTGCTCAGAAGAGCCTCCCTGTCCCCCACACCGGTAATGATGTGAGGAGGAATAATAACCTCCGGCTCCTAGCTGCGCCCCCTCCCACTACTGCAAAAATTAAGCCTGTCCCGGCTGGAACCAGGACAACATCTCTCACTTTTTTTTTTGTCTGAGAATCTGAGAATTTTCTACAATGGCCTAGGAAATTCCTGAACACTTGTTCATTCCCACTTGTAAACTCCAATGCTTATCTACACTGATGCACCTATTTGCGGGGCACCAGTAAAACAACCTTAATGAAAGCAGGATGAAAAGTCTCATCTGTAAGGGTTAGTGTAGATGCACCCATATGCACAACAAGTTAATTCCACAGCATCTCTGCTACCTGGACAGCTAGGGTGAGAATGAAATTTATAAAATATCCAGAGTGTCAAAAGCATGAGAGGTTTAGAATCAGCAGTAAAAGCTATTCCTCTTCTCATTTCCCTATGTAAGGTTGTGAATGTTAGACAACTAAGTACATTTAGGTGAAGAACAGATGACAGATAGACAATAGACAGTATGGATTTAGATAAAACCTGACTTTTATAGGTATGCAACTATTAGTACTAACGCTGAAGGAATTATGGCAGTTTCAGAGAATTCATTCAAAATTCAATTTTAGCTTCTAAAGAAACA
This sequence comes from Lophotriccus pileatus, assembly GCA_035583135.1. Lineage (NCBI taxonomy): Eukaryota > Metazoa > Chordata > Aves > Passeriformes > Tyrannidae > Lophotriccus > Lophotriccus pileatus. The sequence continues at coordinate 56,507,760 of JAWWES010000115.1, forward strand.
GTAACATAAAATACTCAATGTAAATTTACACTGACCATGAGAAGGTGCTACAGGGCCACACGGTATTAATATCTGCTGATAATTCAGTAGCTTTGAGATTCCTCTCAGTAACAACCAATCTCATCAGCCCTGATAGAGACAATGTGTATTTCTGAAATCTCACATATTTATTTACCAAAGCCATATGCTTCTTCTAAGGCAAGCACAAGCACCCATACCATTAACAGGATTTTCTCCGTGGCTAAAACATAACAAGTGCTAAAGCAGAAGTGCACAAACTGCTTTCACAAAAACAGTATTTGTGCAGCTGCATATTTCACTACTTGAAAGAGGACGATTAATCCAAGCAATCAGCACTGATAAAGAGGAGAGCCTGTCATTCTCAAGACTGAATTGATTATCTAAGATGAAATCATACCAGTGTTGTCATCCAGCCATAGTGCTACTTCCAGTCCATCTCACTTGCAAGACATGATATTAGCACAAATTGGTGCCGTTTATTACACAATCTTCTTTCTTCTAATACTATCAGCAGCAAGGTTTTTACCAAAATGTAACTTAATAGCGTTTCATTTCTGCTAGCCTTTCCTCATATTGCCTTCACTCTTCATCTCTTACATCAGCTATAACAGCAGACTTCAGATGATCAATTTTCCACACGCTGCTTCCATGGACGGCAGACCAGCTTCCACAGACCCTCTGTCACCTTCCTTTCCTCTGCTGCTCACACTCAACCACGTGTCAGTGCAACTGAGAGGGCAGCACCACCATTTGTGCAGCTGCACATAGCAGAGAAAGTGATCCAGGCCAAAACATAACATAGGAAAAAATACCTATTGCATCCCATATCAGTTCACATATCCAGTTTACTGTAAAGGCGAAGCCAGTACAAAGCAGGAAGAATTGCTCAAACTGTCCAAATCTGATCCCTGAAATGTACTAGCAGAAACAGCAGGTTGGGGCAGGGACACACAGCTTGGCTGGGATTCCTAAAATCAATCTTGTTGCCAAGTATTAAGTGAAACAAAACATGCAAATTATCAAGGATCTGGTCTGGGACTGTGCTTGAGATTCCCATCTTTTGCATCCTAATTTGGACACCTGACTTTTTAAGCTATTTGGCTACTAAAAAAAGAAGTAATTTTTTTAACTCCCCACAGTCAATCCCTGAGACTGCTGAAAACAACCCCTGTTCCCTTCCTCCTTCATTTCTTCTGCTTTTAAACATTTTCCCCCAACTTCCTCACCAAAAGAGTCCAAGAGAAAACATCTCTGAAAAGCCAGAGACAATAGCAGAAAGTCCCCAGTCATAATACATTCCACTAGGTTGCAGTTAAGCCACACTACTATGAGAAGTGCTGGCATTATCTAGTTTAAACAGAATATTGTAGGTGAACGCCCACGTGTGTAGCACTATCTGAAAGGATGTCTTCACATTTACACAACATAAATATTTACAACTATTATATTCTCTGACAAAACCTAAGATTCTGTTGAAAAAAATATGTGTTTAAACCATAGAATATACAATAGCACTATTCACTTGTAACTTACACATACTTCAGATACTTTAAACGTTCACTTTAGTCTCACTGCCTATTTTTAATTATGAGATCACTACTTTAATTATAAGGTAACAACCTCTGGGCTTATTGTTACTACACTGCTTGTGTTTTAACAGAAATTCTTAAAATAATTCAAAATTCAAGGCAGTGGCATTTTTGTTTTTAAATTTTAACTTGCACATTCACTGAAAGCAATAAAAAAGAATCACTGTTTGGCTAAGTGAAACAGTATGCAGACATCACTCACTCCTCTTCTTGGGAAGCTGCCAAATGAAAATATGATGGGAGTATGGCTGAAGGTGCTGTGTGGGGTGACAGAGTGCAGTGCTAAAACAATAGCTGACTCTGCACATTCAGACTCCTACTTCTAGCTTTTCCCTTGGATAAAATAAAAACACATTTATTAAAGTATCTGTATATTCTGGTTCCAGCAGATCTGTGGCTGACAAAAGGATTTCCAAGTCTATAGCACTCCTCTTCCTTTGCTGGCACAGGACAAGAGTTTGTTTTTTAATTTGTGGAAAAGCACATTCAGTCAAGTTAAACAGTTTGTGAATCAACACCTAAGCCTGTGGCCTTAGAGATTTATTTTCCATTTCCCCAACTTTGAAACCCCAGCTGTGCCTAAGAAAATTGCTTTACACGAAGAATAGGGAAATAATGAAAACAAACATAAAAGTGCAGTGCCGTCAAGAGCCTACATCCACAAATAAAGAGATGGAGTGGAAGAAAAATAGCTCCCAACCCTAGAGCACCCAATTCAGTGAAAGAAGTGTCCAGACGCCACCAAAATCTCTTTGATAGGAGTGGGAGGAGTGGGTGGTACAGCCCTATGGAATTCCTCTTTAATGTGGCTTCACTGCTAGATGGCTTACTAGCAGTAGAGGGGAGTGGGGAAATAATTTAAAGATTAGCATACCCTGGAGGGCAGCACAGCGTGCATTTCAAGATGAGAAATGATCTCCATCAATTATCAAGAAAAGTTGCAGAGAGGAGCATACATAATTTTATTTATTCCTATCCCAGTAATGCTTAAGGACTTTCCATTAGGTCCACATGTGACTGAACTCTGTGCTGTATAAGAAAAACACAGAAGCTATTTGCCTCCTAGGCAAATGGGCAGAGGTATGTTGGGCTGATGTGACAGCAGACACACGATGGATGGCTTTCATGGCTTAGCGACTTGCTGGTATTAGTGGAAGAAACAGAAAATACCCCTGACATCCCCCTCGCACTGCCCATTCAATCACTGGGATTGAAAAGATGACAAGTGTACAAACGATGAGAAACACTGTGCCTCAGGTCATTCCCCAGGAGGTCAGCATCCTCAAACCCAGGCCCACTTGACTGTGCCTTCCTCTTTGAGCCTCTCCTCCTCTCCTAGTACATACACCAAGGAGCCGCCTTCTCCACTGACAGGGCTCTTCCTCCTTCATTACTCACACCTCATTCTTGCTATTGGAGGCCATGGACAGAGGGTGGAAGAGAAAATAACACACAGAGAACAGCTCCCAGCAGAGTTTTCCCTGTTTCAATGCTATCCTTAGACCCCTCTGAGTGACCCATTGTCTGTGACAGCTGAAGCGAAGACTGAAAGAAATGAGACAAGCGACAGCCCACACCATACTGCCACAGCACAACCGAGGCAGGGCTGTGCCGACCCCACAGGGGTGGCCAAACTGTGGGCTCAGATGCTCCAGATTTGCCCAAGTTATTATTATGCTCCCAGCAGGGGAAGAAAAACACCAGTGCGGAGGTTGCTAACTGCTTGAATGCCTCCCTGAGAAGTGAAGCTACTCAACCTCATTCTCAGTGGACGGCCCCAAGCTGAGAAAGCTCCCCTTTGTTCTGCAGGCTGGCCAGGCAATACACTGTACTCATCCAAAATATTTGTGCAATCAACTTTCACAGCATAACCTGAAAGTATTTTCATTTATTATGACATTACCTAAAGGCAGAGAGCACTGTCAAAAAAAGGTGTTATCTGACAAACTGGGAAGATTGAAACAGACCCCTTTCCTCCCTCCAATTTGTGACCTTTACACTCTTCAATTTAGCTTTCCAATGCAGCACAAATCAGGTGATTTGAGGCTCCTCAATAATACTTGTCACGTTACCATGTCATTCTTTTAAGAGGACAATGCTAACTTGTTGACCAGCCAGATATGCTGATTGTGCCTCATGCCATATGCTTATCCTTCTCCTCTTTTCTATCTCCTGAGCCCACTGCACTACAGCTGCCTTGCAGGAAGGGGCAATGTAACTCTTAAAAACCTAATGCCTGCTTTCTTTCAGACTTATGTTTCCTGCCCCAGGTTGAGGAGGGTTCCTGTAAGTCAAGGGAGAGTTCACCACAGGAGAAAAAAGAAGACCAGGATAGTGGAAGAAGGCAGGTTACTCAACAGGCAAGCAACCCCTGGCCAAGAGTGGCCAGCGAAATTCAGGAATGGGATGTTTCCATTCTCTCCTTTCCTCCCCCTAGTTATCTAAACTTACTTTTAATGGGTCAGTCAAATTTGAGTAATAGCTTTCTGCTGCAACTTAAAGACCCATACTTCAAGAAAAGTGAACCCAGAAGGGAAGTCAACAGTGATAAGAGGGTTGATATTTTGATATTTTCCATATGCAGCATGAATATATGTTAAAATAAACCACCATAGATTATTTCATAGAGAGTTCACAAGGCCTTTAAAAAAACCCATCCTTCAAGCACTGAAGGGAAATACTCTGCAAGAAAACAACTCAACAGTAAATTAAGAGAGGTTATTGCACAGAGGGGACAAAAATCCATACTAAACCCACACAACACTGTAGTATTTATTTTAATTACTGCCAGTAATCTTTTAAACTATGTTATAGACTCTGGAGCCTATCATATGAAAACTCACCCTTGCTCCTGAACTACCCACCTCACCCCGTGCAACTCCTAATACTGTAAGCATTTCATGGTACACTGCATCTGTTTATGTCATTTTCTTATATTTCTACAGTGGCAACGGTGCTGTCTATACTTGTCAAAGGTCATATCTTGTACCCTATCTGTGAAATGACACTGGTACAGATACAGATTCCCAAAACCTTGTATGAGCTATTCTATTCTCATTTCAACTCCCGAAAAATATTTGTTCATCTAATACCAAATGTCAAACAAACCCTTGCTAGAATCAAGACCAAAAAAAAAAGACAAACTACAAGCATCAGCCACTTGATTAAAAAAGAAAAAAAAGCTAGCTTGCCTGCTTAGAGAAATAAATAAAGAGAACCTGAAAATCTGTCTAAAACTGGGACTATAGAACAGTGTGTCATGGAGCTAAACCCAAGGAAATTTAAACAGACCAAAATAGATGCTTCAAGGAATATAATTAGCAGAGTCTTACAATTAGACTAGCTTGCTATGATACTGAACAAGACAGCTTAGCAGAGCCTGAGTCCTGAACTGACACAACTGTGTCATTCAGTGCATGCTTGGATATCACAAAAATGATATAAATGTATAACCATACCTCAAGATTCAGAAAAAAAAAAATAAGCTAATCTTCAACTTCTTACCAGTATTTAGCAGATCTAGAAAATACTTTCTTGTTCTTCTCACATTATATACATTAAACCTTTCAAGGAAGCCTTTGTTTTCAGAGATACATCTGGAAATTATATAAAGCGCTGGAGAGATGCATGCCATTTGGAAAAAAACAAAACAAAACAAAACAAAGAGAGCACACTTGACCTGGACTATCCTCTAATTAAATCTCTGACTGTATACTAATAACATAGTTTACTGTAAATTTTATTCTAAGTAGTTAAAAAGGATATAAATCAGTTTTACATATATGGGCTTTAAGGTTGTTTTTTTTTTAAAGTGGGGGCGATGCTTTCTAACAAAACATCAAATTACTGAATGAACTTGTTTTGGCTATAGTGGTCTGTGCTGTTGGAAGTTGTTCTAATTACAGCCAGTTTTAGAAGCAAATTCAGATTTGGTTTTCCAGACATGAAAACAAGGTGCATAGACAAAGGATTAAATGGAGATGTAGTAAATGGAAGGGTAATTTCATAAGGACAGACTGCTATATGAATGACATGGTAGTGGTTTTATACAGAATATTTCCCCTCTTTGACCTTCTAAAGGGGAAAGAAAACAGGAAAAAAGCCAACCACAGCTCAAATCCCATCAAACTTGAGGCAAACAGAACATAATAATATTCAAGTAACTGGACAAATCTAGAAGTCAGATGAGGGATAGAATTATGTCCTTTCACTTACACTCCCTTTAGGCACAATGATGGGGAAAAACCATCTGCCTGAATCCCACTTTACTACCTCTTATCTTTCTTAATTTTCTTAACTTATCCCTTTGAACAGTAGAAATCATATCCCCCCAAAAAATCTTATTACAATCTTGATTAATATCTGGGCAGGCTCATTTGGGCGAGGTGGCTTTCCTTCACTTCTCTGTGAGCCTAGTAACCAATTGACCTACATACTGTACAAGTGACAGCATTGCTGTTTCACTCTCCTACTCCAACTGCTTCATTCCCTGTCCTTTGCACATTAAGAATGAAACAGAAGCCTGAACTTTACTGTTTTTGTTGGTCTGAATTTACTTTCTTTACAGTATTTAAAAAGATATGGTTTTATAAAATCCCTTCAACATATTTTTGAGGCTTAAAATACTTTTGTGAAGTTATGGGATATTAAGTTGATGTAAAGTTGTGATTCATTCCCTTTGTGCTTAAGATCATGCTGTTTATGCAACACAGCATGAAACAATGTGCCTGGAAAAGACATTAAAGCAGAAACCAATCTCATTTTCTTTAGACTTAGAGTCCATCCTTACCAATCCTTTTTACTCATGCATACCACAAGATTGTAAGCTACACAGTATACAGTGACATCAGAGCCTAAGGATGTGACTTGGCCAATGCTAATGTGCTATCTCTGTAAGGCAAGTGTCCAGTGGGTAAAACTATTGCATATATTTCTCAAAGAATTTTTTTCTCTCATACAGGGAGATATCAAGGATATCAAGGAGAAGGGAGAATGAAAGACAAGAGTAGGGCATATCTACCTCAAGCTGAACTTTTTTCTGGAGAGAAGAATCAAAACAGGAACTTTCAGCCATTTGAAAGAATGAAACTGAGGTTCTTTATTTAAAAAATATCATTCAAACATTTTCTAAAGAAACTTAACCAGTACGGTCAATTAGGGCACAGGATCTGAAATCTGACAGCCCTTGTCAAATTGGCTCCAAAGCCTTGGAGCCAGAGAAGTCTGTTTGGCTGCCCAGATTTAAACCCACCCACATTTGGATAGCTAGGAAGATCCTGAGAAATCATTTGTATAACCTTTTTAGCAATATGTCCATCCAAATGTTCTGCCACCACTGTGGTACTGCAGCATGAAGCTTCCAGGGGCCCAAGCAGCCCTTCTTTGCAAGCTACTCCTCTTGACAGCTCACAGTGCTGCGATGTTACCTTGAAGACCAGTGCAATAACAAAGTCTCCAAGACATGGAAAAAGAGTCATTATCTCTGGCAGACACAGGATTGAAACTTGGACCACACTATCATTTGTTAGGTTATCTAAGGGCTAAGCAAATTAGACACAAAGCCCCGGCAAGGATCAAAGGAACACTGGTAGGTGGAGGAACCCCAGTAATGTAATTGGTGGAAAAACCTAATCAGTGAAAAGTAGAGTGCTTTGAATTGCCTGTTTCCTATCCAAGGGGAAGATGAGACTACTGTCCTTGGTGTGAAATGCACCAAGGTGAGTCAATGGGGAGACTCTTTGATCAGAAAACTTTGTAGATGAAAGGAAGTGATTGCCTACAGCAGCACATGACTCTATGGGATGTATGAACAAGCGGATTTTGGGACGGTGTAAACCTTATGATGCAATTTTCGAAGGGGATTATGGGAATGTGTAAAGATTGTTTAGTAGAAGGAGCAAAGATGGGGAAAGGGAGTAATCAAGGTGGATTGAAAAGGAAGAAGTATGGGAAAAAAAATGAGTCAAACGAGGAAGAAGGCACCAGTTTGGTGTAAAGGTGTCTGCCTTGTCAGCAGTCTGACTAGCTGAGCTCTGTGCTCAAGGGCCACAGTCTACGCTCTATTCTCATTAAATCTGATTTCTGACTCCCTTCTGCGTGGGTGTGTTCCCTGATCTAGATGTGTATGTATGAGCACAAGAGAGCAGGAGGAAATGCCTGAGTCCAGCAGCTGGAGTGAGCCATGAAACTCAGGGGCTTGTGGACTCTGGTGCCATCAGCTGGAGCAAAGCAAGGGGACTAGGAGCTGTCCCTGGGTAGACTGAGGATTTAAGGCCAACAGCAGCAGTGACCCACATATTGTATGTGTCATATTGCACTAGCAGACTCCAATCTGATCATCAGGAGAGAAGGAACAGGACTGGGTCACCTCTGCTCTTGAGGTTCATCTGAGAGCTGTGTTGTGTAAGCAGGTGCTGGCAAAGGCAGCGCTTTTTCTCTGTGTTAACCTGGCTGGGCTGAGCAGACATGTAGGATGAGCAAGGATGTGCTACCTGTTACATTCTTCTCATACAGAGACTGAACACTTCAGGAAGCCACAACGTGGTGCAATACCCATCATGTTCAGTGCACTAAACAACAATCATTACCAGCAAGTATACTGCTCTCTGGTTAGACAAACCACAGATTGTTCTCTGCAGCTTTTGTGATTTTAAAACAAGGCAAGTTCCTTTCCAAATATATTGGATAACTGTTGCAATGTTCTTCTTGGTTTAAATCTGATTCTGATGCAGAATACTTTCATTAAAAAAAAAATAAAATCCTTACCTCCAAGCTGTAGAGATATTTGAAACTGTTTTTCTGATTGGCCGCCTTTTCCACAGCTTGAGCTAATTTCACTGCTCCTCTACCACCAGCTGACCAGTGATTGCAGGGTACAGCATCAAATGCTCCAGACTGCTTTGCAATCTTACACACAAGATCAATCTCAGCAGGAGTGTCAGTTCTGCCAAGCAAACAGTTCCATCTCATTATTTTGTTTAATTAGTTCTCTTTTATAATCTTATAAATCTAACCTTATTCCACCACCAGCAATGGTAAAGCAAGTCTATATAGAAATTGTGCCATATGCATAATGCATTTATACACGGTATATGTATTTAAATGTTGTAATAAAACTCTTTGTAATTCTTACAGCTAATTAACATGGAAGATTATCAGTTCCAGAATAATACATACTTTTTGTTGATTTTAAAACCTTAAGAACAAGCTAAGGAGGTAAATACCTTTATATTCATGATGAAAAATGGAAAAATTTTAATAGCTTCTTTTCTTTATGCCAAAATTCATTAATTTAAAAAGCAAGAAAAGTGAGAAATTCGAACTGTGCATTTACTCACAAGAGTAATCAAAGAATAGACTTACTTGAAGACATTTAGAGCAACCACAACAGGAACTCCAAAGAGCTGAGTAATTTGAATCTGTTTCTGTAGATTACAGCAGCCATCAGCTACCAGCTGGAGATTCTGTGCAATTAAATAAAAATCAATGGAAATGGTAACATACATAAAGTCTTCTCCAGAGAAAGAATTTTCCATAAGTTAAAGTGAACAAAACAGTGTTGATCATGACAGTTGCAGGCAAGTGAAAAGCTTCCAGACAAAAGAATTTTTGCCCTTATTAATTCTTATTTCAATTAATAAGCAACAGACATATTTAAGTAACTAGCACTGTACAAAGCTTGTACATCAAACCATTGCGCTCTTCTGGGACACCAGGAGACGGTACAGCTGCTGACTGGTTGCTTGTCATGATTGTGAAAGAGCTGTTAGTATCTTGCTCGCAAAGTTTATAAAACTACAGTAGTGGGGTGGGGATTGGCATACAGATGTGTTTGATACATAGTTTAACCTATATATACATACATATCCCAGATAAAAGCACATTACTGGATTTTCTTATTTACTCTTTTACCTCACACTTTGTAGACCTTGTCATAACTGTAACAAAACGCAGCTTCATACAAGCAGAAGACCAGAATTTGGCTACAGTGAAGTGACAAAGAAAACAAGCCAGTAGAATTCACACTTGTTTGAAGAGCGACATCCAAGCCCAAACGTGAAGCAGAGATTCAATGTGTTTAATGAACAGGTTATGCTATCATTAGTTTCAGGGAATATCTTTGACCCCTACACCACTCTGCTCTCTTTCTTCTATAAATGCCTGTATGCTGATCAATCTGAAAACTTAGTGGTCCCAGAAAAACTACTGAAAAAAGGTTATTTTTCAGCTAGGTCAGTTCCTCACTACAATCCATCATGCAGTCACACAAACAACACATCCAAGAGGGATAACAGAATGGGGCTGAAGGAGGATGAGATGGCTTTACTTGTTGGCAGTGCCTACTAAAGATGTTCACTGAATGTCAGCATCAGAACGTGCTATTGTCAAACCTGAAGCTCCGTGCTATCCAGCCAGAGGAACAAGAAGTTCTGATTCTCCCTATACCACATTATTTTGTTCCTTTAAACAAACCTCTCCTAATTTTTATAACCGATTCTCTCTCTTACCTCTTCTGTGTATTCTTTCTTCAAGGGTGCACCAGCAGTTACCTGGGATAATAAACAAAGTCATCACAGATTGACACTTGTCATAACCCTAGAGGGTCTGAAATGCACTCTTGCTTACTTTCTATACTGCCAATTAACACATACACTGCACACAACATCATAGCCTGTCTGCAATTTCTGTTTTATTTCACCAGTACACAAAGAATACCAACAATTCCCATCGTATTTGGGTAGCAAGATGCAGGAAGTGCAACTAGTTGCAAAAGATGCAGTAAAGGAGAGGTCATTGGATTTCATTCTACATGTTGCTACAAGACACCAGCAGTGCAAAGACAAGGGACAGCAACCTCGAACAGCTGGCTGAAGAAATAACAGCAACACAGATGACTAGAAGAGGAACTTCATCTTTCAGTGTCCTGAAATTGCTGCCCGTGGCAAGGAACTGCATGCAAGTAATTTACTTTGCTGGAAAGCACAAAGATATACATGCAAAGAGTATCACCAGGATACTATATTGAGTCTCCAAGGACTACATACAACAGTCCCAGGGACCGGACTTAGTCACTTTTGTCTCTAGTACTGGTCCATTTTATAGTTAACTTCCCAGTAAAAGTATCTGGTACTCTACATGCCTCTGTGATGAATGCATGGCATTTGTAAACAAACAAAAACTTTAAACTTCTAAAGACGCAACTCAGACAAAAATAGAAACAGTTATTAAGACATATTTAAGTCCTATTTTTGCTAGATTGAATGATAACACATGTGACGATATGCCTGCCTTGTAAGGAATGGAGGAATGTAATTAAAAATGAAGAAAAAGGTGCATTAGAAGTGGACTAAAATGAGAGAAAGTCCTGTAATTATATCAACCTGAAAGACTGAAAAAGGACAGCTCAGCTTTAACTCTTAGAGACGTTTCGCTGTAAGGGAGACCATGCACTCCAAGATTTTGCGGCTGTGGAAACAGCTCTGGTATTTTCACCCAGTGAGATTGTTTCCCTGGCAGCATCACTCTCTAGCATGCTGCTGGGCAGATGAAAGTGTTTTCAGGAGTTAATTTCAGTGTCTGTCTACTTGGCTAGCAGAGTTGGCTAGCAGAGTCTCATCTGACTGCACAATTGAGGAGCACTTCTACAATCAGTAATTGGTACAAGTCTCTTTGTGGCTTAAATAGCAAAAAATGATACACTGGTGGCTTTTGGTACATCAGGAAAACATTTGCAAAATTTTATCAGTTACGTCAGCATCTCTGAGGAAATTAACCTGTGCAAAATAAAAGGACAGAAGGGGTAACGGGTACCCGTTACTGGCGTGAAAGAAATCTCAAAACCTTCACTAACAATGTCCTCTATTTCCACCCACACACTGCAACCCGAACTTATTCTCATTCCTCCTCAGCTGCCAAATTTCCCAGCCTGTGTCTACTCCATCGCACTTTAAAATGCTATTTCAAAAGGCAGGAAAAAGAATATAGATATTTATCTCTTACAGCTTTTTTTTTTCTCATGCCAACAAACTTTCTGAGCTCAGGAAGATACAGGACTTCTTCAGAGCTCTTTCGTCCCTCTTCTTTTATTTGTGCCTCTCCTGCATTAACTTTAGAGGTAACATCTATATAATAAGGTATCTCAGAAGGGTTATCTAAATACTGCCCCATAGGCTACCCCAAATATTTCTTAAATCAAGATATTTTACTTATTTCAAATATTAGCAACAATTTTATTTTCCAAGAAAGGTGCAAAAACTTACATTTGGCCCACCTCCATGCATCTTCAAAGCCCTCACTGTAGCAACAAGTACAACCACACTGGGAAACAAGCCAGACGCTCTGCATTTGATGTTGAAGAATTTCTCCATCCCAATGTCAGCACCAAAGCCAGCTTCAGTTACTGTTAAACATTAAAAAAACAAAACAAAACCACACATTAAACATGCTTTTGGTTAAACACTAGGGGATATTTCTACTTTAGCATACAGTGCACTTAAATATACACCAGTACTCAGTTTTGAATGAACTTTCAAATAGAGGTCTATTTACATTACTAAGTCTGATTAAAAACCTATTCCCAACCCAGAAATAAGTTCTCTTATTCTTGATATGTACAATATGTCATCAAAAGTAGTCACACGGGGGGAAAAAAACCCAAGCAATCTAAATTAGTTTGAATCAAAGTATTTTAAAAAAATCTAGTCTTTAAAATCACTGTTTCAGTGCAATTACATGTGAAATGTTTGCAAATTCTCACAGATACAGGACTTTCCTATATTATTTATCCTCCTTCCATTTCACTAAAGATGTGTTTTAATCACAATTAATGGACCTAAATTCTTCTAAGTTTGCAGAACTTCTGGTCATCCCTTGCTTTTGTGGACAGAATGTTTAATTATAAACACAAACCAGCAGTTATTGAATATGCTGTTAAACAGTGAATTTAATAATGGGATTTTGCACCAAAGAAGGCAGACATGAATGTAACATGACTCAAGAGAAAAATCTGTCCAGAATTAGGATACACCTGACAAAGTATTTTTAGTGAAGCTACAAATAAAGAGAAAATTATCTGTATTAAATTGTATCAGTCTCTTCAGACAGAATTTGCTCTGATTTGTCACATAGCAATTATTTCAATTGCTTCTTTTAAAATCCAAAAAATTTCTTTTTATTAGACAAACACAAGCACAAAGCAAATAAGAAAAAATTAGAGGGATTAAATCTCCCATTGGTTGAAAATTTGCCAATGCAACAATTTCCCACCAGAACACACTAATGAATTGGCCTCAATGCATGCCTCTGAAAGATGTGAAGGGACTTTGAGGCTGACAAGTCAGGGTGTGAAAATACTTGCTCCAGAGGCTTCTCAACTTGACTCCAAGGAGGGCTGGTAACCTGTTCTTATAACCCTCATAATTAACTTGTAAACCCCAGTAAATTCCTTTCTCTTTCCCTCTTGCCAGTAGTTTTGTCTCTCATGCTTAGGAAGGGAAGTGACCACAACAGCTGATTGAACATTTCAGGGTTGGAAACCTTCAGTAGGGTCAAGGAGGAGGAGGTACAGATCTGCTCTGTGGCTGTGGCAGAAAGTATCGACCTGTTGGCAGCCGATGCACTTTAGGAAGTCACAGCCTTTGGGCATTTGTCCTCACCCCACTGGTCTTTTTCTACCTCTTCTTCATTTTGCACAGGCTTAAACAATGGCCTGTGTGGATCTGCTCTGAGGGAGGAAATGGCTGCTGGGACTGGGAGAGGAAGCAAGCGTTAGCAAACAAGGGGGTGGGCATGCTGAGGGGGGCAGGGACCTCTTGAAATAGTAACATGGCAAGTATCATGATTAACATTCCCCTAAATCATTGTAATAAGTATATAATTTTTTTTTCCCGAATAGCCCTGAGAAAAACAGACATACCAAACATGGAAACAAAACAAAAAAAAAAGGAGGTTTACACAAACACAGTAATTCATAGGAGCTAAGCTGATGTCAGGATAAGTCACATTAAAAGCAGAGCCAGGGATCACATTTCTGCTTTCCAGTAACCCCTATTATTTTTCTCCAATCTCTTATGTGGCATAGGGTGATTAATGAGAACTCTGAATCAGGAATATATAACCATGATCAATCCTTAATATAAACAACAGATAAACTACCAAGTGCTTGAGAGGGTGGGAAAATAATTTGTCTCTTCCAGAGACTGCCGGCATATATACATAGCGGTCTCCTAACATTTCCAAACAAAGTTTCCAGGGAGTTAATCCATTTCATGCCAAGCCTTTTCAAGGGTCAATTTTCCTTAGAGAAAGGGGGATTGCAAGTCTGCCTTTCAGTGGGAGAAAAGGGGAGATGTCAGCCTTCCAGTAAATACAGCAACTGCTCACACAGTACTTCATGGTTCTCTCGGGAGGTACAAGCCATCCTCTGGCCAGTGTAGGCAGCCAGGGCACATGGCCAGGAGAGCTGGGGGGGGGGGGGGCACCTATCTG
>JAWWES010000115.1:56521955-56543431 GCA_035583135.1 Lophotriccus pileatus
GGAGGTACAAGCCATCCTCAGGGCACATGGCCAGGAGAGCGGGGGGGGGGGGGCACCTATCTGAGCAGCTGTGCGTATTCCTCTGTTCTTTGCAATGCTTTCCTGTGATAGGGAGGGCAAAATGTGCATTTACCTAAACAACCCAAATACTGTATTGACATCTGAAAAGCTAACACAACACCAGTTTTCACCAGAGCGTGTGCTACAACATGGGGAATGGAATTTTTTCATTGGAAGCGGAGGAAAGAGAGACGTCAGTGCTTTCTCCAGCGTGCGGAAGGAAACAGGATGTAGTAGAAAAGCTGCCTGGATGAAAGTTGCAACTCCATTTTATTTCCTCCAAGGAATAGTAAGAAGACAGAATATGCCAAGCTATTATAATTTAAAATCTTTGTGCTGAAACACGTGATACAATTACTTTCAGATTGTTTCCTGCTTTCAAATGAAAGTGCCAATGAAAAACACAGATTATGAATAGGAAGTTTTAAGCTAGTCCACATTTAGAAATCATGAGATAAACCAGCTAATCACTTTAAATGTAACAACAGAAATCGGGCCATTTATTTTGGTTATGATTTCTCATATATACTTTGTCAACACATGACAATTATAGATTACAGGTTACCTGACATAGATTTTGGGTAACAAATATCTACTTAAGTAATTGTGATTTGCTGTACCTCAGCTGAAGGAAAGTTTATAACACAACCACCGCTACCTGCCTACACAGTTTTTGCCCAGCTTCAGCTCCCCTCCCTAGATGTTTATCCTGTCCCCTGCCAAGTGGCCTTTTTCCACCCCCATGCATCATGGCCACCTGGGCTGCTGCCCTGCAAGGAGGTAGGGGGTTTGTAATAGATATCAGCATGATGTTAACTGCTTGCTTTCATCTTCTGGGCACAAACAGAGTTCTAAAGCAGTTCTAGTGAAAGTAAAGAGGTAACTGATTTGCCTTCAGCGAGCTCACAGAAAATACACAGGTATTTGCACTGCCAGCCTAAGAACACAACTCCATGGCAAACACACACAGACTCAGATCAGGGATACTACACTTTCAGGCCCTGCTTTGCATTCTGAATCCCCTTTTTTCACCACCAAGACTCAATGATGATTTGGACAAGTTCTAAAAGATTATTTTCTAGATGTAATTTTCAGTAACTAGGGCTCTCAGGACTCTCACTGTGTGATGATATAAAGGGCAAAACGCAATTCTACAAATACTCTGCTGTTTGATTTTATACTTTGATTTTAGAGCTGAAGTATCATAAGAAACATTGGGAATGAAGATTAAAAATTAAAGTTTCATGTATCAGCAGTGCACTACCATTACATTACTTTTAATAGTGGGCCAGAGGTCAAACCTATCAATAAATAAGCACATATATATCAGAAGTAAACTGCAACAAAATGATCCAATAAGGTCAAATAATTTGTTCTCATAAAATTTGCATCCAGGGTGACCAAAAGCTAGCATGTTCTAACACATAAGGGTAACCATGGAATCTTGTTTCAAAACAACAGCAGGCAAACACAACACAGAATTACTATAGGTCTTTCTACAGATCACTTACATGACATCTACTTCACTCATTCCTGCTACAAAATCATCATTAGCTTTCATTCAGAGCCTGAACCCAAAATATCAAAATGAGGTACAAAAGGGAAAGGAAAAGCCCATAAATGTGAAGTTAGGCAATAGAGACAAGTCTGTCGGGTGGTGTAAACACAGAACAAACTCCTCACTGGAGTCTGTAATTCCACTTCAGGGTTCAGGCAAATGAACAAATCATTCTGATGGTTTTGTTTCTTGTTTATAATTATCACAACCTCCTTCATGTAATTACTGCCTTGCCAAGAACATCTGTGAACCACCTACACATGACAATAGCTTAAATAGACAGTGTCATGGTTTAAGCAGATAATCAGATTTCATCATCATTCTTAACAAAAAAGTGTAATTTTTCTCCATCTAAAAAATACATCTATCGTGCTGAAGCTGCATAAAGTGGTTCCACATTAGTCTCACATTTACACAGTGCTTGAAAGCCTTACAGAAAATGATGTTTAGGATATTTCTTAAAAAGCTATTTCACCCACAATTGAACTTCGTGTACATTGAGGGTAATTTCTACTGAAAGTAGCTTCTCCCTAGTCAGCCCTTTCTATCAACAAATCAATGTCAAAATAAAACACTTGTACTATGAAAGGCCAAGTCAGATGCAAAGCTTTAGGACACAAATTGTGAGCCTGGATTCCTGAACAATGTAAAAGGAAATGGAAAATCTGAGCTGCAAGTTGCCATTTACTCCCCACATGTAAACATCTCTGTTCTGGTGCAGCTGTCTGCTGGTAAACTCAGGAAAAGAAGAGTTCAAAGTCACAGAAGCACATGAACTGTGAACCTGGAGCTGGAGGCATGCTAGCTGTAAAGTACTGATATGTTCTTTTTCAGGGGAAAAATACCAAGGTGCAAAACTGCCAAAATAAACTAGGATGATCAGTGATTTTTCTAACAGGATATCATATTTTTGTTTGTATAGCTAGGGATGAAAAAGCCAGATGTTTGTCCATTCTGACTCTGGCAATTATTCGAAGTGAACTTCCATTATTATGACTGATTTTGGAATGTAACAGATACTTTTTCCCCCCTTTTTTTCCTCCCCTCCCCCCCACCCCTGCCTCCTAACAGAGGGAGTTTTCCTGTTCATTTTTCTTTTGACGCATTCTCAGATGTCATGCAACACAGGAACTCTCTGCTACCACTGCTGGACACAAAGTCCAGCAGAAAACTGCACATGAATAGGTTAAGGCTGAACATTTTTCATGCCATGAAGAAAATACTTTGCACTGGTTATCAAAGTTTTATGTTGCTGTTGTGAGGTGTAGAAGAAAAGGTAATCGGAAAAATATTTGCCGCTTAAGTTTAAAGGACCATAAGCTAATTGGAGGGAATATGTACTTTTCACCCTTTGCTAAAGAAAGGTGCCAGGGCAGTATGTGCCCTGCGGAGGTCTAGCAATGGAGATTTTTGACTGTTGACCACCAATCCACACTTTTGATAGAACCAGAAGATATGGCAGTCCTGGCTTCTTAAGACAAAAGGTTCACATATCTAATGGGTTTTCTTCCACAAGAAGGCCTGACCAAAATAAACTTTATTCTCAGAAAGCAGATTATATGGCATTATATTTCACAGTAGATTGCCATTCACTTGAGACTCTCTGAGTAGAAGACTCCAAACATGGATGGAGAGCAGCCCACCTGCACAAGCACCCCAGAGAAATATGCTATAAATGCGGTTTCTGGTTCCACTCGCATACCCTTCAAGCTGCAGTATTGAAGCTCTACAGCTTGCAACTTCTCCTAATATAAACTTCTTTGGAGAAAAAAAAAAGTTTCCTGTGAATTTTCAGCTTCTTCACAAAAACAAAACGTCAGCTGAAAACGAAGATTTACATTCAGGTACCCTGCCATCATAACCTGTGACAGCAGCAGTCAATTCACACTACCTTCCTTCAAAGGAGACTTACCTCCTCTGGCCAAGAGTCTCCATGGACAGTTACTGCCTCCTGGCAGCAAGGGCTGCCCAGGAAACTAGGCTCCCAGGAATACACTTAAATTAAGTGCCAATTCCCTTGGGACCCCATAACAAGCTATTTCAATCTTTTGCTCGGAAACATTTATTTTTCCATACGGGATTAATTTTAACACTGAAATGCAGAGTAGCTTTAAATGAGAAAGTAAATAAAGTTTACTGCATAACCTCTCACAGTTACTCACTTTAAACAGCAGTTGCTGCTAACTTTCCAAGAGCATCCCATACATTAAACAAAAGAATAGGCACAATAACTCATACAGATTATTCCCAGACTATAGACAAAAAAACCAGCAGAAAGTTCATTTATTTACTACAAGCCAGACAGGAGAAGAAAACCCTTAAATCTCAATTCTCTGACAGTTAAGAATACAATTCCTCTTTGTGGGTGTTAAAGGCCTGTTTATACATGTATGCTGAAGATGCTGGATTTTAAATTCAGGGTGGGAATCAAACTGAAAACTCCAGGAGCTGACAGAGTAGCACTGTGTGACAGAAAGCATGCTCTGCACAACTCCACAGCTCTGCCTGTCTCCTCATCTTGAACATATACAGAAGTGCAACTGCAGTTATTCTTGCCTACAAAGCTCCAATTTAGGGCATGGTTTTACACTGCGTCTGAACCAAATGAGCACCCTGCCTTGCTGAAAGGTTAATTCCTGTTCGTAAGTCTTCCACCTTTCTCTTCTGCTCCCTTCCTTCAGGTTTTGGCATTCATCTAATTGGAAGGTAAACTGTTGGGAATCTGCTAAACAGAAAACAAACACACACAAAAACTCAGAACAAAAAAAAATTAATTTTTTCCACTGGGCTATATTTGAATCAGCTGAAGTAAGACCAGACGAGTCTTTCTTACAAGTCTGAACATGTTCAAACAAGCAGCAAAAGCAAGGGAAGGAAGGAAGATTCATTTCAACAGTGGAAAACTTAATTCATCCCTAGCCACCTTGTCAAACCATACTCCAATACTTCGAATGTAAAATCTGACATTTTCTTGCAGCTCACTGGTAATGAGCTCATTATTTAGATTTATTACTAGAGATGTAAAAACCTGAAGATGTTCTTACAAGCCACAAACAATTAGTTCTAATAGAAATGAAGTGAGCTGTATGTGGCTTCATGGGCTACACGTTTCTTTGAATCCCTCTGCTAATCCTGTGGGGTTTTACAGTCACTTTCTCTTAACTTCTGTGTCCTATACTCATGTAAAGACCCATAGCTCATAAGCTAAGTGTTGGGTCCTGGCATGAATTGCAATGCATAGTTGAATACTCTAACCAAATGTACACAGTTCCCCCTCTTGTAACCTCCTCCTGTCACAATATTAACTAGAAATATTCAATCAAAAGCACTGTGAATTTTAGATTGCATCCTTTCACCATTCATAGCACGTCTCCTTTTGAGGTAACAGAGTATCATTTGCTCATAAGACAGATGACCACATTTTTAAAATGGAGCACAATTAATGCCACAGGAATAAGGCAATTACGTTACATACTCAAAAGATCATCATGGCCTTTAGCAAAAGAATTATTAATCTTCTGCTGATTACAAAATTAAAACCTCACTAGTTTTTTATTTGGAGTTGCGTGGAAGGAATAATTAACAGCAGTACTGATGGATCTCTATTTAAGGCCATTCCTCTACAATTCTGCAACTGCAAGGAGTATATTAACTTATGGTACCCACAGTGTTACCCTAAGGGCTTAAAATAAATTTCATCACACTTGAACCACATTTCTCTCTGTGTATCTCACTACCAGACTTTCATTTACTTTCACTTTTAAACAATCCAGTTGGCTGAAGCTCCTGTCACAAATATACCTTTCATTGAAGTGAAAGTGCTTTCTGTTGAGCTCTCAGTTTTTGGGTCCTCCCACACCCCCCTTGAAACGAAAATGGACTTTGAACATACTTTGAGAAATTATGTTACAAGCATCTGGAAAACACTAAGTTCAAGAGGTAGGCAGAGAGCCTGAAAATTTCTTCCCTGGTAAAGTTCTACCTGTTTCATCAAATGGTTAGTAACACCTGCTTTAGCACAAATATTGCACTGTTTTGTGAAAAAGGAAAGAAGAAACGCAAAAGATCTTATTCTTGAAACAAAACACCACTTTAGTATATGCCCTGGGAGAGGACATACTCTCTCTAAAGAGCAGCAGAAATACAATGAGGAAACGAGTGATCACACTGGTAGTGAATGATGAATTCAGAATTTTTTGCAGCCATGCAAGCTACCATCACAGCCTATCACAACCCAGAGACAAAATCTATTTCACCAACCACCACCACCACATGCTGGGCCGTGAGCGTTCATGCACTCCTGCATGCCTTCAGATGGGCATGGCTGCGAGAGGCCACGAGGTCAGGAAATCACCTTGCCAGCCACACACGCTCCTCCTTGTTCTCATCACAAAACAAAAGCATCTGTGCACGGACAGCAGAAGAGCAGTGTTGGCTGAGGCTGCGGCGGATGCCACAAAACAAAGCGCCGCCGCTGAATTGCGATGATCAATGCTCCTGTCACTTGGCGCAATCACCCGAAGCATGCCAGGCACAGAGTCATCAATCACTAACGTGTAAGCCTACCCCACAATGCATGCAGCTATTCGCCCTGGGCTGCAGCCTTGTTAAAACTCCCCCCTCACTCTTTACTGAGGCACATACTTTGAGAAGTATTCTCCACGCTGCCCCTCTAAAATCCTGGGGAATACTTGCTTGTTATGATAATGATTTTGCTCATGACTTAGGCACTGCCTTTTCAGTGTAGACATGTAGTGAATTCCTCTCCTAGGAGGACAAACAGGTTCTGTCTTTCTTTCATTCCACTTAGTCTTTGCTATGAGACAGAATGCCTTCCTTTCGTGATTGGCCTGGGAGAGGACACCAACACTATTCTCGACAAAACTACTGAGCCATGTTTTGGAAATACATGGAAAAGGGCATCTCCTGTTACATATCCCCAGGAAGAAGAGTATTTCCCTGCACTAGCAGTTTGTCTTGATGGCCCATTGAAAAATCTGATGCAAAGGCTGTAAATTACTCTACAAGACCATCCCAAGGGCTTATCTGGAGAGGTCTGTGAGAGTGGAAATTATTCTACACAGAGTACAATAAGTGTATCAAATGCATACGAAACTTAAGATATCAGTAAACAGAAAGACTTTCCATAGAGACAGAAAACACCAGGTACTGTTAGTAGTATTTTGGGAGACAGGAAAAAATGCCTAGTGGAAGGAACGTGCAACATAAGCCACAGAAGAGCAGAGGAGGGTAAAAGAAGCAGGCATGTAAAGCCCACTGTGCTGTACAGACATAGCCCATGCATGGGGAAATGGATCAGGAGCAACTTTGGAAATCATAGAAGGTTTTCAGATGGAGGCATTAGCTTGGTTGTAATCACCCATACTCTTAAAATAAACTGTACAAAGCTGGTATTTGAATCTCTACTCAAAGTGTAAGATGGATGGCTTGTGCCAAACTTATTAATATATATTTCCTTATTTCCCTATAATTTTTGGAAAATGAAGAAAACCCGAGCTGGTAAAAAATGCTGTGGAAAATAACTGTCTGTTGGACCATATATGTGTCGTGTAATCTATCTTATAGAAAGAATTACAAACTAAGGAGAGAGAAGGTAGTAAGGTCATGCACCAACAAATCACACATGGAGAAGGATTTTCCTACAGGAACTTCCCAATTAAGAACACAATCAAAACCAAAGTCAAACCAAACCATAAATCTGCTAGTTTATAAGACAAATCCTTTCAGCTGCTCATGGATAGACCGATTCTTTAATGTTTATTGTGAATTTCTCCACTTAAACACAATTTATGTAATCAAGACAACAGAACTGCCATTGCAAACTAGTCATTACCATTTCTGAAATATTTCTACATTATTAGTTGATTCCTCTTTACTACAGATTATAAATTATTAATTCTTTTTTCACTTCCTCTTCATAATTGCCCATCATCTTGTCATCTCAGCTACTCTATCATCCTTAGCCCTCCCCCACATTTTTGTGATTTCTCACTCCTTGTGCAGCGAAGAACACACCAAACCATACACTGAATTCCTAATGGGCTCCAGGAAAAGCTGAACCTGCAACCATTGATTTATTAAGCTGTTACTCAGCCTCTTGGGAGCTCTGTTTGAGATGCAGTAGATGGAGGCAGCACATAGATGCTGTGTCCTCATGCATGTAAAGCATCTGCTCTGTCCCTGAAGCTTCATTCCCACTCAGAGCTTGCAGTCAGAGCAAAGCTGAAGATGCATTACAAGTATGTGCCTTATTACTGCAGGAAGCACAGTTGAAGAGTTTGAGATTGTCAGGTTCAATAAAGCTGTCAGCATAGCAAATCAGGGATAAAGGGACCAACAACAGAACAACCATATAAAAGAGAGACAGGCCACCCAAAATTTAAAAATGACTGTAACCTACATTTTTTTCTTACTGTATCTGAATCTAATCTGTTTTCTCAATCAAATCAAATTAATTAAACAGCAGTTTTATAAAACTGCAAAAATTAAATTACAAGGTCAGAGCAGCAAACTGACCCTGAGATGCCATTTAGGATATTAATCTTGTCTTTTAATGTATTATTTTATAGAATCAGAGAACAGCCTCTGAACACTTTCAGATATCATCAACATCTGACCTTCAAAAGCCCTTTGGCTATTTGCCAAAGTAACACTCTTTCCATTAATGAATCATACTGGCCATACATAACCTAGCATTATTTGCAACCTAATTAGCATGTTTAAAAACAAATTCGTTTAGAAACAAATTTATATCTCTAGTCATGAATTCTTGAATTTTTCTTTAAAACTAACGACCCACTAAGTCATAAAGATCTGATATGTAAGCAATCTAATTACTGTTTTCAAAAGGAAATAACTCTTTGCTCTTAAAATTCCCAGCACACAATAACACATATTTTGTTGCTTGAAAATTAAAAAAAAAACCCCAAAACAAAACCAAACCTAAACCAACAATTTAAAGTTAGCACATTTTCAGAGAAATCACAGTATTTTTCTTTTATACCGTCTTCTCATAGAGTACTTCATAGCATTTCTGAAGGAAAACAAAACATCTGTAAATAAAAATCCTTGGAACGCTCTGCACAAGCATTTTTCTTCCAGGAACATCTAAAGACATGCCTTAACTTTTCCCCCAAACCACATTATCTTAACTGGGCTGGTAGAGAGGGTAGCACAGGGTGAGAAGAAAACATTCAGAGTTCTGATTCTGAATATATTCTGAAATACCTGTTAACTGAGGTCTCAGTGTGCATGTGTTTATGGAATACTGGTGGAAAACAGAAAACCAACTCCACAAAATTTAAAATTGTACTAAATTATATTAAAACTTTGCCAACTATAATTACCACTATCAAAAATGCAAATACGTGTACTTATGTGCTTTCCACATTTCACATTTGTATTGACTTCACTGGAGTCATGAAGATATAAGTCAACCATTCTAAAAGTAAATACATAAATTAAATAAACAAACATTGCCCCCTCCATACCTGTACACTATTAACAATTTTAATCATAAAAGCTTTCAGAAAACAAAGCACTTCTGCCTGTAGATTCAGAACAATAAGTCAGAAAAAAAACCCCAAACAAAAACAGTTTCCCCAACATGATGGAAATATCTGAACAAACCTAATTCTTATACAAGTTGTCCATAAAAGGAACATTAGATTTCAGTATCAAAAGGTCAGTAAAACAAACAAACAAAAATCTAATAAAGAGCTTACATTTGCAACTGATATTAAAAATAAGCCATCTGCCAAAATTAAAATTCAGCCTTTGAAATGGGACTTGAACTTTTTATGCATACTCTGCCCTGCTGACCCTTGCTAAAGGGGTGTAAGTCAATACAAAATACTCACAAATGGAGAGAGGATGATGGATTTTCTGCCAAATAACCCTAAGCAAAAGTAATGCTGTTAGCTATGGAGCCTGCTTTTATTTCCTTCGCCAAGTGATGAATTAAGAGGACTTCCTAGCATACATGATATTTTAGTGTTTGCATTTTTTTAACCCCTGGTTCTTTTCTTCTTATAAATAAAAGCAATACAACCAGTGGGTAACAAAAGAACAAAAGGAATTGCTTCTTATGTGTTGGGAGCTTTAAAACTAGGTGAGATGGCTAACTTGGCGAAGGAAGGGAAAATAAACAGTACAGAAGTTGCAATGTCATCAGTTTCTACTCAGTAGAATGGTATTTTATTTATCAGGAACTGGGCAGTGCCTCTATTTTCTGAATGAATGACAGATCTTTTGTATCTATTTTTACCTCTGGGTAACTATCCTGAGACTGAGAATAATGGATAGCCCTTAACAGTTGTACACTCTATTTAATTTATGAATGTCATTGGCAGAGGAAAGAGTTATGTTAAGCTCTAACATGTTGCAGAAAAGGTCAGCATATAGGACATTAAAATACCATGTCAGCTTGTAAGTAAATTCCTGACGCATGTTTACATATTGGCAGCTGCCATGAAAAAGCCCCGTTACCTTAAAGCTCCTATTAATGTAGTGCTTGGCATCTCCCCTTTTGTTATGGTGAGACAGTTTTCGCCCCCAAGAAAGTTTATAAACTGAATAAACACATCAAGAAGAATGGGATTACACAGGCAGGCACAGAGGCTGAAATTACTTGCTTAAGGCCAGAAAGCTAGTCAAAGGTAGAGGTGGCAATAAGATGTGTGCCTCCTGACATGCACTACATGCCAGACATGCAACAGACTGAGAGCTCTCCATCAGAGAATGTGTGCTGCTGGTGACAAATGATGGACTCAGCAGCTTTGTCTCCTTGTCTTTTACTGGGCAAGAAAGAGGAGAAACGACAGGTAACCTCAAGACTCCAGCTACACAGAGACTGAATGTCAGAGCCAACAAAGGAAATGCCAGTAAATTGCAAGGGTCTTCAGCCCCACAAATTAAAAACCAGAAGCTAATAAAGTGAAGCGACTGTAATGTATTAAAGATGGAATTAAAAAAAACCCAAAGTACACAAGAGCTGGATGCACTACTCTTAAAAAAGAGTGAATCAGAAATTCCAAAATCCTGGAAGAAAAAAAACCCCAAACCATAAAGTTTGTATCAACATTTCAAATAAATTCCTTTTCTCTTGGTGCCTTGTACCTGAAAAGTATCAAACCCTATTTTCAAGTAATGGAGGAGGAGTGGGGAGAAATCTGTGTGACTATAGGCTTGATGTAAAGAATAATTAAAAAAAACCAATTGAAATAAGTAAGAAATATAACCTTTGTCTACCAGAGGCAGGCTATGCCAGGTACAAAGGTTTTTCCAGTAATGAAAATGTGACATCATCTCAAGAAGGTGGCCTTCAGGAAAAAAAAGTCTGTTACAGCAATAGAAAAGAGTCTGTTAGCAAGGCTAGAAGAAAATGGTAACTACATAATTAGGAGAGGGAAGAATAGGCAGTCATGACAGGAGAACTGTGGGAGAGGAGAGAGAACCGACCTGAGGTCTCTCATTTACTATTTGTTAAACCAGCTCAGCAGAAAGGCTGAGGAACACCAGTAGAAGTGTATTGGCAATACCAAAGCTTGAAAGCATCGCTATAATAGAGAGGAACAAGAATATCACACAGAAAATAGTTTCTGTGGTGTTAGGAAAAAATGAAGAGAAACAGAATGGAAGTTATTGGTAAAGAGTTACTGCCACTGGACAAAAAGGATAAAAATATGACCTACAATTTGGGAACTTCATACTCACAAACATCAGAGAAGAATCAGAGAGCCTAGCAATATTAAGTCAATGACAGTGATGTATGAAAAATGTGTGCTTGAATAGTTAGAGATAGTATAAAAATTATCACTTGAGAAAGAGAAAACAAAGCTGTAACACAGTATTACAGAAAAAGAACAAATGAGTCCAAATTGGTCATGGAAACCCAGACAGCTTACCAGCAGCAAGAGTTAAAAAAAATCTTAGCAAGTTTCAAACCACAGTCCAGTCAGTTCCTGAAGATCACCTGATATGCTTGTCACATAAAGCAGAGAAGTCATACTAAATGGCTGATGATTTATAATCACACGTTATTTTATTCCTGTAAATTACCCCTCATAATTCTGGACATAAACAGAGGATTTAGGAACAAACATGCACAAATACATTTTGCAGCAAGGAAATGTCAAGTGAATTTTTAACACTTTCTCGATGTATTTCTTTTTTAAAATGGAATAAGGTAAAAATCTCACAAGACAGTACTTAATTTGTGTGGTTTTGTTTCAAAATGGCATCACCTCTCCTGATTTGGCAAAAGACCACTTTTTTATGACAAGTGTAATATGGGTTAGACATAATTCAATAGTTCACGATCAATACCAACTTTCAGTTTTGAGTTTACCTTTGCATAATTTATAAGATTTCAAATTAATTCAACTCTGAAATATAGTGACATATGCTATTGACATCAATGCTAGAATGCTTCCTGACACATAAAATCATTCAGGACAGTTTTCTTCTACTCAATCCTTTCTGAAAAGTTTTATTTTGCAATGTATCCTAAAGATCAGAAGAAAAAGTTTAAAGAAATAGGCAGTGACAACGTGGAGTCAGAACTTTCTCAAGGACTCTGAACACATAAGAGATATAAGAAAAGATTTGATTCTCATTTAACGTAATAATTCATAAACTATTTTGAGCCTGTTTTAAGCTCTTTCTGCAATAGAAAGTAATTTAGATCATTGTCACCCGACTTTCAGTTGAAGCAATCCATAAGCAAGCATGATTTGCACCCAGATTATTTGTGCCAAGGCAATAAGTAAGCTCAGCTCTCAGGGACCCTGGCTTCCTGTCAGTGAAGAAAAATGTGTTACACTACATCTCATCTCTGAAGACTTTCCTGCTCACTGATAAGAAAATTTGCTATGATTTTAAAAGCAAAAGGGAGAAGAAGAGATTTTAAAAGCACAAGGGAGAAGAAGATGATTTTTTTGCTTTCCACTTTACAACACATGAAAGAAATGAAACTTACTTCAGCAATTGTGAAGAAAGAAATAAAAAGAGCATGTGGGATGTGAATGGCATCAGCATTCACAAGCGAATGGCACAGATTCACAGATCTTCTAGAAGTAAGGGTACCTTATTTTGCAGTTTGTGGTACCACTGACTCTTGTTATTATTAAACCATGACCTTAAGGGCCTTGCAGCAATACCAGCTAAACACAGTATCATCTTCCTTCCCCCCATCACCATCACAGTTGCTCCTATCACAGCTGCTTGAGCAGCTGCACTATGAATGGAATCACAGAAAACACTGTAAAGTTTTGAACATCCTTTATCTAGTTTGTAGTACACAGATAGTAGAGTAGGCAAGAAACACCTATACTGAAAAAGCTGTCAGTCACACTGTACCATGAAACCTTAGCCTTGCTTTAACACTTTTGCAAGAAAAACCACACTGTTCAAAGAGCAAAATATTGGAATGCAATCGCATTACATTTTGTTTCTTGTGAAAATAAGAGTTAAGAGGTCAGAGATTAAATAACACATGCCAGAAAGATGCTCGGCAGCTTCTTAAAAACTAAAGCTTTCTGAAGGATCACTGCATGGAACCCCCTTCTAATGGTATCAGGCAAAGAAAAAATATAAAAAATAAATCCTTGAACTCGACATTTAAATATAATAATATCCCATGGGGTACTGGTGCCAAAAGAAGTTTAGCCAAAGTATTTGGGCTTTATTTCCTTTTTTGGAAAAAGACTGCTACTAAAAAGTGGATTGAGTTGTCTTATGACATTTAAAAAAATCTACTGAAGATTATTTGCTTACTGTATTAAACACATACAATTTTTATAAGGTGCTTTATAAACTTGTTATACAATGTCTGCTCAGAGTATGTGAAACAGATACGCTTTGAAATACAACTTTTCATGTACTGAACAGATAGTTAGAGCAGCTAGCATCATTAGTTTACTTTAACAAGAGTACCAACACAATAAAAAGAGTCAATTACTTAGCTTATAAAAATTTACTACTTCTACTTGAGTTTATACCATTCAAAAAGTGCGACAAATTCTTTCCAATTACACCAAGTGCACCAACTAAAGAAAGAAACAGGAGGTGAACCTTTCTTAAGAAAGTCACCAATAGCTTGCAATAACCCTCCTCTTGTCACCTCATATACCACGAGGACAAAGTTGCCTAGCACAGCATGCTCTCAGCATTGAATGCAACATGCTTATTAGGAGTAGGAAAGAAAGCAATCACCAAAAATAAAGTTCAACCCTGAAAAACAAACTTCAGAAAAACTTTGGTTTAGGATTCCAAACATACTCATGCTTCACTTGTCTTCTGATTTATAACAATTCCTCTACTCAATTGAAATACCCTCAAGGGATTAAAGAGATGGATGGGGCAATCTGTTGTGTACTACAATCATTTCCGACACATTGACAAATACAACTCAGGACAGCTCTGAGTTCAGAGAGCCACAAAACCTACAGCTTCAGGGACACAGGTCCTGCAAAAGAGATGCTCGGGATAGCAACCAACTGCACTGCACTGCACCAACCTTACTCCCTCCACACCTTTCTCATCTGGGTCACTTATGGGGCTGGGCACCTCAGCCTCAGCACAAGATGCTGTTAGGCTTAGGGTTCAGTTGCGATTTACACCATGTGTGGCCTCCAGTATTGAACAACTTCTATGGATCAGCCATGAATTTGATCTACTTCTCACTAGAGAAGTGATGAAGAACAAAAGTGGAATGAAGGTTAATACCAGAAAACAAAAACTCAAAGGAAGTAATTGTTTAAATATATATATACTTCCCCACTCATTTGTATTACAGGATTCAGCTCTAATGCCAAGCTCCTTTCCCTGCCACTGCCGAGAAGTCAACTTCCTTCACTGCTTAAGAATTAAGATACACTGAAACCAAATGACGTAGAATCAGTTAACCAGGCCAGTTTAGGCAACCTTTCATACAAAAGGAAAACAAAATGCCAGAAACAGATTTCAGGCTGCTGCCAGAGGGGCTAGAGATATGTGAGAGACCACAAAGCTCTGATGGCAATTGTGACGACTGGTACACTCAACATTCCCTGGAGTACCACTTCCCAGGCCATCAGCGAGGATGCTCTCCAGTGGAGGGGGTGCCTGCATCATGTACCCATCCTCAATGGGACACACTGCTTGCAGCAAGGGTGGGGAGGAATCTGCAGGGAATCTGGCCCCAACCAGTAAAAGGCTGACAAGACAAACAAGTGCAAACCAGCCAAGGTATCGCATGAAAAGTTCAGTGGCAAAACTCGTACCAAGAACTCAAAATTAGAGAGAAAGACTCAGTTGTCAGTACATAGCAACAAGGCTCAGAGAAAAGAAAGAACAAGCTGCACTAAAAGGCTTAAGCTATCTAAAATTTATTGAGGGCCTGTGATTCACTTGGATACCTGAAAGTGAAGCAAGGAATGCCTTCAACCAGGGAGAGT
The DNA here is from genome assembly GCA_035583135.1 of Lophotriccus pileatus. NCBI lineage: Eukaryota > Metazoa > Chordata > Aves > Passeriformes > Tyrannidae > Lophotriccus > Lophotriccus pileatus. The sequence continues at coordinate 56,537,031 of JAWWES010000115.1, forward strand.
TCACAACAGGATTCAATGATTAAACTTCATTTATGTTTTGGGGTTGGTTTTTTTGTTGTTTTGTTTTGGTTTTTTTTTGGTGTGTGTGTGGTTTTGTTTTTTTTTTAAACAGACTGTCTACATTATTGCTACCTGATACTACTCAAAAGGCACAGCATGCTGCAATATAGGCTGCAGAGCAAGCAGAGAAACAGGCAATGCAGGCCAGAGAGAAAGTAAGGTTTAAAAACAAATTTAAAAAGAACTTTTTGAGAGGATTTTTTTTTTTTTTGCCTTGGCCATGGCACACAAACAGTGGCATTTACACAACAGATTGGTTTTTCGCTGCTGGCTGTCCCAACTCACCCTCTCCTGCACCAGTTCTGGTGTTTTTGTGACTCTGGGCTGAACTGCTTCTGTGTTAAGTCAGCAGAAAAGTAAGCCAACAAAAAGGGCAATAGGTTTCTGCCAGGATGTCATGCAAAAACAATTGAGCAAAGGCTGAGAAAGGAGACAGACTTAGCTGCTCTGGCAGTGCAGGCTCAGTCTGATTAGCTAGTGCATCCACAGTAGCTTTACTGGCACTTTAGACCTCCAAATGAGACTATAATATTATAAATATTTATTTCAGCAAAAGCACCATCTTATGTGGCATTATCTCATCTTCCCCCATCACACAAAACTGTTTGCCCAAAATGTCTTGCAAGGGGGAAGGAAAGAGAGACTTTTTTTGTTGTGGTTGTTCTCAGTCAAGACCAACTCTCCAGTTTAGCTTATCACGTGGATAAGCTGTGAACAGGTGTGCTGGTGAAAGAGAGGGGTTGCACAGGACTGTAAACAAGCAGCTGGAGGAAGGAGGGTGCTTAAACCAGGACAGAGAATTTTAAAAGTCTATGTTTGTAAAACTGTGTTGCAAATTCAAGCTACAATATTCTCCTTAATAGTCTACAACCTTAGCAGGAGATTCCGCTCTAAAATAACTATGGTGAAAGTAAAAAAAAAAAAAAAGGAATAAATTAAAAATAGATATAAATACTATATATAAACCAATAAATATAGAGATTACATATACGATTTATATATCATCATCCCATCTCATGGTGAGTGAGATAACACACGTACATTAAGATATTTCTTCTACTATACAGGAAATTAATTGCAGACTATGTCACATCTTACGTTCCTGCTTTGGATGCAGTTGCATAAGTCTGAGAGCCAGTCTCTTAGCCTGTGCTCCCTAAAATGCCTCTCCCAGCCACATGGTTCTGTCAGATACCTTATGCTATTTCTAGCACCTCTTGGGTTCTTTCATGAGCTTATGCAACTAACCTACATGGCAGAATGTGAACTCTAATTGCTCATACAAGATTTAATGAGTGTCAGATCCAATGCACGAGAACAGTGACGATGGAAATGTGGATTGGTGAAAATTTTTACTTTTAGCAAAAGCGAGTAACTAAACTTGTTCAGGTAGTTATCCAACTGCAGCATAGCTGGCCTGCACTCTGTCTGTCTGAATTAACTGCAGGATCAGCTTTCCCCATCCAGTTTCAATGGCCATACAGGGTTCAGGCAAACTTCACACTAAGCAGGAAAGCAGTGGTGCTTCTGGCTGACTGCTTTGCTGTGCAGAATTCACAAGGCACTGGGCTCTCTGTTTGTATGGATGGGACCTTCAGTTTGGGCTGGCACACACTTTGTAGCTGTCATTTTAGACTTCAGTTTTGTAGGGTGGAATAAGATAGTATTTAATAAACCAGTGAGTTCTACATGTGGTCTCTGCCCACATGCTCTAACTGGTTATCAGAATAAATGTATTTTTTTAAAGCATAAAGTTTGCCATAATTACAACCATTAGAAGAAACATTTACATTTGTGACTACCTGCAAATTTTATTTAAGTAGGCCACTTTATGAACTATTGCTTTTAATAATCTAACAAGGATCTACAAATCATGTTGAAGTTCCTTCCTCCACAGAGCAAAGGCAGTCTTGTTCTGAAGTCAGTTTCACGGGGATTTGTGTTCTGTAGAATAATATCTGAACAAGAGCCTTTAGCTGGCAACGCACAAAGGTTTTCCTCTATTGAATCTACGCTGCTTTGTCTCCCAAAAGAGAAACTCGGGCCAAAGACAAATAAAGCAGAAAAGAGTGTTAAAGACAAACAGGTGGGTAAGACCAAAAAAAAAGCAAGAAGTGCAAGGATATGTTAAGTGCCTGAGGGACACGCTGAATGGAAGGGAATCCAAATCCAAGGTGATATTTCGGGCTCCAAAACCTGTATCAAGACTCAAGACTGTTGCCAACATACTTTCATTCAATTGATACAAAACAGACTTCCCACTTGAAAAGATTGTTCACTGTGGGAAAAAAAGTTACTTCACCAGGCTTATGAAAAATGTTAGTTACTCTAAATGGTTCTAGGCCTCATTCCACAGAACCATGGAACAACAAACATGGCTCAGTGAAATATCAATTTGATTACCATTAAATAAATGTATTCAGAATGCAAAATGTTCTTCTTTGAATGGATGTTTGATCATACTAGAGCAAAACAGACAGACCCTTTAGTTGTACAACAGTAACACTGCAAAAAACAACCCTTTCCCTTGACATGACCATGCATTTAAGAAGGAAATGCAAACACATAACATGTGACCAGACTACCTTGAAAAACCTCACATTTCATCACCTTAACAGTAATCATCTATTTCCTTACACAGGTCAGCATTTTCCTAGCTACTCAAACCTCAACAGAAGAAGTGAGAGCAGAATACTGAATCAAACTTTTCCCAAGAACGCTCTTCGCTAAAAAAATATTACACGCAAATATGCAACAATCTTTGCAAATTATACTGAATCAGAAGGGCAGAGGTTAGCAAAAACTGACTCTAAGAATTAATTTTATTAAAAATATCCTAGTGAGGATCTAAAATCATTGTGTGAACTTTGCTGCTCCATTTAAAAAAACTCAAGGATTTAAAAAAAAAAATTCAAGGCACAGAATGCTTAGGTAGATCAGAAACTTACTTCTATAGAGACAAACAAGTAAAATAGAAAATGGAAAATCAACAAGTACTGTTTAAAAGGAAGAAAGCCTGCAAGATAATTGAATACACATAAATAAAATTTATACTTGTACAACTATTTTGTTGTTATTCAGGAAACACCAAAGTTACCTATTTCTTTGCATTTTTTTCAAAGTCAACATGATCTACTACAGGTTTCAATCCTTTATTTTTACTTTGCTTTACTTTAATTTTTGTTACTTTTTAAGATTTCCTTCTATAGTTTTTGTTCAGCAATCAATAACTTCTTATAAGAAACCTTTCTACTGTTGATCTGTAAATATATAGGTTGATTTGTGTCATAATAAAAAGTATATACATTCTATAACAATGCAAACAACTCATCTTTTCTATGATTACCAATGAATTTAAATAGAACAGACTTTCTGTTTAAAAAACTTACTTTCAAGTTATTTGGTTCTCTTTATGTCATTTATAGCAACATGAAGGTATGACGTAAGCATATACATAAATGTTTCTCTACCAGTTTAAATGTGCTAGCATTAGAAACCTCATGTTTCATATTAAACCACCTCTTCAAGAGCACTGTTCCACAGATACCTGAACTCCAACTTTAGGACTAATGGAAGCCAATCTGGGTGATCAGGCCACAGAAAAGGAACGGCTGCAGCAGTACAAAGTCATTACAACTGCAAAGCAGCAACACTCCTTTTATTTTATTAATTGTAAGGTTTAAACACGCGTGACAATTTTTAAAGAAGCTAGTTCATCGGTCAGCCACAAGGGTTTTTTTTGCCTGCCACCGTAAGTTCTACATGTCTACTGTTGCTTGTGCAGGCTGAATTCCTAATGTAAAAACAATTTCTAATATAAAAACAACTCAAACGCTTTTATGGGAACTTAAGGGCCTCATGACGAGGTTTGACAATGCAGCTGGACCAACCTAATGGCTCTCAGCCATCAAAATGAGGCAGTACTACTCTTTCTTCAACCACCTTGCCTCTGCTGTTCCTCCTGCACTGGCTCAGGGTCATCTGACCTCTTACTTGGCTGAGTCTGCTGAACTGGCAGAGGAATAATTCAGCAGGAAAAAAGAATGGTTTCTGCTGGTCATCAAGTGAGGTCAAATGGATACTAATACAATGAACAACAGGACAACTCTTCCAATACGATCCAGTCATTTGACTGGTTCAGCCACCTTGAGGAGTCTCATACATGGTGACAGGATCACTTGAGACAAAGGGCAGGTTAAGAGAAGAAGTGCTTTTGGCTTTCTACACATTGATTTTAAGATTATTTTATGCTGATATTAATAATAAAGTAGAATTCTTACCTTTCATTGCTAATTTTTCCATTCACTTACATCACTTCACCAATTTAACAACAAATCATAACAAAATAAAGTGAATAATTACTTACCTACAAATCCTTTCTCTCCAACTAATTTAAGGGCAATTTTATCTGCCAAAACAGAAGAATTTCCATGTGCAATGTTAGCAAAAGGTCCAGCGTGAACAAATACCGGTGTTCCCTGAATAATAAAAAATATATCCATTAATTCAGTAAACAGATGTCGTGGTTTAATCTCAGCCAGCATCTAAGCCCCACATTACACGTTACTCACTTCTCCGCCAGTGGGATGGGGGAGTGAATTAATTGGAAGGGCAAAAGCTGAGAAAACACATGGATTAAGACAGTTTAATAGGTAAAGAAAAAGCTGCACATGCAAGCAAAGCAAAACAAGGAATGAAATCACTGCTTCCCACAGGCAGGCAGGTGTTCAATCATCCCCAGGAAAGCAGGGCTCCATCACGTGTAACAGTTACTTGGGAAGACAAATGCCATCACTCTAAATGTCCCTCCTTTCCTCCTCCTTCCCACAGTTTTATAAGCTGAGCAGGATGCCATTCAACATGGTTGACTCCATCCTTTTAGTCTGTTGGAGTCAGTTGTCCTGGCTGAGTCCCCTCCCAACATCTTGTGCACCCCCAGCCTCCTTTCTGGTGGGATGGGGTGAGAGACAGAAAAGTCCTCAACTCTGTGTAAGCCCAGCTCAGCAATAATGAAAACATTCCTGTGTCACTGATGCTGTCTCCAGCACAAATCCAGAACACAGCCCTATACTAGGTAATGTGAAGAAAATTAAACCTATCCCAGCCCAAACCAGCACAGTAGGTAAAAAACTTCAATACTTTTGCAGACTATTCAACATGATATCTAAATCAAAGCACATACAGCACGGAAATGCTGTTAGACAATTTAGGGGTTCTAGATACATCTCAGATGCTTCAGACCTCATTCACTGACAGGCCTAGATGTCAGAACCTGCTTCATTCACAGAAAGGTAACAGACAGCACTGCAATCTGTAGGTAACTTGCACACCTTCTCCACCCAACCTTGTACTAAAATTTAAGTTTTACTTCTACTTTCATCCAGTATTTACACTTCTGGCATTCAAATAAATAAGACTGCAGTTTTCAGTTACATGATTCAAATCCATAGGACTTATTCCAATTTATCTTTTATTAGTCACTAAATTTAATTTTAGTCTTCCAAGCCTTAATTTCTTGTGGCATGCAATTACAGGGCTGGTCTTACCAGAGCCCAGAACACACATGGGCAGATGTGATGCATGGAAGAAAACTACAACCAGTGAGAGGGCAGCTGAGCCCATACTGTGGCAGCTATGCAAAGAGAGCTGCCAGAAGAATCTCCCACAACATTCCCTGTGCAATTGTGCTTCCAAGAGTTCACCCACACAACATGAATAGGGAGGAAATTTAGACTGTAGGATGCATTGGTAGTCAAGAGGCTCCCTGCTGCTAATTTGAAATCCAAACATACTACCAAGTCACTGGCATGGACAGATGCTCCCCTGGAGCTCTGAAATCCACCAGAAGAGACAGAGGACCTATTGGAATGTGTTTTTTACAAAAGCAATCCTGGCAGAAAAGTAAAGTCTGGGTACCGAAGGGAGTGAACTCCATCAGGACCTCGGGAGCCTCAGGCATACCCTGGAACAGAGACAATAATGTCTTCTCAGGCCAGCTTTAGTGACTGTGTCAGTCCATCTGTCCTACTCTGCAGACTGCCACTTAGTTTTTCTACACTCTTAATAAACTATATGGAGAAACAAACAGTGGCACAGGGATGCATTCTGCTGACTGTTTTCAGTACAGAAAATTTTATTATCCAAGTTTCAGTAAAAGAAAATAAACCCAGAATGTCAATAAATATCCAAAGTTATGTGGCCGTTAGAAGGATGTTTATAATACTTATTACCATCCTTCTCTCATCTTCACTGTGAGTGGCACTTCAAACCATCCCAGAGCAGCCAGCCTGCAACTACAAAGAGTTGCCCCGTAGAACAGCTGCTCTGTTACGCATGGTATA
>JAWWES010000115.1:56543531-56571077 GCA_035583135.1 Lophotriccus pileatus
CAAACCATCCCAGAGCAGCCAGCCTGCAACTACAAAGAGTTGCCCCGTAGAACAGCTGCTCTGTTACGCATGGTATAAATAAATGCTAAACATTAAGGGATCAGTTGATGAGAGAACAAATCTGTCATGAGAAACATGGATAAACACTATGAAATCACGATGCACATTCCAAACAAAGTAATCTCAATTCTACAGCACTGGATATAAATTCTACTGAAGTCTGCAGTTATTGTAGATGGAGTTTCCCACACATCTCATTTTGATATTTCACTGTCATTCCTGCATAAAAACCACTGTCAATCACTAATATTTTCAGGCGGCATTTCTGGTGACAGAGTAGCAGGGTTGTGACGGAAAGCAACCCACCAAGAAATCTCTTTAAAAACAAGCAGATTAAAACATACATCAATCCACATACAAAAAAAATGCACAGACACAAGTTGCCAGTTCAGCTCCATGCAGTACTGGCATTTGGCAATTTTTGATTTATGACCTTCTGAACGGCTTCTCCAGTGCATGTAGATGTAAATGTAAAGCTAGTGCAAATCTACTGAGTACATTGTTCTTCTCCCCTTTCACAGGACCTTAGAAGCAACTCCTTAGACTTTCACAGCTTAACACAATTCCCTTCTACAGGCTCATGGCCAGATCACAGAAGAGCGCATCTGTCTCTGCAATGGTTACTTCCAGGCGCTGCCACCCACAGACACTATGACTGACAAATTATGCGAAATCAAGTGTCAGTATCAGCTGGAAATCATCCAGAAGATATCTTATCTCTCAGTTTTTTTGCCATTCCCCAAAACCAAAGCAATCTGAAAGACTTGCTTTGTAGGCAAGTTTCAGCCTACTTGCAGGACAGGTCCACAGTGCATTCTCAGCTGCCTTGTCCTTACAGGGGACTTCAACTTGCCAGAAATCAACTGGGAGCATCACACAGCTGGTACAACCTGGGCCAGAAGATTCCTAAAAACCTAGACAACAACTTTATGAAACAGGTCCTAAGGGAGCTGACTCAGAAAGATGTCCTCCTTGACCTGCCATTTGTCAACAGAGTGGATCTTGTCAGCGAAGTGGAGATTGGTGGATGTCTTGGCTACAACCACCACAAAGTGATCAAGTTTAAAATCTCTGTTGACAGGAGGAAAAATACCAGCAACACCTCAACTCTGCACATGAGGAGAGCAGATTTCAGGCTGCTCAAGGAATTAGTAAATAAGGTCCCCTGGGAAAATGTTTTTGCAGGTGCTGGGGTCCATCAGTCCTGGTCACTTTTCAAACATCACCTCCTAAGGGCACAAGAGCAGAAATTCCCAAATGTTGGAAGTCAAGCAGACAAGGCAGAAGGCCAGCTTGGCTCTGCAGGGATCTTCTCTTGGGAATAAGGCAAAAATGAAAGGTGTATGCCCAGTGGGAGAAAGGTCAAGTGACATGGGAAGAATTCAGAGATGCTGTTTGCTGCTGTAGGGAGAAAATTTGTGTGGTCAAAGCTCAGCTGGAGATGAAGATGGACAGAAATGCGAGGACAATAAAAAGAGTGTTTTCAAATATATTAATGGCAATAGGCAGTATAGAAATATCATTGGCCTGTTACTGGATGAGGATGGTCACCTCACAGACAGGGACAGAGACAAGGCAGAGATGTTTAGCACTTTCTTTGCCTCTGTCTTCCACACGGATGATGGACCAACTGGGTCTCAGTGCCCTATGAGAGATGCCCATGGAGAACTATGACTATGAGAATGATCAACACCCAGTCAGTCCTGAAATTGTGCAGGATCTGTTGCTCCACCTGAATCCCTACAAATATATGGGGCTTGATAGGATTCATCCACAAATCCTCAAAGAGCTGGCTGATGTAATCACAAAACCTCCCTCAGTGATTTTTGAGCAGTCTTGGGAATCCTGAGAGGTCCCAGAGGACTGGAAGCTGGTGAATGTTGTCCCGATTTTCAAGAAGGGCAAGAAGGATGATCTCAGAAACTACAGACCTGTCAGTTTCATGTCAGTGCCTGGTAAAGTCAGGGAGAAAGTTATTCTGGGAGGTATTGAAAAACACCTGAAAGACAACACAGTCATTGGTCACAGTCAGCATGGCTTCATGAGAGGAAAGTCCTACTTATCAATCCTGATTTCCTTCTATGACAAGGTAACCCACCTAGCTGATCAAGGGAAGCCAACTGATGTAATCTTTTCAGATTTCAGTAAAGCTTTCGACACTGTCTCTCACAGAAGCCTTCTGGACAACATATCCAACCCACAGCTGGATAAACACATCATGTGGTGGGTGAGCAATTGGCTCACAGGTCAAGCGCAGAGTGTGATAGTGAATGGGGTAACATCAGACTGGCGACCTGTCACTAGTGGGGTTCCACAGGGCTCCATCTTAGGCCCTGTGCTCTTCAGCATCTTCATAAATGAGTTGGACACAGGACTGGAAGGGACACTAAGCAAGTTTGCAGATGACACAAAACTGAGGAGCTGTTGACTCCCTCAAAGGCAGGGAGGTCCTGCAGAGAGACCTTGACAAATTAGAGGACTGGCAATCACCAACTATATGAAGTTGAACAAGGGGAAGTATCAGATTCTGCATCTGGGATGGGACAACCTTGGATGTATGTCCAAAATGGGGAATGAGATGCTGGAAAGCAGTCCAACAGAAAGGGACCTGGGGGTCCTGGATGACAGCAATTTGAATGTGAGTCAGCAGAGCCCTGGCAGCCAGGAGGGCCAACCATGTCCTGGGGGCATCAGGCAAAGCATCGCCAGCCAGTTGAGGGAGGGGATTGTCCCGCACTGGTGTGGCCTCACCTTGAATATTGTGTGCAGTTCTGGGCACCACAGTATAAGAAACATTAAGCTGTTAGAGAGTGTCCAAAGGAGGGCAACAAAGATGGTGAAGGGTCTTGAGTGGAAGCTGTGTGAGGAGCGGCTGAGGTCACTTGGTCTGTTCAGCCTGGAGGAGACTGAGGGGAGACCTCATTGCAGTCACAACTTCCTTGTGAGGGGAAGAGGTGGCGAAGGCACTGATCCCTCCTCTGTGGTGACAGGACCCAAGAGAATGGCCTGAAACTGTGTCAGGGGAGGTTTAGGTTTGATATCATGAAGGTTCTTCACCCAGAGAGTGGTTGGGCACTGGAAGAGGCTCCCCAGGGAAGTGGTCACAGCACCAAGCCTTCCAGAAATCAAGAAGCATTTGGATGATACTCTCAGGCACATGGTGTGACTCTTGGGGCTGTCCTGTGCAGATCCAGGAGTTGGACTCGATGATCCTTGTGGTCCCTTCCAATTTGGCATATTCTGTGATTTTTCTGTTTTTCTACCAGCTATGTGCTGTAGGATCATTTTTGATACTACTGCTGTCAAATCACAGGGTTCTTGCTAAAGGTCTTTACACTTGTATGGAGAACTTGTTCTCCCTGAAGGGATTTGGATTATGTTGTCTAATTACTATTGGTAGCCTCTTTGAAAATTTAGGATACTAACTTCTGGATGCTACTTACAAGGATTATTTCAAGTGTAATGTAGGCTTCAGTTCTCCTCATTTCTGGTTTGTGAGAAGAAAGACTTGCAATTCACACACTCATCAGAAAGATGTCATTATCTATAGCAGAAGAGACACTATTACATCTGCCACCTCAGGGTACACTAGGATTAGTCTGGCTTAAAAGCTATCATGCTGGAGAGCTCTAAACACACAAGTGGATCACTACAGAACATTCAAGTGTGCAGTGCACAGTATCCTCCTTGTTCCCTTCTTTTTTTTATTTCATTTTAACTGAAGCTATTACAATTAGCAGCTCTCAAAGCTATTCAGATGAATAATTAAAAATAATAAAAGGTATTTATTCACAAAATGATATATGACACAAGCTTAAGGCCCAAGAGCAGCAACAACAGCACAGGCAGTAACAGAGTAGGTCACTGCATCTCTACATGAGAGCAACGACACAGTCCAAGAGGACATCAGCCAAAGCACAGCACCATCTTGGAGAACATCTACGTAAGCTGAAAATCTCCATTCCCGGATAAGTGACTCACATTAGCCTGAAAGTCAACAGGTATTCAAAAGGTGACAGAAAATCATCTTTAAGACTCAAATTGAAGGATTGGAGTATGAAGCAGTCTTCTGAGCTGCTTTTAAAAATAACTTTATGAGAGAGTTTGGGGGAAAAATATATCTTTGGGTACTGCGGTCAGGGTCCTGCTAACAAGCAATAGCGTTTGATGAAAGTTGGCAGATGTTTCAGCCATAGCATAGATTAGACTAGAAAAGAATACCACATAAAAGGCAGGAATTTTATTGCATAGAAATGTGAATATAAAGAAATGCAGTGAAAAAATAAATGTATGTAAGTCCCAGAATTAAATACCTATCGATAAAAAGAAACCCTTCTGACATTTATAATTGTCCTTTAGAACACTGCAACAAAACCACATTATTTTCTAACAGATATGCAAAGTGCAAATAGGGTTGACACAGACTAAACAGTCAGAATCAAAGCTACACTGTCAGTGACGCTTATCACACACAATGTTATCCAAGCGGTGATTTAATACACAGTTCTGGCCATGACCTTCTTGATCCTACGTGACCTCCAGTTTCTGCTATTGGATGTTATATTACATTCTGACACATACATACATTCTTCATACAGCCACATGAAAGATCTTCTTTGCAGGAGAAAATAATTGAGATGGCTATATTAAAATAACATAGACTTAAATTTTATTTTTCTAATCTTCCCCAAAAGTAGGAAGTTGACCCCATCTAAACACAAAAGCAAAAAGGTAGTTATCACATTGTCATGTTTTAGAAAATGAGACGTTTTTGCCAACCAGCAATTGAACTCACATATTTCTACATTCTTCAACTTTTCACCATAACAGGAACATTCCAGCCATGTAATTTCGATGGTCAAACTTTCAAAAATACACACTAATTTTTCTCCAAGTGCATTTTTTTTCAAACCTGCTTTTTTATTTCCTCATTTTTCTTTTTCTCCCTCTACCTTTAAATGTTACTCATCATTTGGCCTCCCATTGAAAAGGCAATACTGGACTGCCCAAACACAAAGTTAGGTTGTGCTAATTCTGCATTCTTTAAGCTGTTGGAAGACAGCTCACTAGGGTAAGTGTAAACCATTCCTGCCATAGCCCAGCAAAGCTTCATTTAGTCCCTGAAGGCACTATGGCAGGATTAGGTGGCTGGGAGCCATCTTTTGAATCATAAACCGATAAAAGCACCCTCTTGTGTTTATGAATGGCACAAAGTGTGATACAGACTAGAATGGCCACAGCAAAGCATCTACTTTCCACACAAAATGCTGGGCTGTGGGAATCATCGCAGGAACAACCACATAAAAGAAATACATAAAAAGTAAACTTCCCCAGAAGAGCAAGGTAGGAAACAGTAGTAAGTCTATGACTCAGAAGACCAAGCTGCCTTCCAGAGGGCTCAAAAGCAGTTCAACAGTGCACTGCACCTTGCTTGCAGCACTAGGTGAAATTACGATTATAGCCACAGTCTCAAAGAAAGGAAGGAAACCACCACACAGGTATAAATGCAGATAGAGTTGATTAGTTAACATAAACAAATGAACATTTGATAGAATGCCTTCATGGATCTGACCCTGGCTTGAACCTTGAAAGTTAAGCACAGTCGCTGAAGAGAAGCGCACTCAGCACAATATGGAATTTGAAAGTCAGAGCAGGGCAGGCATCATAAGCCATACTCACCTCTAATGTCTGCATTAGCGTGGGCTTAATTGCATCTTTCATCAAAACTGCCAAAGCACCTGTTACTCCCTAAAAAACAAAAGAGTGAATATTTTAAGTAAGTCAATTCTAAGGTGCAACATTTCCAAGCTACACTTAAGCTTACAGTTGAATAAACCTTACAGTTCAAGGGAAAAAGAAAAAGTGTGCTCAGAAATTATAAGCAGTGCTGCATAAAGAATTTATTTAGATATTACCTCAAGACTTCTAATATAATGTATTTACAAAGTGTGTCAGAAACAATAATGATTTTGTTCTGAATACACTTAAAAGGTAGCATGCAATTATTTGTCCTATTTCATGGAGAGACCAGAAACAATTATTAAGTGACCAGCAGGAGGATGCTCAGGGAAACAAAAGATGAAGTGGAAGCAAAGGCCACTGAAAGATGAGAAAGTAAGAAGGCAATAACTTGCTAAAACTGCCTAAAGAAATGACAGATGTATGTCTTTCATGACAGAATCAATAGCATGAATCAATAGCTACCAAAAACCAGAAAGGGTGTTTTTCAAGACTTGTACAAATATACATATAACAGACATAGAATGAAAGCTGAGACTAAGGGCAGATAATGAATACATCATAGGATTAAAAGTTAGAGGTGCCTGACTGTTGTGATAAGAGCACAAAAGGAGCTGAGTGAATTGCTGCATTTTCGTTGCAAGAAATCTTACTCCTCCCTAAAAATTTTGTTGGAAGTATAAATTTCATGTTGACTGACTTTAAAATCAATAAAAGTCATGACATCCCTCTGTACCAAAACTCAATGCCCATTTTAGAAAAAAAAAAGGGCTACAGGGTGTGCATATCACTATCTGACTATATGTGGAGTGCTGTCTAGAAACCACCAGCATATGTTCAAATTTCTTCCTAAATTACTTTGATTTTGAGATGATGTGTTTTGTTTTGAAAGAACTAGATCAAGTTCAAAGAAACCGCAGTAATGTTATAAAGAGTGGTTCACAGACTTGCCAGAGAACACAAAAAATGAATTTAATGGTTTTTTTGTATTGAAAAAAAACATTAAAACCAAACAAAAATCCTAGCAGCTGTAAATTGTTTAAAATGAAGGTTGAAAAACATGGGTACATTATCTGAGTAGCCTATTAAGGCATGAACAAAAATATTCAAATAAAGAAGAGCAAGGAAAATAGCGCCTGTGTAATTCTCAACACAGCTTCTATCAACTAATCCAAAATTTGAACAGTCAAAGTCTGTGTGAAAATTTTGATGTCAAACAGATAAGAGACATAAAAGTACATGGTGATTATATAAGTACAGTATTGTATAAAATTAAATTTTCCCCTCTTTGAGCATCACATCTGAGCATGGACTTCAGAGGAAAATGAAGCAGAATATTTGGCCTTGGATATAATTGAATTGAAACCTAAATAGTAGAACTGGTTTCTACTAAAGTAGTGTTTCATATCAAGTGTTTCCTTGGAGGACTGTGAAGGAGAGAGAGAAGGGAAAGATTTTTCTTCTCTCTCTGCATCTCCCACTATCTACAAAACCCAACAGATTCACAAAGACATAATATGAGAAACTGGTAGCAAAACAACATAGTTTTTCATCTTTTGAATTAGCAAAAAAATAGATTGCTGTTTCTTAATATGTTAATTTTAGAAGCTAGGATTAAAACTTAAGGAAACATAAGCATGCCAGCTCTGTCAGAATGTGTGAGGCTCCATCCCTTCTATAGAAAGAGCCTGGTACTATGCTGCTCATATACCCAAATACTTTTATTTCTGAAGGAAAAAAAAAGCCAAATGGAAAACTTTACATCATATCTTCCAACTGGCCGACAGCGAGGATAACTACCTGAGCAGCCACAGATCAGCCCTAAATGACAAGTGTTAATTCATGCCAACTGTAGCCACCAGACCACTCAAAGTAAGCATGCAAACATCTATCTGCTGACCCGAGACACAGTGACCGGAAAGAAGACTTAGGGGATGGGGAAGTAAAAAATAAAACAAAATCGGGACACTTCTCCCCCAACCTCCTCTCCTGCCCTTTCTACATAATAAAGGCTCAAATCCTGTCTCCTTTGCTTTCTGACAGTTCTTCACCAGTCTGACAAAAATAATGAAGTAATCCAAATACTTCCTCTGCATTTTAACTTTTTGGGAGATATTAGCTATGCATTATTTGGGAAATATTAGATATGCATTTTGGACACAATCACTTATTCTATCTGAAGCTGAAAGCAAAGGAGAAAAAGCTGTAAATACTCCAATTGGCACATCTCATGTCTATCTGCCATCCATGGTTCTTAAACAGGCTTGGTGTCAACAGCAGTCCTTAAATGCTAAACAAATAAAGTTTTCCTACCTATCTGACATGACTCTGTGAGAATAAAGTTTTTATTTCTTTATATCCTCAATCCTCCAAGTTCTAGTAACATTTCCTACAGCTCTCTCCAAGTCCTGGATCTGATTCTCAAAGCTATTTAAGGAATCAGGTTCCTATTTCCAATTCAGAAAATTCAGATAAATTTTTTATAAAAGAATAAGAGGCTTAGGGACTTACACACCAATTAAGCACGTGAGAGCTCAGAGATCACTAGTTTTCCACTAACTCATTATCAGAAGAAACAAGTGGGGCTCCGAATTGAATGTATACAGACACTCAACTCTTCTGGATTTCCCCCTGGAACTGATCCCAACTACTTCCGAAAATAATACTCCTTCCATCTATCCACCAGCCATCGGGGCAGGTATGCTCTGCAGGACAGGAAAGATCATAGAGTACACAATAAAAACACTGGAAAGGCAAACTTAGATGAAGAAACAAAATAATTTTAAAAAAAATTCCAGTTGAGCAGTCTCTGAAGTCTGTCAAGAGTGGAAACGAAAGCCAGCAGTAGATGACAAGGAAGGTGATTGAAAGCAACTACTGTGATTGAAGTTACACAGACTGAAGGGTAGAAAAAAACCCTTTTCTTTGTAAGAAAAATAATGAAGTACCTGTAACTTACCTTCATTTGAACCTACAGTGTCTAACAAAATAATATTTTCTGCAATTTCAGTTCCGTAAAGAATTAAACCTTAAACCACAATCTGAGAAGAACTGCAACTCCTTTTATTTGCAATGAACTATGTACACAATGTTTCTGATGAACCAGAGAATAAAATCTCTCCAGCTGACAGTTCATTTATAAAAGTAAATATGGAGCTGGGTTTTTTTGGTCCTCTAATTACTGAAATCTAATGGTATGGCATGGAAAGTAAGCAAAGAAGTCTTATTTTAAAAAATAGTGATATATTTATTTAATATTTTTAATAGCTGCTGAAATACTGATCTAGGGCATATATACCCATTTAGTTTCACATAAAAATATGGCATGTGTCCATCAGAATTCTACCTCACTGTAAAAGCCAAAAAGCAATTAAGTCTTCAAAATACTGTACAATGAGCACCACATTTTGGCAAAGACTTCTGCATATTCCATTACAGAGGACAGACATTTAATCCATTACTCTTGTGGAAGGACTCTTCTCAATTCATGAAATATTCGATTTATCTTTTTTTCTATTACTCCTAGCCTGTCTCTGCATATGGTTTATATCTGCCAATGTGTATTTTAGGTTTTACTATTGTATTATTATAAATATATTGCATATAAAGTAAAAATTCAGAGAAATTGTGTTTTTGTGAAGTACTTTGTGTGTATATCTGGAAACAAATCATGGAGAAGGGTTTAGTGGTTTCGGTCCACGTAGATTCCAAAGAACTAAAGAAAAATGTCAAACATTTAAACTTGCATAAATTCAATCTGTATAGGATATATAAAACATGAACCCCAGAATTTTTTCAGTAACATGTAGGATTGACCCATTATTCAGGTTGTGTGGTACTTCCCATGGCAAAGCTGCCTTTAAAATTTCTTAAAACTACATGCAAATGCAGTTCTTTGGGCTACAATGTTCCACGTCAAGGGACTATAACAGATTCAAGCTTTTAAACTCGATTTTGTTTTACAAAAATTTAAGTCAAAATCACTGAACCTGGATTAAGAGCATTCCCAAACCTTTTATATTGTTTTTTCTATATTTAGAATAGGAGATCTTTCCTTGAGATCTTTCTTTTCTTGATATCTTTCCTTTCTGAGCTTTACCTCCTCTCTGACGCTGACTTGTAAGGAGGATGAAAATTCAGGGGGAGAATGGCTTCACACCAAACCTCTTGACACATATGAAAATCTGCTCAAGATATAATCCTTGGATTCTATCAACACAGGCGGGGGGAAGCAAGGAAGAGTAGAGACTGAGCTAAAAGTCTAGAAGCAGTAGGTTTAGTTGCAAGCTGTTCCAACAGACTGACCACCTGTGGGAACAAACCAGCAACAGAGACGAAATGTTACACAACAGAAATTTATCTTCTTCGTATATATAAATTATGGCACAGTATGGTCTTTGATTATACTTCTGCTGTTGTTTCCAGAAGACTCAACTTTATACAGTACACTTTCACAGTGCGATAGTTAGTAACTGCAGTGCAGTTATTCATAAGCTCTCTCCCTTTGTACAAAGTAAGCAGTATTTAATTTGATAAAGAAATCTTTAAAAACCCACTACTAATTTCCTATTTTGGCGTTTTTTTAAATTTCAACACCAGAGCATCTGACTTCATCCCCAATATCAGTAAGTCTGCTGAAATGAACAATCTTTTCTGTTTTCAGAAGAGAAACCTGCACACACAAGAATCAAACTCAAAAGTATTCACCCATTTTGGCTGCTTGACCTGAAACAGCATGAAATAATTTTTCCTGGTTCAAAGTTCTTGATGGAGTTTTGCTCTTTCCACAAATTTCAGCTGTTTAGGTCCCTAGTATTAAACCTAAGTCCTCCCTGTGCATGGTATTGGAGAACCTCCAGAAGAATTAGAAAGCAGCAGCAGAGCTGCAGATGCTCATAACACACGTCCTTCAGACTGTGATGATTTTTTTTTTTCCTAGGCAGTTCTTCTTTTGTATAATACAGAACACTGCTTTAAAGAACAACGAGAAACACATGTTCAGCACAAGCAACACTATCAAATTATTGAGATGCTAAGCATAGGACGTTTGTTTTAAAAAAGGCCAAAGAAAACCAAATTAGTAGCAGACATTTTGCTGAGCGCTACTTTCATTTTAGGGACACAGTGAAAAAAAGTTTTAAGTTCTTTTCTGTCTACAGAAAAGCAACTGCTTTCATTCATCAAGCTGATTAGCATTAAGTGGTTGAAGGCAGGTTAAATATTTTGCAGTATTAATGTATTAAATATACATACCTTAAATACTTCTTTATACAAAAGCAGTGTCAACATAAAGATCATGCATTTCAAATGCAGTTTTAATTCTAACATTGAATTATGCATATGCCTTATAACGTAACTGATTCCTCACTCTCCTCAATTTGGCCAAGATAAAGTACTCCAAATAAAAAGGAAAAGCAAAACTTCAACAGCTGGAACGTTAAATGTAGTTCTTCATGTCTCCTGCATAACTGAGAATAGTTGATTTGCTTTGAATTTTAATGAAGACTGTACTTAGAAATTTTTAACTTTATTTTTAATCCAAGCAAGCTAAATACTACTTTTTCATTTCCTTATTAAACTGGAATCCATTAAGGCTATGAAGGTGTTCCTGAATTGTGGATTTGCCATCTTTGCTGACAAGGCAAGATACTAATTCTAAAAACACAGTGAGTTTTGTGCAGATGTTCACAAAAAAAGGGAAAAACAGGAAAAACCACACACAGTCTGTGCAATACAGGTAGCCATCACCAACTGGCTGGCATAAGACTACTCCTGGCACAGAGCTGACTGCAAATGTTAACTGGTGGCTTCTGGCTGCACCAGAACCTGCCTTACACAACCACGTGTGAGCTTCGAGCCACTGTCTAATGACTCACAGCCTGGCTACAAGCGCTAGAATGTGATTTAAAGAAAAAACATACTGACTTCTTTCAGAAGCTGAAGTAGGAAATGAGGAAACAGCAACTAATGAAGGTAAGGAAGAAGAAAAAAAAATTTAATGGTGTAAAGAGTTAACCTAACCAGTATCAGCAACCTTTGAATTAAGAACAGCTTGTTTCCATTCTGATTTAGTGGTATAGGTATTCAATGTGGTAACTATCATTGTAACATCTGAGCAGACTCTGCAAGTACAGTAGCAAACATTATCAGCTCTCTCAAATAGGAGTGCGCACTTTGACTCCCTCCAGCACCAAAGTTGTTTGCCTTAAGAATTGCAGAGAACGATCCAAGTAGGTTATGGAGACCAGAGACTTCCTGAACCAGATGTTACTAGAGTTGCAGAAATGAATTCTACATCTTGTTCTCATTGCAAGCAGGTTTTGGCCCAGAAGATGATCTTTCTTTGATATCTGACTGTGCTGTTCAAAGCAAAATCTTTGGCATGCACCTGCTTTTTTAATGATTCAAGAGGCAAAACAAACACATTTGAGGTTATTCACAGGTCTCTACAGCACTGAACATACCAAGTCCTCCGCTGTTACTGGTTCTCCTTTCTTGTCATTAGCCACCACCATTTTCCCCAGTCTCTCTTTCATATCTTGAGGGCTGGTGGTAAGCGCCAGGATGGCCATAATTTCACTTGCAACAGCAATATCAAACTGAGTCTGCAAAGCAGAAATAAGAATCATGAATCCAGTCACAATCAGCTCAAATACTCACAGGGGGTCATCAGGAATGAATTCAGGAAAGATAAATTTCACATCGGAATTCAAACAAGTTCTAAATGGTAACCTACAGCTTTTGAGATTACTCAGACTACAGTAACTTGTGCATATAGATTGGAGAATGAGATGCTGGAAAGCAGTCCAATGGAAAGGGACCTGGGGGTCCTGGTCATTGGCAAGTTGAATACGAGTCAGCAGTGCCCTGGCAGCCAGGAGGGCTATCCGTGTCCTTGGGGGCATCAGGCAAAGCATCACCAGCCGGTCAAGGGAGGGGATTGTCCTGTTCTGCTCTGCACTGGGGTGACCTCACCTTGAATATTGTGTGCAGGTTTGGGCACCACAGTATAAGAGGTTTTTTGTCTTGTTTTAATTATTTTTTTTTCCTGTAATGATCTTCAAAAGCTTTTTACTCTGGTTTCAAAAACATTCTTGTTACATTTGATCTTTTTTTTTCTACACAAACTCAAAATTTAGAGTCTATGCTGCTAGGTCTTGTGCTTGACCTATAAAATGTAAAATATATTTTTGTTCCTTTTTTTTCCCCTCAGTGAACAAATACAGAAGTTAAAAAATGCCAAGAACTATATATGGCAACAGTTCTATTGCTCTTACAGAAATACATTCATCCTGTGCAGCATTTCAGTACTTTAGTTATAAGCAATAGTATTTATTTTTCTTTAAGAACTTACAGTATACATTAGTAATATTTGTACTAATTTACTATTAGTCAAGCTCAGGTCACCATGCTGTCAGAACATAAACACAGAAGAAAGAAAAAGTCACTAATGTATTACGTGATAGGAAGACAATGTTGGCAGGGATCAAGAACTGCAATTTTCTTTAGCAATCTTTCGATCTCTAACAATTAAAATCTACACAAAAGTTTAGTCATTGACATCCTACTGCTATCTACGTAAGAAAAAAGCCCCCGGACTCTTTCTGTCAGACCTCTAGCATATGCATCCCATACATGTCTGACTGTTACCACAGGAATCTGTTTAAATTGAGGGCTTTGCCTGTTTCGAAGAACTGTTCAAACATATACCCACCACTCCTATCCAATTGCTTTAAGAGCTTCTGTCCTTTTTTAACCTATGTTCCCGCTTTTAGATTTTGTCTTGACAGCCCAGAGCATCCCTATTCAGGCTGACCTGTATGTACCTGCATGTTTAGTCAAAACTTCTGAAGACAACTGATCACTTTTCTGTATTGGGAACAGGCAGGGAGACATACATACAACAGAAAAGAAAAGTAATTCTGTAACTGAAACTTTTAGTATAGGGATTCAAAGGAAATGCTGAAGTTACAAAGCAGATTTTTCTGTATTCTCTGGAAGCAGTTCTATATGCAATGGACATTGCTAGCATTGTGATGACATGGTTACTACTATCTTTTCTGAAGCAGAGAATGTCCTCAGTAAGTCATTGCAGCATATATAAGACAAGAAATAAGCCTGAGAAATCCATGCCCAACCTGTATGAATACAGTCTATCAGAATGTTTATCAGAGGACTCCCCTAAAAGTTTTTATAATAATTTTTTCTATATAAACCCAAAAGGATGGGAAAAACAATCCCAGGTAGATGCTCAAAGAGTGACATAAAATTTAATGGAAAAAACCAGGCACAAAACCCAGTGGTAGCAGGTGCTATTTTAACTCTAATAACCTTTATACACCTACGAAGTGCTGACAGAAGCCTAAGCTGTAAAGTCAGTTTTCTGTTGATGAAAGGATCCACCCACATGGATTCAATTGCAGGATCAAGGGCATCGGTCATGTAATACTCTTTAGAAACCACAGCATCCCTGTTCATTAAAATTCAGACTTTTGTGCCTGCTGTGTGCTGCCATTTTACACAGGTGTAATTGATTTTAAGAGTGCTAGAACATCACTCCAAATATTTATAAAATGCATCTGTTAACGATGAAGTCCTGTTTTCTCTGGATCTCCGGCTAGGCTCTGAAATGAGTTTTCCTAACTGTTAACTATTTCTTGAGTCACTAAGTCCATGTTAAAATGTGAATAGATATAACATATCAATATTGAAAGCATTAATTTTAGCCCAAACAGTACAGAAGCAACATTTGACAGCCATATGTCAACTAGAACCCGTTAATAAAATAGTCCACGTTTAACTCAGCAGTACAATTATGGTGGTAAAATGCTGCACAATAAGGCTGGTGAAACCTGGCTTAAAGCTAATAATTACACTGAGTCACTGAAATTAATCTAAACATATGAAAAGGTTTCAGGTGTTGAAGGAACTTGAACCAAGTATAACATTTTGTAGTCCCAGCCCATTATCAGAGAAGACTATTAGCTAATTCTGAGTTTCCTGTAAGCTATAGACAAGACAAATTTCTATTCTATGTGTTCAAAACCAAAACAAGCAGGCATTTCTAGTGGAAGTTGTCCCTACTTATGGCAGAGGGGTTGGAACTAGGTGGTCTTTAAGGTTCCTTCCAACCCAAACCTCTCTAGGATTTTATGATTCCTATTCGAAGTTCTTCTCTCCAATTTAACCGCTTTACCTGCTGAGTTGAGCAAAAAGAAAAAGAGCACTATGTTTTGGTCTCTTTATTTAGGCACAAGGCCTAGAAGAGGTCTGAAATTATAAAGAAAAATTAAAGCTAGGATTTCCAAAATGTGTGAAAGCCTTATCTCTGCCACAAGAGCTATTCACATCAAAGCAGTCAAACCCTCATGAATTTCATGATCCAGAATGTTAGATTACAAGATCTTCATCGAACTAGGAGCAACTCTGTATCATCACAATGAGTTTGTTCCACCTGACCCTGCTATCCTATAATTACTGTTTCAGAAATGGATTTATATACATGACACCAGAATAGTTCTTCAGATGGTGTTGGAAGAACCTGGTTTTCAATTTATCAGCAAGTTCTTTAATAAATTTCCAGAAGCTTTTATATAGTAACATAGGTTGGCTTTTTACACCAATGAAAAGTATGCATTTGCTGAACTATCCCTTACAGCCCACATAGTAAAAGTAAGCACATGCTCAAAGTTCTTACAGTTTAGATTCTAAGCTGAGATGCATGAGAGGGAAATGAAAACCCTGAATAAAAAGCTAATTTTAAAACTATTTTTAACATTAAATTTAAATGTAATTTAAATTACATGTATCCTATATAAATTGTTAAACTTAAAAAAAGGTAAGAAAAATCACACAAATTAACCTTATGAGGGCATCAAGGCATCTCTTACAGGACAATGTTAAACCCCTAACATATGCAATTTTTTCAAGGGCTTTCAACACAGTAAGGAATATGCATTGATTTCTTTTTCTGAAACTTCAGACTCAGTTAATCATTTACATAATCAGTTTCACTGCAAGATTACTATACAAAAGCAACAGATGTTAACATTGCAATTCAAAGCATGCAGAAAGAATTGCAGAAACATCTCTCAGCTTCTAGAGCAAAGCTTGTTCAGAATGTGATCTATTAACTGCCTGTACATACCTGACGGACAAATCCTTTCTCCGTATTTGCCTGCCCAATTGTTATTTTGCGCAGGAATCTGTCATTCGTATCCACCACTGAAACAAGGGAATAGCAAAAGCAAAACATGTTAACAATGACTTGGAGGCCTGGGTTTTTCAAGACATACCTCCTGCTATACCTGTAAGATTCAACTCCTCAAACTGTGTAACAGACAGCCACACTCCTGCACGTTGGCATTGGCACTGACTTGGTTTCTCCCTTCTAGATGATACCATTAGGTGACAGGTCAAAACAACTCAAGTACAATTTATCTGAACAGTATTTGGAGGTAACAGGTTCTTAATCTTCTAATGTACAACTTAATATTTTACCTACGTAAGAAAAATCTCTCTTAGTAGATACAATGCACTAGACCTACTTCAAATCGTGTGCCTCATCACTGACTTGTTAAGAATTGATTTTAAGACTGACTGTTGTAGGTTAGACCTGGTCTGTTTCTCTTTTAAAGGATGATTATGTTGTCAGATTGTTTCTTCCAGACAAGTCTCTTTCACACACATCACAGTAACTAACTCCACATTGAGCCGCACAGCATTCAAAGGAAGATTTTTTTTTTTCCCCCAACTGTCAAGATAAACCATCTGCTATTTAATACAACTTCAATTTCAGACAATTGTATTTCTAACCTGGAAACACTTTTGGTGTTGCAAGGGCATGTCCAAATCATCTTGCGGAATTGCAAACTTCACCAACAATCACCGCAAGCCAAGTTCTCCAATTCTGCACTTACAACACTCAACTTCAAACCCGCCTTTGCAGCAGCCAAAATGAAGGACTGAGAATAATCGGAGAACTGATCAGGATGCTTCCTAGAAAGAAAGATTAGGAGGATGTCCTGCATTGTATCACTGTCTCTGAAGTGGATTTGACAGATGGGTCACTCAGTGAATAGCGAATTGGCTGGATGGTCACATTTAAAGTTGCATTTAGTAGCTCAGTGTCCAAGTGGAGACCAGCGATGAGCGGTGTTTCTTGGGATTCAGTATTGGGACCGGCACTGCTTAACATCTTCGCAGCGACACGGAGAGTGAGATGGAGTGCACGCTCAGCAAGTTTGCCAGTGACACCAAGCTGTGCAGTGTGGCTGATGTGCTGGACGGAGAGAAGGGATGCCATCCAGAGGGAGCTGGACAGGTCTGAGAGGTTGGCCTTTGCAAGTCTTGTGAAATTCAACAAGGCCAAGCGCAAGGTCCTGCATGTGGTTTGGGGCAATACCAAGCACAAGTACAGGCTGGGCAGAGAATAGATCAAGAGCAGTACTGGGGAGAAGGACTTAGTTGGTAAGAGCCAGCAATGTGCCCTTGCAGCTCAGAAAGCCCAGTGGCCTGGGCTGCATCAAAAGAGCATAGCCAGCAGGTTGAGGGAGGTGATTCTCCCCCTTTACTGTGCCCTTGTGAGACCCTACCTGTAGCACTGAGTTCAGCTCTGGGGCCCCCTACTTTAGAAGGATGTGGACCTGTTGGAGCAAGTCCAGAGGAAGGCCATGAAGATGATCAGAGGGATGGAGCACCTGTATTACGCAGACAGGCTGAGAGAGTTGATGCTGTTCAGCCTGGAGAAGGCCCCAGTGAGACCCTGTATCACTTTCCATTACTTAAAGGAGTCTACAAGAAAACTGGAGAGGGACTTTTTACAAGGGCATGTAGTGATAGGACAAGGAGGCATGTCAATCCCTACAGAATGCAGAAATAGAGCCTTTCTTTCTTACAGGCTCTGTAGTTCCAGAAATGTTTCACTTTGCACCAATCCTAAAATAAAGGGGGGAAGATACTCAAACAGTTCAGCCTGTAGCTTGGCATTTAAGTCAATCTTTCAGCAGATTTGAGTTGTGTTCATTTATAAGCAGAGAATCAAGGAACCTTGAGAGAAGTTCTCTGTACTCAAGGTCTGTGCAAATCAGCTCCTTCCACTTCTCCTGCTGCTTTTAGAAATTAATAAATTTGTCTGTAGAGAAAAGGATGACATAATTACCCCAAAACAAGAGAGACTTCAAATCTCAATCTTACTCAACCCCAATTCAGGGTTGCGAGTGAGCTGGAAGAAAACCAAGATTTAAGGCACTTCCCCCCTTCTTGGGCATTTCTCTTGGGGCTGTTGTAAATACCATACATGCCTTCTTCCCACTACATGGTATGTAGGCCCCTAATTTCTTCAGGAATTCCATTTAAGGGATGGTGCAACACAGATTTGGCTAACTCAGTGTGGTTTCTATTTATATACAGCCATACTCTAAAATACTACAATACTGGCAGAAATTACAGGACGGAGCCTGGGACATGGAAGCCGTAGCTTCGTACCAAGCTGTGGTACCATATGCCACAGTGAAGTCATACAGCAAGCTAATCTCTCAAGCACAAACTCTCCCCTTCTCCTCCTAGGAAGCTCAGTCTCACAAGCAGCCTTAAGCAGATTTAAGTGTCTTTCCTGCCTACCCAGGCACTGCCGAGGGCAGGAACGAGCCTTCCCACCAGCCTGGACAGCCAGTGGGCTGCTTTTTATCTGGTCCCTCCTAGTGAAATCATGTAACCTGAACACCCTTCCCGTGAAATTGCAACTGCCCCTGCAACTCCTGGTCACTGGGATATACTTACTTTCTCACTGTGGTCATTCATTCTCCAAGAAGATTTCAATAACTGCACTACGTAGTAATAAAACAAGAAATAACTTGTTTTGCCACAAAAGCAATTTTTCCTTCTCCAAATTTTCCCTCTTTCTTTGCCCAAAGTAAATGTTTCACAAAAGTTTAGTTCCAAACAAGTGCTAGGTTTAATGTATCCAATTCTTTATTCTCTAGAGATGTAAGCCGAATCCAAATACCAGCAGAAGGATAAGTAAGGGGAAGCTGTCCTGCTTTTCAGCATGTTGTACATCTTCAAGTTAGTATAAGGTGACAATGAACTTTAAGCTTGTGACAATTCTATGGAAACAGGTCCCAACCAAAATTAATTTTCAGAAAATCTGATAGCTTACTCTTCTTCCCTACAAATTCCCTGGTATGTAACAAGCTTCACGGACATATGGACTGTGGAAACAGTCCTAAATAAAACATTTTGCAAGTTATCTAAAACATTCCCAAAGCCAGTATTTTTTTTCTGAAATGTTTAAGGTATATACATCATATAGAGCTTTGTGGAATAGAAATTTCACTAACATTCTTTGAGATGAATTAAATAACTCACTTGAGGTTAACAGCTGGTGAGCAATGTTGCCTCCTCCCAAACCCATGCTGATAAAAACGAGGAGTCATATTACATTAAATATTTATATTACTCCTTCATCCTAATACAGGTCTTTTCCAGACACACTGCGTGACTAATAAAAAACATCTTATGCCACATCCCCAGAATTATTTTGAGAAAAACATCTCAGGTCTGAGATGACATGCACACAAAGGGCAGAGTAAAGCATGGCCGAAACTCCTCCCTTCTCAACAGATTCACTTTTTTCTCTAAGCATCACTATACGTTCCATTTAACAATCATTTTTGAACTAATAACTTCAGTGTTTGAGAACTAAGGACGAAAATAAAAATCAGTGGTATTTAGCTCAAAACTTTATGCAAAGTTTACTTCTTTAAAAAAGAAAGAGAGATACAGAAGTTGAGGTAAACATTGAAATTTGACCCAGCACTCGAACTAGAAAAAGCAGAGGGGGTTGTCTAAGGGTGGATATCAGTTTATTTGGCAACCTTACCACATCTTTTAGCTGTTCTTCCTAATGAAGCAAACAACTCAAGACACTTCAAAAATAAGAAAAATACATAATTCCTTAAGCCTATTTAGTCTCTTGAGCTACCCAGGCTGCTGAGCTGGAGAGGATGAGGGATCCAAATCAAGAAGAGTAAGTACAAATAATCTAAAACCATAATAGACATGTTGTGAAAAGAATGGCTAAGATTTGTAAAATGCACAGAAAAGACACTTCCATATATTTGAAGACGTATTACCTAATGTGAGAGACACCAGAGGTGTATTTAAATTTTTAAAGAAACCCGTCTTTCAGAACTTTAGTTACTACAGATATTTGCCCAAGTCCAGAGCAACACGCTACACACGCATTTGTTATGCACCTACTTTTCACACTTGCAAATTGGTTATTCTTACAGTCAGAGAGCAGAAACAGCTCTGATTCAGGTAAAATTAAGCAAAATATGAAATAAGTTAATCATAAACGCAAGCTGAAGTGAGGCTTTCTGACGACCCACCTCTTTGCCATGTTATGGTAGATGGGTCAATATCAAGGCGTGCAAATTTGCTGATCTCCTCTTCTGTTAAAGTCTCAGGATCAGTCTTGTTTATTCCCAGCTTCTACACACAAAACAAATTAAAGAAGTACAGTGAAATGCCTTATGTGCTTCAAATGGTATAGCTGCTCTGGCTTGTCAACACCACACATGGTAAGTGAAGAGTTTCAGTCTTAATAATCCTCTTTCAAAAAAAATGTCATTCCATCCCATAAAGATTTTTTTTTTACATTTGACTTTTTTTTAGATATAAGGAATCATTATACTAAGAATCATTCACAGTAAAATAAGTCAATTATACTGGAAATTATGATGCACGTATTTGAACATTATAAAGCCAAACTATTTTTTACTTAGTTGCAGGTAACGTGAAGAGAGAAATCCATTTCAAATGCAGAGATAACTGGTATGTCATGAGTAACACAAATGAAAACACTCCAAAATTCTGATGGAACAATTTGTGAGAGAGACTCTGCTTTAGAGTCAAGTAGGCATCATCCACATTTTAGTTTACTGACCTGCAACTGAGCAGCACAAAAGCTGTTACGAGAACTTTCTTTTCCTCCCTTCCCAAAACAGAAGCTGGTACTACCTCTATCCTCCCTTCCACCCCCCAGTACCACGTGTGCACATGGCAGCTGTCCATTGCCAACGACTCTGAAACACCACCAGCCAGGACTCATATGCCAGCAACAAACATGGAACTGGACACAGAAGACTGAAGCTGTCCTTAAGGGTCATATTCAAGGGGTTCATATTCTCTTTCTCCTACGCTAGTGGACTGTTTTGCACTCTAGGTATGTATCAAAATGGCAGTCTCAAATCCAGAGATGTTATTCATACATGAGTTGCACAGGAAGCTCTTCTGGAGGCATTTAGGAAGCAAGATGGGATGCAAAAATACACTGTGCACACAAATGTACTTCTACTCCTCGAATAAAGAACACTGTCAAACTGACATCAATAAAGCCCCAGGAGAACACACTGTAATAAAGGTTCAAAACCAAAAAATATTGCAAAACCAAAGAATGTAAGCTTTCAAACGTGACTCTACCATAATAGGAAAAGTATTTCAAAACCTCTAACTTTAATATTTCATCAGAAAAGACACAGCATTTAAAAACATTACTGGTTTACTTCAGGAGAAAAGAATAGCAAAAATGTTAGATATGAAAATAATATCAGACCCAGATCCTATTACTCCAAGGATGTTGCTTTCAGAAAAGTTTGGGCTTGATAAATTCATGAGGGTTGATACAAACTCAGTCCCATACATCAAATAATTTTAAACAAGCTATGTAAGAGAATCCATTTTAAGAAGAGACATAACTGAGGAGAGACTGTATTAACAACTTACTCTCAGACGGGCAAGCTGAATAGGAGAAAATCCTCTCACACCATTAACTACTGGAACCAGCCTATTATACAAAGACTAGAAAAAACACACGTGAAGTTAACGAAAGAGAAAGTTATACACACAAGAACTTAGTGAAAGAAAAAGTTATAAAAAGCTAATTATTTTCAGATTTCTTCTGCCTAATTTCAGTAAGAATCTTACAGTCACATAAGTTGTGGACTTCTGGTTAGCCATTTAAAAACCAATTCTGAGAAGGTGGAAGCCTTCTGAGCAATCTATATGTCTAAAATCCAATTACCAAAAATTACTGGGTTTCTACGTTTTACCAAACAAAAAAAAAAGTATTAATTTTGAAATCAGGAACCTTTTAAAACTTAACCAAGGCCCAAATTATTGAAACTGTAATCAACATTTGCAAACTGGCCTAAGTGAACACTTGTGTTGTACCAAGTAAAGGGAATATGACAACTCTGCTCAGTTTTAACATTGCAGCCAGAAAGAAGAGGCTCCTCCCTTTACTTTCTCCCTTCCCTTTGAAGACTCAAGTTAGCATTTGCCTTAAGGTCACAATAGATTTAGCAGAAGGAAAGTTTATTTTTCTCCACAACTCCTTCTTCTTAAGGCACATCATACCCAACTACACATCAGAAGAGTAATTTGTAATTTTAAATGTAGTCTATAAATTACTGAAAAGCATGATATTATATACAGGGAAAACATCCTTAAGACCAATATTTAGTACACCCTGAAATAGCTGTCAATATTCTGAGCATAAGATCCTTATCTTAAAGACTACCTTATGATAGCCATTTGCCAGAAAAATGTATTCTGTAAGGAAAATTTCACAGCCGAACATAGAATGGCTTCAGCAATAATTCCTGTTCACATGGTGAAAATATAAAAAGATAAACAAGTTATTTTGCTTTGAAATGCAGTTTATTGAAAGATCAAGAAGAAAAAAATGCCATGTGGATATGAGAAAATAATTCTCACCTTATCAGACTGAGTGTTTTCGTGCAAGATCCTAGCATCGATAGCAGCAGCCAGCAAATTATTTGCAGCAGTTATAGCATGAATATCTCCAGTCAAATGAAGATTGAACTAGAAGGTGAAAGCAACAAGATCTTTTTAGAAGAAAACATTTAATTTATGAATCTCACACAAATTAGCAGCAGAAATCTGCTTGAGGCTGCAGCCCTGATTAGTCACCTCTTAGTGTAGGTTAAATATTTCCAAGCTGAAAACACACCAAGCCATATGAAGGACTTGTTCCCACCTGAGTATGTGGTAAACTACCCTAAGTTTAGTCAAACAAAGCCACAAACGTCTTCATTCTTTGCTAAATCATTCAAGAATGAGAAGCCAAGGGCTACAGTATCACATCATTAATACTAAATCGGTTTACTGCTGTTAATTACTAATTGACCTGGACCAGAGGTGTAGATTACTGCTGAATCTCCCCCAGAGCACACCACACATGCTGGCTTTGGGGCTTTTGGTATGTCAGTTTTCTGCTAGCTGCAGAACAGCTTGCACCTCACAGGCATGACATCGTTTGACCAACAAAGTTTTACGGAAAACTCCAAAATCGGCATCTTAGATTAAATTAAAACTTGTGTTACACAGGTACTGTATTTCTATGAATGTGACAATGGAAGTCAGAAAGTCAGTTTTAATGGCACTTCAGAGCCGGCTGTGGAGGGGTAGTGACAGCAACCAACACAAGCCCCTGATTGGGCTCACACTAAAGCACAATAGGGGATAAAAAAATAAAACTAAAAATCAAAGCTACATTAGGATTCTTCTTGGACCAGCTGTTCACATTCAGAGTGGTACTTCACCCAGTTCTGGCCATGGAATGGTTTTCCTAAGCTCTTAAATTAGATTCTCTTGGGGTGAAACTGTTACACATTTCCAAACAAGCACTGTGAATATCACAGAATCATTAAGGTTGGAAAAGACCTCCACCATCATCAAGTCTGACTTTCATCTGAATACCATCACGTCCCTTAAACTGTATCACAAAGTGCAAGTTGAGGCTGTCTTACCTCCTCCATGGGGATCACTTGAGCATATCCACCACCAGCTGCTCCACCTGCACAGGAAAGCATACGGTCTCATCAGACTCCCACTGGTTTTGAAAAAAAAAACCCATCTTAAAACAAACAAAGTGAAACATACAGTGCTGATGACACATTTTCAGTATTTTTATTTCTATCAAAAAAGATCAATGATGTACTCAAACCAACAGGATTTCCTTAACCTTGATGGCTTTTCTTCAGTAGATAGTAAAAAGGGAATTACAGATCAGAAATGAAAGCCTACACACGATGGCCGGCGCAGGCTTTGGCTACATAAGGGCTACCCTCTGCTCTTGCCCAGATTTAAGACACAGTCATGCACATGCAGCTTTTGGGTAGTCACATAGCAGTCACAAGCAAGAACTGCTTCTGAATGAAATCTTCACACCCTTGCCTGAGTGCTCCTTCCCCCCTGCCTCTCAGGGTACAAGCAAAGAAATTTGCTGTAGCCTATGCACAAGTTGAGTGGAGGGATTAAAGCACTCACATGCGCCAGTCCTAGCTGAGAAGCACCAAGCAACCAGGAGCCTTCCAGCTGAAATCAAACTTGTTAACTTAAACTTCAGCAAAGCAAAGCAGAGCAGATGGGGAGTGCTTGCCCCGTTAGGCACCAATTTCAGCTGAGAAATGGCAAAAAAAAAAAATAAATATTGCATTACTTCCTATCAGCATTGAAGACAGGCTTGAAATCTGGGTGGGTCTTACCTGGCCCTCAGGCCTCAAAAAGGCAGCAGCCCACGATTAGAGGCGACAGCTCAGGAGAACAGAAAGAAGAGGTTCAGACCTAGCCAAACACATGATGCTGACACAGCTGAACCACACGCACAACTGCTGACTTCGTTGTATTGATTGGAAATATCCAGTATGGGCTCTTCCTCGAGGAATAATTAAACAATAACATTTATGGACATATTGAGAGAGTCTCCAAGTAGAGGGGTGGCTGGAAGGGTGTGCACCCACACAAAATTCCTCCTGTCTAATACATTCCTCTGCCTTTCATTACGATTGGGCTCTATCTGCACTATCGATACACGCTGGGTGCGTGAACATAGATATGAACCTTGCACGGGAAGTTGCGTGCAAGACACCTTTAGTTATTAATTACATACGTACTAAAAAAATCAAATCTACTAGCACTCGGGCAATCCACCGAGTGAAGTAATCAGGAAATTAAAAAAGAAGAAATAAAAGAAAAAACACAAAACAAAACAAAAAAGCAGTATTTCCTTTTAATCTGAAAGAGGTCATAGGTTCTGCAAATGTTATGTACCTTTAACTCCAAAAGTAGGTCCTTGAGAAGGTTGTCTCAGACAAGCAAAGGAATTAATTTTAAGGTGTGCAGTAAGTGCCTGAACGAGACCAACTGTGACTGTGCTTTTCCCCTCTCCTAGGGGTGTAGGGGTTATTCTGGCAAAACAAGAAAAAAAAAATTAATCAAATTCTTTGCTGATGTCAGCCTGGCTAAGGATATCTGAACCTAAAGCTTTTGATTTCAATGAAGAATATTTGTACAGCAAATTTCAATAAGATTACTTTATCTTCACAAAAATACTGCCACAATGCTAGCCCCTAGCTCAAGCTGAAATGCTAACATACATGTGTCTTCTATTTAAGCACTTTACTATCATAGCAGAAAAAGAGAAGATTATTTTGGCAAAAGTTCTGAAAAGAATATATTGAATTTAGACATTTTTATTACAGCACAAAAGTCTCACCAGTTTCATTAACAAACCATCCATCACAATACTCTAAGCATGTATTAATACTTTTCCGTAGTAATGCATGAGATCTTTTATTCCCACTGCTCAAACTTTGAAGGAAATAATAAAATATTTTAAATTAAATAACCAACACTTTTGTTTGTAGAGCTCTATCCCTCTCCAGCTTCCATGTCATCATAACCCTCAACAATGAGAGATCAACTGCCTTTCAAATAAAACAGGACACAAAATTCACTATATTCAACTTAACATGATTTATTTTACACTTGAGTTTCATGATATTTTTGCAGATTTAAGGGTGATAAGGGACACTGACAATCACAGTCCACACAAAAGCATCGTACTACAGCAGCTCCCACATCTATACCAGACGGAATAGAATTTTATAAAGATATCCAATCTCAAATCAAAGACTCTAACCTCTACTGTATTCTTGTCCCTAGAGAAGACTCGATTCTTGTCCCTTTAATGAAGGGACAACAGCTGATTTTGCAAGTAGAACACTTATCAGCCTTCAGTGAATGAGAGACACCTCAGTTTAAGTGATGTTCTTCCTACTTCCAACATCATCACACTTGTTTACGATTCATGTTAAAATTCTGTGGAGGTGCTAGGGTTTTTCTCCTCTTTCTGTTTTTCTCCCTTGAAGTATGAACACATGTCTCCAAAATGCACTCAAATGATTCATTTGAGGCACAGCATTTCTTTTTCTGACTGGCAAAAGACAAAAGCCCCACCCCACTCCTTGTTCCACTCACATCACTCTCACAAATCCTACTTTATGGCGAAGTGTAACCGTTCGTATCTTTGCTGCCTTTTCTACCTGCAGAGAAGTAAGTACTTCGGTGAAGCTGATGTTAACAACTAATGTTCATTCCCAAGAAAATACAAGCACGCACACACATCATAGTCAAAGGAGAACCCTTATCCTATGACCTCTTCAAAACCTGGGTTAAAACATCTAGATCTAATTAGAAACACTTCCTTTTCCAACCAGTAATTTTTCCAAGATATTGCTAGCCTCAGATCACAATTCAAATAGCATAAAAGCATTGGTATAAGCATAAGATTCAGCATAGTTCAGTAAATTCACAGATTGCCAAAAGCCCTTCTTTGTCCCTCAAATGTAAACAGATGAGAAACATTAACTTTTCACAAATCTATCTTTTACAGAATCATCAGATCCTGGGCTTTTTTTTTTTTTTTTTTTTTAAGAAATCTTCGTTAGGTATGTCTAGAAAAATTTGGGCAACAGGAGGCAAGCCAAATTAACAGCTTTATACTGTTCTAGCAAAAATATTTCCGATTCAGAACTAAAGTTCCAGTGAAATCAATGGAGTTTAGCACACCTCTAAGAGAATCTCTGAGCTTAGACTATTCACTTTGAACTACTCTTATATGTAATACATATGACTTGGTTTACCTAATTTGGACATTTGGTTTTAGTAATATTTTTCCACATTTACAACATCGTATTCACTAACCATCAAACTCTAAAACATTGTCAAGAACTTACTATTCAGACTATTTTATCATCCTAGAATGGCATCCTCCTTTGGCTTAAAAAGAAATTCACAGAATTTTAGCAAAATACCCGTGTAGAGCTAACAAAAGGTGGGAGAACTGGAGCATATCTTTTATCTACTCTCAAAAGTGGTTTTGGTCCCTGTCATCTTTTATCTGTATCAGGCCTTCTTATTTCTTTCTGATCTACTACAGTAGCATAGAAGCCTACTTCAAACTTTCAAGTTTGCAGTTCCTACAAGAATAGATATTTTTAATCTCTACATTGTCAGGACAGGGAGCCCTTGGGGTTTTACTGTTGCCACAACAGCTTCCAGTTTTCCCACCACTATTTTTGCCATCTCCTTTTTGTCCTAGGATCCTTACTTTTGTACAAACATGCTTTCTTCAGAGCACCACAACCAGGTTAATTTACTTTTGCTATGAGTTTCAGCCTTCTGACTACTGTTCTAACACTGGTTTCCCAAAACCCATTCAAATAAGTCTTAGCACAGTTTCTCCTTACCCCTTGTTCTCCTACTATCTCATTCATTTTTGTCTATTGTCCTAATCTCATTTACTTGATCTTCTTATTCCAGATTAAAGCCAGATTTATGAGTAATCCTGAGGCATTACTGCACTCAAAGACTTAA
>JAWWES010000115.1:56571177-56617420 GCA_035583135.1 Lophotriccus pileatus
AAGAAAGTAAAAACTATTTAGCTATTAATTATTTGAAAACAATAACAACAAAACAAAAAGGAAAAGCAACAATAACAAAACACCAAAAAGCAATCTATCCTACTGTGAAAGAGTCACCTGTAATTGTTTACTGGAACCTACCAGTAAAGAACTTTTCACAAACCCCAAACGCTCAGTGTCCACGACATCTACACTACTAACAGAACAACTTGTATTTGCAGTGCTTCCTATTGGTGGCTACCTCTATTTCTGAGCATCAGACACACGAAGCTCACATTCAGAGACAGTATCACTAAGTTATTTAATCAGTTACAGCTCAAAACATGGCGGGTGGCTGACATGGCATGCAAAGCAAGGCATGGACTCTTTAAAACTCTTAGGAAACAAGCCAAAACAAAGATGCAGCCTCCTGTCCAGTAAAGGAAAGGAAATTGGAACAGACAAATACATAACCAAGATGGCATGTTGGTAGTAGCATGAAAGATAGTATCTATTTGTCATAGAAGATAACACACAATCAACTGCAACATTACTAAAATGCTCTTGTAACTTGACTGGCCTATTCTAAAATGACTGTAACATGAGCCAGAAAGCCCTGTGAATTTTCTGAGACAGAACTTTTTCCAGAAAGCAAAAAGAGAAACACACCACTGCTCATTGATTAAACTAACAGGAAGAGATCTTGCCTCTACTGAATTTCCAGTATATTGATATACTCTGCACCAGCTCTAAACCTCAGCTTTAAATATTAGCTAAGAGAAAAACAAAACAAAAGCCTGAAATTAAAAGAAAATTTTATACCAACAATTCCCCTTAGAATGCTTATTTAAAACATCTTCCCTTTTGTACCTGGTCTACTTTGATCAGTTTTTATAAATACAATAATCAATTTAAGGTGTTTTGCAGACACCGAAATACTTTTGCTGGCTACACTACAGAACCTAAACTGTTGTAGCTTAGGTCACTCACTCACATGGGTATAAAATTACAGCTGCCAATGGCTAACTTTAGCTCACTTGTGCAGTGCTGTGTTTTAACCTTATGCAAATCCAGGAGAAACCTCCTTTAAAATGCAGCAAATTTTAATGAACTTCAAGAGACTTTTACAGCCATTTGCATTATTCTTCAAATTCCCTTATATGTTTTCAATCAAAACACAGAAACCCCACCATCGTTTTCCTCCTTAAAACTTACTTTGCCACCTACCAAGCAGTCATCAGCTTCTTGGCAAAGTAAGTTTTCCATAACACTGAAAGCCTTCACTCTTTATGTATACCAAAGCAAAGATAAGAATATGCAGACTTTTTGTTTGTTTGTTATACATCACATTAGCTTACAGCAGAGCTGTTTCTGTGGGAAAGCTACATGAGGTCTCCCAAAGAGAAAATAAACAAACAGGGAGATTCTGTAACTTCCTCACAGCTATGGCAGCCGTTGTGACTCCAGCAAGAACTTTACTGGATATGTGACAATTCTCTTTAAATTTCCTACCTTCGACTTATAGGTATCAGCAGCTTCAAAGATTTTAATGAGTTTATAATTCCGGTGATCCACATGGAAACCAGCCCATGGAGGCCATGGGCAACTGAGTTCACACCTATGTACATATCCCATCCAAGATTACAACTGTCAGAAATATATTTCTGAGCACAGAAGTGTTGCAACTACTGTCACCTCATCGAGGTGAGATTATGACAACATTGCAGTGCACCCTCAGGTGGGACTGGAACTTCTAAATTTAAAAGCACAGATATCACTGCAAAGCTAAAATGACTGAACAAACACAGGAACATACTGAGGAATCCTCAACTACAAACCCTTAAAAGCCGCTAAAGACTCATCCAAGGTAATCCCAATCACGAACTATGTGCAATGACATGACGAATACCTGACAAACTGTCTCAACTATGACTTTGCTTCGGACTGTCAGACAACTCAGTGCATCAGCAAAGGGCTGTTTTCTCCTCTTATTCTTCCCTGTATTTTTCCTTTGTTATATGTTCTCCCTTTTTCTTTGCTTTTAAGTGGCTTGTGGCCCAGGAAACACAGTGAACAGAAATACAATCCAATACATACCTATCAGAAGTAAAATGCAATTCCAAATCTGAAAATTGTATCCCCCAAATATTTACCATCATACAGCTTGTACAAGGCATTAAGTCAGTATTTACTTTCCTACCTTACTGAAAAGGTAGTTCATCTACTACTGCTAGGGGAAAAGTACTGATTTTAAATTTTCCAGCATTCAAAACCTAGCACACTTCGTGCTAAAAGCAGCATCATATCTCATGATGTTCCCACATTATATTACTCCTCATCTTGCATTTTTTAAGTGAATCAGTTTCCAGAATTATCCGGTAAAAGCCACACCACTAGAGCACTTAGAAACAAAATGCTGGAGTATACACATGCATACACTCTAACAAATTTTAGCTGTAATTTCATATTGTGTTTGCAAATATAGTATCTACATGTTTGAATGCATGATTAAGTGACCCTGGACACTAAACTTAGCTAGTAGGTCATGCACAAGCTTTCTTCATTTGCATGTTCTTAGCTTGCAATGAGTGGAGGCAGTTTGAGTTAACATATCCTGAGACATATTATTTAGCACACTAAAAGCCTGTACATGGGCAGTTGAATGCCCAAGAACCAATTACTACATGGTAACTCACGACTCTGTCCCCATGGTGTCTTAACATGAGCTCTATAACAAGCCAAACACAAACAGAGACAATAAAAGAGCAAGAATGGAAAAACGTGAAAGGAATGCTCTCCATACAGAGCAAAATGAAAGTTATGAAGAAATAAAGTCTTCATCGTATTTTTGTGTGACCTGATCTGTTAATCAAACTGCAATTTTTCAGCATACAAGTTTGTATTGGATCAGGCACTTAAATGTATTTGTTTGCATTTAAAAAGAACAAAAAAGACTTTGTAGTTAGTAGCAACTTTTTAAAAAAAGCCATAAATACAGCTATCTTTATAGATAAAGAAATAATTTCAGTTGCATTTTACTGTTCAGAACAAGCAGCTTGGTCTCTGGCATATCAGGAATAAACTAGAAGAGCATTTGCAGCAAATATTTATAATTCCTAGACGCTGTGAAACATTTAAACCCAAATGTGCAATTACAGGCTCAAATGTTGCTGGCTGCATCATGGATGAGGTTGGAGATTTTGCAGTTTGTTGAATACACACACACTTTACACTCCCTTCACAAATGTAAAGTTCCCATCATACATTATAAATATTTCCACCAGACCAAATAACCTGAAGCATAAGCATATATCTTAAATGTGTCCTATGAAGCACCGAAAATTTATTCTGAAGACCTATACTGCACCACTCTAAAAGAATTTCTAAATATCTTTGGTTATTTTGAACAAACACAATAATCCAAATGGCAGGTTTTGGTTGACCTTGTCTTGGCAGGCAGAGAACGAAGGCAACTGAGGATACTATTTCACTCCCCATTTCACTCCCCATTTTCCACACTTCAGTGATAGTCGATTTTCATTGTACTGAACATTTCCCCATCAGATAGAGTTCCCTGCTTTTCTTAAAATCACTGTTGTCTGCTACAGTCATTTCAGGAAATGAGAACAGCTGAGAGCATATAAACACATATTATATGTATATTTTATATGTAAAATATTTCAAAGTAAAGCTTTGAACTCTCTCAGGAGAATGTTCCCACTATCATAGCTACCTTGCCCAGCACTCCTCCTGCAGCAGATGTGGCTTTGTACTAACCCCACCAGATTCAGTGACTTCAGAGACATTAAAAATAGCAACATATTGCATCATCAGGTTGTGTAGGTACCAAACTCAGCTTTGTTTGTGAAATACCATTCAGTATTTGTACATGTTTTATCAACTTAAGAAGATACGATTTTCTATTTGTTCCTATCTGCTCATCTTGCTAGTCATAACTTCTGCATTTCTTCTACATGTATATTGGCTTTCTTCTGTGACAAAAATTGCTTGAGACACCTTCTTTGTAGAAGACAGGAACACAAAGTGTGAAGAAACGTGTGTGCAATCTGACACAACTCAAATCCACCTGAATGGGGCATTTCAACGTGCTATCTTGCACCTCCAGACATTTTCAAATAACCTCTGCTTCTACAAGAGGTTTGCTGATAGAGAAGCCTGGCTCAGTCTGCAGCACAGTGACCAACTGATGCTGTTGACAACATGAGCATGAAAATACATGGCAGCAACTTTCTTCAAATTCAGCCAAATGCTGAACACGTTTTTGTCTCTCCAGTGCAGAAAAAAAAACCCAAACCAAAATAAAACTCTACCAAAGGAAAGCAAGCTCAACCAGCATTTACTTCCTTCTCTTAACTGCTCCAGCATCCCCTAGGAACAACTTTATATGCTGCACTTCTATCACACAGCTTTGAAGAAAGCTTCATAGCTTGCCTCAGCTTTGTAACATCAGGTCTCTCAGTCTACAATGGCTCCATCTCAGACAGTGCCAGAAACCCACTGTGTCCCCGCAAGAAGGCAGTAAACAGTTTGTGAAACACTAGCCAAGGTGAGGAATCAGAAGATCAAGGCAGCTAAGAACAGCCTTCTCCTTCTGGATCAGCCTAAAACTGTATTTTAAACCTGAGTGGTTTTACTTAAAAAGGAAGTGACCCTATAGATTAACTCAGTATATAAAGAACACACTGCAATTTAAATATTAATTAAAACCTACATTTGTTCACAAGTAGAAGTTTCCACTCAGTAAACTGGGTGAATGAAAAAAATTGTGTCACTGAACACAAGAAAAACTCGAAGCTCTTCAGAAGAGAAGTGCATAATTCCTGCTGAGCTTAGCATTTGCTATAATCGTGGGAACAGCAAGCAGGATAAGCCTGCCTGGAGACATGTCTACATTTCAGAGAAAAAACATGGCTTTTTAAACTTTGTAATCTGTTCTTCAATAAAAAAGTATTTATTGTTAATATCAACAGATTAGCATGTAGCTTCTGTTAACATTTGTTTATAAACAGACACAATACAAGCAGCCTTAAATATCCAAGTTAAACAATTAAAATTCTGACAAAACAGTAAGAAAAACTCCATGCACCAACAGATAATATTTCATAGAATCATAGAACAAACTACCTTTTTACAAAATATACTTTACTTCAGTAATAACAATTTGGAAGAAAAGCTGTGTTACTTCAATAAAGTTCAAAACCTGCTCACTTTCAGAGCAGAGCAACATACAGACGAAAACATTCAGGATTCTTAGTTGTGCAGTGTATAAAAAAAGATGTAAGTTGCATGTTTATATTAATATGAGTGTAAAGAGTGGACATTAATGACATTACAGTGAATTCTTACCCAGCAACTAGAACATATTTTCCATCTGGCTGATCCTTTAACCTTTCCAGCAGGGACAAACGTACTTTGGCTTTGGTTTGGCCATAGATCTCAATTTCATCTGTAAGCAATCCTATCTCCTTGGCAAGTACATCAACAGCTTTTGGACTCTGTGCTCGGGAAATCTCAATATCACTGGAAAGGAAAACAAATAGGAGACAGGAGATTTCTCTCAGCTTAGGTGGTCGACAACAGAGCACAAAACAACAGCAAATAATCCAACAATGGAGTTACTGTAATGAGTTTTTCAATCCTCTCTCACATTTTATTAACCAAACCTAAATATTAGCTAACACCTAATATAACACTGAAAATCATGTGCAGTGTTTGTTAATTGTTACAATTTCACAGAGCTCTCTCATTTAATCAGACTCCAAAATATTACGTAATGCTTTCATATCAAGCTAGAGACGTGTCTGCTGGATGCTCAAAAGCATGTCCCACTGGAATGGATGTTTCTGGTTTTGTTTTTCTTTCTCTTCTCCTCCCTCGCAGCGTATTTCAGCACATACAATTTACTGAAAAGTGCATACATTCCTTGGCCAACACTCACACAAACACATTAGCTGTGCCCCAGCGCCAGGCAGGCTCAGCCTCGCTACTCCCCCATGAGGGCACCAATGGAAACAAGGCATTTGAAGACCAACTCATGCACTTCTAAAACACAGCTAAACTGAGGACAGCCACAAAACAGGAGTCTAAAGCACAGGGCTCAGGCCAGACGTCCAGTGAGCTTATGAATACCTCCAGCAATGACTATGAATGGCAGCCGAGGCAAGCACACATCATAGATGACCTGAGGGAAGGTGGCTGTAGGCTAGGGGACACTATTGTATTCGAAATTCCTGACCTAGACCACCTGGAGTCTTTGGATTTAACACTCCTTTATGGATTTTTCATTTGGGAGCTTGACCTAGTTGCCCCTTATGTCCCCATAAGCATTTGGCAGCTGTAAGCTCCTGCAGCAGTGAAGCCCAGGACCCAGCACACAAGATGTGAGGAGTTGTCTCCTTTGGCAACTTAAAAAACACTTTCAGCCTAACCAGGCTAAATTCCTTCCTGCAGTTTCAGTTGATTACAGTATTTTTAAAGATAGAATCTGGCAATGGCATCAAAGCTAATGTCCTGAACTTTCAAACAGTCTGCAAGACCTTAAGTATCCACCAGTGAACACGAAACTACTGGCAGATCTCAGCTCTGTTGTGGACTTTGGCTGTTCTGCATCCACCAGCAAACGATCCGTCTGTGCCAATTTAATTTCTTGCAATTCTTAGAGGATATCCTAAACTGCAACCATTACTCAATTATAATTTTCAAGTAGCCCACTTTTGCACCCTGTAACTA
Organism: Lophotriccus pileatus; assembly: GCA_035583135.1. Taxonomy (NCBI): domain Eukaryota; kingdom Metazoa; phylum Chordata; class Aves; order Passeriformes; family Tyrannidae; genus Lophotriccus; species Lophotriccus pileatus. Next base: position 56,577,907 of record JAWWES010000115.1, read on the forward strand.
AGTGAAACCCAGAAACCATCCATCCAAGCAATGCCATAAATCAGTACTACAGGACAAGAAGTTACTCAAACACAGCACTAACCTGGAATCCACTTTCTTTCAAAGACATACTAAGCTCATCCTCTTTCATAGAAGGATAAACCTTTGGCTTTCTTATGCCTTACTTCAAGCACAACTAGCCATAAAAATGGAACACGAACAGAAGATGGAGTGGTTTTCAAACACCACATGGCAAAGAATAGCTCAAGTTTTCATTCAGAACTTTCTATATAAAAAGTCCCAGAAAATTATTGGTAAGTTGATGACAGTGTGGTCCCTTAAAGGTTTAGGTACAGAAAATTTTCAGGGTGACTATTCTGTTCATCGAGTAATTGATGCATTTGACAAGAGAAGAAGGATGTAGACTAAAATGACGAAGTTAATTTGCCTTTTTTAGCTCCTACTAAATACATTTGCCTCTTTACTACAAGACAGAAGATATTATTTCAAATCTCAGGCCAGACTATTAGGACTCCCTGCAGCAATCTTAGCCCTTCCTATTTCCCTCGTTTCTTCCTCCCCTTCTGGAAGAAACAGTGAGGCTTTTCCCAAACCGGAGGTACCACTACTGTCAAAAACTGGAAGAAGTGAAACTAACCAAGTTGAACACTTATAAATAAATTAAAAGGTAAAGAATTTCTAGATCAATTAAAATTAGATATATTTTTAGAAGTCAAGTAAAACTGACAGTGGATGCTAACAGTTACCCCTTGGTAAAACCACAGCTGGCATTATTTTCCCATTGAAATTCCCTCAAAAGCCTTCAAGGTGACCAGACTTTTAACAACTTAGAATCCCTTTAAAGACAGGTTGAATACCAATATATGCAATAAACCGATAAAAGGCATAATTTAACAATGAATTTACATTTATATGTTAACTACTACTGGGGCTATTCAAAACATATGCAATGTTTATATCTAGTCTATTATTTCTGGAAAATGCTTTTCCGAAAACACAGGAAATTAAAAGATTTGGTTACAACTGGCGTTTAGAAATCTAGATTTGTAGATGGCTCCTTTAGTCTGACAATATAGTCTCTATATTAGAAATAGCAGAATTACTCAATAAGTTACATTATTCAGTATTGCTGGAAATGTGCAATAGTGGTTCTTTTGCATGAATGAAAATTGTTAGGCAAGAAGTCTCCCACTGACAATAGTAAGTGATAATTTAAAAAATGCAAGAAAACGTAAAAGATGTGGGAAGACTCTACATCTGTGTACTGAGTTGTTTTTTTTTTTTACTGCACATTTGTAAGAAAATTTTCCATTTCATATCCAATATATTTGGAAATACTTCAATTAACACCCCGATCTCAAAGAAATCAAAAAGCAGATGTTCTTAGTTTTAGTGCTTAAGCAGCTTTGCCTGATTTTCAATGAAAACTCCATCTGGTTTCCACACAGCATGGTGTATTACTGCAAGATTACATTTTATTACAGGATACTTTCCATCTAAAGGGTTTCTTTACATTTAAAGAAAAAAAGACATTAAGCTATAGAGTTAGCAGAAAAATGCAAGTCCTATTACTGGTTATATTATGTGCCATTATGTGTTAATTATGTAATTATTTATGTACTAAACACACAGTGCTGTAGAGAGGGTTGGGAATACTGTTTTTCCAGGGGTTTTTATTTTACCATCATACTCATGACATCATATACTTCAATCTAATTTTTAACTGTATTATTTAAGGATAGTTTTTTCTGGCTTTAGTTCTAGAAATTGAACATGCTGGCCCAGGAAAAGTACAAGCATTTCTTCCCCCTTGTGCCCCTGGATACAACAGAAAACTCATTCTTTTGGCACCTCTGTTTTAAATTATAACTGTGTCCATTGCCATTCAACTGTTGTAAGAGACAGTGAAAAGTGAATCAAAATGCTTAGAGAAGAAAACATTTGTTACAGCTTTCCCAAAACACAGCGGTAGGATTCAGAATTAGAGAATCACAGAGTGGCTGAGGTTGGAAGGGACCTCTGGACGTCATCTGGTCCAACCTCCCCACTCATATAAGGACATCTTCTTGCCTAGGACTGTGTCCAGGTGGCTTTTGAATATCTCCCACAATGGACACTCCACAACCTCCCTGGACAATCTGTGCCAAAGTTTGGTCACCCTCACAGCAAAAAAAGTGTTTCCTGATGTTCAGACGGAGTCTGTTTCAGTTTGTGCCCATTGCCTCTGGTCTTGTCACCGGGCACCACTGAAAAGAGCCTGGCTTGGTCCTCTTTGTATTATTGTACACTGTATTTATACACACTGATTAGATCCTTCATAGCCTCCTATCCTCCAGGCTAAGTAGTACCATCTCTCTCTGATTTTCTTCTGAAGTGAGGTCCCTTCAGCATCTGCATGGCCAAGAAGAAGGCATACAAATTAGCACAAAAAAATTTCAGTGCTTTCCTGCATGGCAGAATCTCACCTCATGTTCTCAGTTCCTCTCTCCATCAGCCAACATAATCAACAAGTAGCAGAGCACTTTAGCACAGTAAGGGCTCAGGCTGCTCTAAATGTCAGAAATGTCAGCAGCTGTGCCAAGGCAGACCTGAAATCCCTGTGGCCCGACATGGGCCTTGGGAGGTGAATGACAGGAACTGATTGAAAAGATTCTGGCTATGAGAATAAATATGCTTCCTGGTTTTCACACCCACAGAGGAATTTAAAAGTCTAATGCTGAAGAAAGTACTTCTGCTGAGGGAAGGAAATAAATACAAACTCAAATGCCACTGAAATCACTGAGCCTTAGCTAAACACCTTCCTACATTAGGGTTTAGCCATTAGGAACTTCCCGTATTTTTTATTTCTGTTGATGTTGCAGAAAGCTTCAACTCCTTTCTTCAACGAAACCTTCCAGTTATAGGTCCTCATTAAACAAAGCTTGACTCCAATGCACATCATAAAAGTAAAAATTGATAGAAAATAAAAGGACATGGTCCCGATGAGGCATACAAGACAATGGCACAACATGTAGTCCACATAACATTAAAAATTAATTAGGTATGGACCATTTTTACATTTGTCATGTTTAACACTGTCACATTTAACACTTGCCCACTCTTCAAGTATTTTATTAAATTTTAGTTCTTTAAAAGCACTTATTACCTGGGCACTGGGGAGAGGGGCTGCAGTTTCAAGCAGTGGAGGTTCCATTTCCTGTACTGACGGGACTGGATCCATCGCTCCATGGTTTTTACCATGTTCTGGTTTTAAACAAGGAAACAGCACACACCAGCTGCATCATAAATGCTGAACACTAATTTCAAACTATCTCAAGAGTATGTTGAAATAACTTCTACAGCAAAAGCTAACAAAAAAACACCCAAACCTAAAAATCTTTCCATTTCATGGTTTTAGGACAAAATAAAACCCACTGTCATATTGTTTGACCACATTTCAAAAAGAAACAACTCCATTAACACATAAGTGGCAGAAAAAGTCTCTAATTAGGCACTTGGAGATTTTATTCCAGTAAGATGATGAATTACTATCCTTCTTTCACACCATAAAAATAATGGAAGATACTAATTGTTCACTGACTGATTTCCACATTAAATAACAAACTTTTGGAGCCTCCATATGTCATGACACAAAAGTAAGGAAAGATATAATTAATCTTCACTGTCTTACCAGAATAAGTGACATTAGTCTATTGATACAAGTGCTTCTGCCAAGATTTACTGTATTCACCAGAATTATGACATTTGATTTTTAATTCCCCTTTCTCTAATTAATTGTAACAGGCATTACATTAATCTCATTACAAGTTGCTGTTAAAATGAGAGGTAGGTAGGATGTTCAAAAGAGCAAAGCAAAAGTTAAAATCTAAACTGCAAAAACAGTTTCTAGAGCTTACAGAAAGAGCAATAAATCTGCAACACTAAAGTTACACTAACCTGCATTCTCATTGCTATTGCAAGAGAACCAACAGCGTTTTCTGCAGGAGAGTCGTTTTGCTGACCATGGTTGCGTTTCTCTGTAAAATATAAGTATTGCACTAATAAATCACAAAGCTTTTGTGAGTGGGAGCATCTATATTTGAAAGTTATGTTCAAATAAAAAACTTCTGAGTGCTGACTTGAAATTTAACAATGTTACTGACAAAATTATAGGTGGCTTATTTAATACTTAAATGACATCACCCACGAGGATGGATATACTGTGAAAATCAGAGAGAAACTGTATGCTCTGAAATATATTACACAAACACACATAAAAAAATTCACACAGCTGTAAGGATTTGAAAAGCTGTACGTATTCTTAAACAGAACACCTAAATGAACATGGTAAAGACTGTTTTCTCGACACGCCTATTACAGCAAGAGACAACAATTAAATGATCACAAAATAGTATATAGGATTATTAACCAATGGGATTTATAATTTGGAAATGTGAATTTTTTTGAGCAGCAAAAGTTATCTTCATCAGTGTGACATTAAAAATAGATATTCTGAAAAATCTACACAATTCAGAATGACTCCAACTTTAAAAGCAGTTATCATTGTTTCTAGTGGCAATATATCAAATAATAATCATACATTAGCTACCCTAACTAAACACATTATTTTGTCATTTTGCTGTGATCCTTCTTCTGGCTTGTTCTTCTGTTATTGTTTATTGATTTTTATCTAGACACAATTTCTCCAAAATTCACATCCTAGTCTCTGTGGGCATATCAAGGCCCTAGCTGCATTCCGAAGGGCGTAGACATAATTGCAATAAAAAAATAACAACTGTACACTGACAGCTTTAACCTTTCCCCCACAGGGGAACTGAAGTACAAACCCTGACCTGGTCGAGCTCTCCCTCTACTCAACCCATCTGTACTGGTCATAAAACACTCACATTGTCTTGCACAACTACCCCTCCCAACAAGGGTCCCAGTGGCAGCGAGGCACAGAAAACTCAGACTGGAGCCAGCGTGGCGGGCAGAGGCAGGCAGAGGAGCCAGCACCCCACCACCCCCACCTCACTCTGTCACATTCATCACTGAGAGAGCAAGAGACCCCCTCTCTGCAGACACCTTCAGTCTCATTCTGTGCGTTTCCTAATCCTTTCTTAAACTTTCCTGCCAACAGGCACCTACACATCAGTGACAAAGGCAACCAAGCAGAAGGCAACAGTCCTGATATTAAGCTCCAATTAAGAAAGTGTTGGAAAAAATCCTCCTCCTTACATTAACACGTGCTATTAAAAAAACAAACAGCAAAACAACATAATCTTCTGGAGATGCTCAGCTTTAGATACAGACAGAAGAGTTTCACTGGAACAGTCTATCACAGTCATAAGCTGACTGTTGTTGCTTTGAGACCAGGCTGGGAGAGCTGCCAAACAGACAAATGAAGTAGGAAAAATGGAGTTTAAAACCCCCTTTCAGACAGCTGTGCTTTACAGAAACATTTTGGCTTTTTATGTTATTTGGCTTAATACGACTTTTTTATCAGGGCAGAGCTAGTGTGTGTGTAAATACATATCAGAATTAGACAACTCCCTTCAATAAACTACTTCTCTCCGACTGCTTATGCTACACAGTCACCCCACAAATGACTAACCAGGCTTTTACAGGGGTGAAGGCAAAGCTAGAGGTGAAAGTCATGCACACATGGAATTAGCAAGACAATCACAGGATTGCAACAGCTCTCACAGCTCTCTTAGGATAAATTTTCCAGATGGGAGCTGGAATAGCACTCTGCTTTGGACTATGGTCAGATCAGCTACGGACATTATGATTCCTCCTCTGGATTGTATCCTGTTGTGTAGATGGGTGAGAGCCGGTGTCATGTATTACCTGTCTGCTCATGCAGCTTAGAATAGAGAAGAGGTGGGGAAACAGTTGAATTTCCTAATAACATACTTAAAACCATAAGGGCTTCAGCTTTCAAGTGACCCCAAAGGAACTGGACATCAAATCCCAAATAATTCCGACATCCTTAAGTTTTGTTCAGAAACTTATTTTCATTTCTGTATGTTTATATTTAAAGTATATTCCTGCAAGACACTACCAGCACTCACCTGATTCCAAGATCACCAGTGCAACAGCAGCAGATGTTGCACTGCTAAAAAAAATTTGAAATTTTTGAAATGTTGCTAGAACATCTTAAAATTGTGATAATTTAAAAAATCTTTGCTCGGATTAAAAAAATACTTGAAAAAGAACTTTGTCACTTTGGAGTGAGCACTTTTAGCTCTAACTCTCCTGGCTTTCATCATTAAATCTCCCTGGTTCACCTACATCCTTGCAAATTTTGAGTGCTTTTAAAACATGCAAGTGTGTTAGACTACATATACATTCGTTTAAGATAGAGATCCAGCCACCATCTAGCAGGAACAAAAGCTACTTCATGGCCATTATTGCTTGCAGGCTTCATTTAGCTCCTGTGACCCCACAGATGTTAAACTGGATATTTCTAAAGCAAGAAAAAAATCCAGAACAATTTCCAAGCACCTCAGCCAGATTCCATGAAAGTCAAGAGTCAGTTATAAGACTCAGTTGTTTCTCCAAGGTCGTAACTGCTCCACAATGGGTTTTTCACAAACATCTTGCAATTAAACTAAGTGCATTCTTCCTGTCAGACACCTGTCTTTCATGTACCTCTCTAGTAAGCTTTGAGACTAGCATTTTTTAAAGCTGCTAAAATGCATTTCTGCTATAATTTTGGAGTTTCTGCAAGGTTCTGATAACATCAAAACATAACCATAAAGACAGACAGACATTTGGTAGATAAGTTCTATTTAAATTATCATTATAAAGATCTCATGCTGCCTTTCAAAAAAAACCCCAAAAGCAGTACTTAACACAGCCCACTGCTACAACTTGAAAAACGCAAAGAAACATATACACTCGTGCCAAATCTTACATTTCTTGCCTAAAAAGTGAATGTTGCTTTGATATGTAAGGCAATTTTTGTAACAGCTCTCTTTCAGGGAAGGGAAACACTAGTATTATCTAGAGTTCTATAGAGCAACTAAGGCATGAAGATATTAAAGTTTAAAGACGTAGCATATACTGCAGAACCTTTAGGTCTCTGAAGGCTCAGACTCCCTCTGCAATGGAAGGAGAGAATCAGGTGTCCAAAAGTGGGACTTGCACCGGGCAACACATAGTGCTGGGAGAGTCCAGTCACTAGTGGTGCCTGCTCAGGCTGCAAGGACTGGCTTATCCCCATCTTGCCAGAAAAGACCTGCACCTCTGCCCCAAGTCTGATGTACAAGAGGTTTCTGCTTAAAAGCATTAAAATGAGGAGGGGAGATTCTCTTTCATTTATTTATTTATAGGTACCACTGCTATAACACCACTCCCTCTCTTCTCGGCCTCTTTGTTTTTCTCCTCCATTCCTCCTCCATGTAAGACCGTGTTATACTAGAGAGGAGGGAGGTGAATCCACACTGCAAGAGATTTCAGCCTCTTCTTAGCTATACATGATTCCTTTACTCCCTTCTGCACCATTCTCTGCAGACAGCTTCACAGCACTTTACAGCTGATATTTTTTCCCTTCTACTCTTTTTCTCATGTTCCAGGTGAGACCACAGAAGTCACAGGATAACACACTGTACAAAACAACACTAAATAATAGCTCCTCTTATGACCCAAAAGTCTTCTCTCTGAAGCCTTTGAATCCATAGGATCATCACTTATTTAACAATCCTGGTATGAAGAATCTGTTCCAACCTTTCTTACCCCACCTGATGTCTTTTTCCTATTTTATACATCAGAGAAACATGTATACATCCCCTGTACACAAACACACACCTTTCAAGGCGCCCTCCCAAAGATGCAGCTTTTAACCACACTGTGTTATCACCAAGACGCCACACACATCTCAAGGACTCACTGCACATCACTTGCAGGAACTGTTACCTTTAACACCTCTTACCTGACAGCAGGTCACGAGAACAACTGATAATAGTGGTTCCAGGCTTTATCCAGCTCACAGGAACATCATCGGGTTTCACACTGCCAAATACCACCACATCCGCGTGACGAAGCTAGGAACACCCCAAAACACCCCCCGGAAACAAAGCAAGCATTTAATGTTAGAAATACATCCTTTAATATGCATCTTTAAGATATTCAGACTTATACAGCAATAGCCTTTTGAGCAAAGCATTTACGGACAACAAGAACAAAAAAAGTAAAAATAAATGCAAATTGCTGGCTTGATTCTTACCCTCCATGAAATTTAGGAACAATAGCATTTAAAGTGAAGTTAGGTAAACAAACTGAGATCAGGCGAGTGAGGTCAGAGTCAGCATCAATAATATTTCAAGGGGATTACATCCTTCCAAATAAAAAGTTCTATCATTGTCCTAAAGTCCAAGATAACTTGGAGCAACTTAAGGAAAAGAAGGGTTGAATGACAGTAAATAGGCAATTATAAAGAGTACAGTCAGATTATCAGACAGTAGAAAACCAGACCAGACGATGGGAATGCGAGATGACCTGATCTGCAAACATCAAAGCTTTTGAAGAACACCAGTTAAAGCATCCTTTTTCCTTCTCAGGTCACGTTTGCTAATCAGTGCCTGTGATTTACTTCAACAAGGCAGATGTTGGAGCAAAAATGGTTATGATAAAAATCCTTATAACCAAAGTTATAACGTAAGTGCCTCTCTTTCCCCACCTCTCAAGCAGGGTCCTGTACCAGTTACAAGAATCACCATGAGGTAAGGGACAGCACCAGAAGCAGATGCATAGAGATCCACTAAAAAAGCCACAGCACTGTGCTTGAATGTAAAAATTATTTCAGAGATACAGGGATTTTGGTAATATTTTGAACAAATGTAAATTAATTCCAAGTGTAACAAACTCAGTGAGCCTCACAAATTGATTTCTGACTGACAAGCGTTCCAGCTTCTTTTTTGGCCAAAAGTGCTCTGACGCATCCCTGCCCAACACTCCTGCCAAGAAAGAACAGCTACAAATCCTGTCAGGATAGCAGGTTTTTGGCAAAGCCAAGTATCCAGGAGGGAAGAAGAGCATAACTGCTGCGGAAAAGGCAGAAAATAAAAAAAGTTCCGTCTTCCCCTCAGAGGATGCAAGGATGGCCTAACCCTCCTTAGAGATCCACATGTGGAAACAATGCCAAAGTGTGGGTGAAGATTTACTGGCTTGACAAATGACTAATGCAATGAGCTGATTCAGGCTTCAGTCACAAGTTTCACAACACTCCTGTGATTGCCTGCAAAGAGTCATTCAGCCTCATCCAAATTGTTCACACTTCTGAGTCTGGTGAGAATATCAGCTTACATGCCACTCCTAGAAGGCCACATAAGTCATAACGCTTGACCAGCATCAGGTCAGATGATACTAAGAAATCTGCAAGAAAATCTAGTTTAAAAGATGCTGTGATGACTTGTGTACCAAGAATACTATGCTGAAGGCACACTTTTGCTCTGCAAAAGGAGGCAACCTCTGCTGCAACAGTCAACACAGAGAAAAACAGTGATTTTTCTCAGTTACATGACCACAGCATTTTTCTGGTAAGAAATCACATAGTGAAAGTCAGGATGCCTTCCCATGCAAAGCCTCTGGGACAAGGACTAAGAGCTTTGCACACCACTTAGTATTGTGAATTGATGAACCAGTTGAGAGCTGTATGCAACAAGTAATAATTTTGATGAATGTTCAGCCAACATACTCATGACAGAATTGATTCAATGTAACTATAATGCCAGAAAACAACTGATGGGGCCAAATACTCATCTCTATGACTACTGACCCTAATGTTGAAAAATGTTCTTAACAGCTGAACACAATTATTTTTGCAGCCAATGTTAAAACTAGTTTGGATAGCTAACACTGCACATGCCCATAAATTTACCAGAAAACCAGCTGAACCTTTTATCTCATTGCCCTGCCCCACCTCCTCCATGAAAAAGGTTGTATCATATGGCAGCAAAACAGTTGTCCCATGGGTTGAAGACACACTGATCTCTCAGAGTCTTCCCCAATGTGATTTCCTTCTCCTTATTTCACAAAGAAAATAATATTTTATGTGCAACTATTGAAAAAGTGCCTGCAGAGTCAATATATATCACACTTTACAGAAATTTTTTCCCCTGTGAGCATTTTAAAAAAGTATATCCAGAAACTGGGAGAGCAAGTCCACTGAAAGTAAAGTACTTGTTTACAAACTTTTGGGTGTCCTTGGAAGAGCTTTATGTGATCTCCATCAAGGCATTTTGGTTTCACTTGCAAGAAGCTGTGTTCATGCCTCCTCTGCTGTTTTTTTCCTCCCTTGCCCTTCTCTCTTTTGATGCCCGTTTAGTCACTAAAGCAAGAAGCAAGCCTTGGGATGCATGTGCAGAGTTATCTCCAACCAATCCCAGACATTAGAGATGGAAAAGTCCTATGAAATCATCACATTAAACCTCCCTAAGAAACAGTCCCTGGACAGAGGACACATGTGACAGGAACCAGATGCTACAGGCAGCCATAGCCAGAAGGTCAAGGAGATACCCACGAGGGAGAACACATGGCTGCCTGCCCCACGCTCCCTGGACAGCAAGGCTGTGTCCCACCAGGCGAGGAAGGAATGACAAGCATCATGCCAAACCCTCCTTAATGTGCTAGCAATAGGCTGAAGACAAAGTAAGTCAATAGTCCAGTAGTATCTTGCCTTCTCACCAGTGAATATTTTTTCAGTTGGGAAGAGTTGTGCCAACAAATAATCTGAAACCTTATCTCATAACAAAATATGATTCTCTCCACCAACATTTAAGTAGAAGCAGATTAAGAAGCCCCACCCACTCCCAAGACAGAAAACCAAATGTTAAAACAATACAGACTTTCCAGCCAAGTATTTAATGATAATAGTACAAAGTAGCTGTCTATTACAGATAACTGAAATGCCATTTTGCTGTGAAGTCTGCATAAAAATTTAATTTTCTCATAGTTAAAAGTGACTGCTACAAAGGCCATTTTTAAATACATGATCAAACAAAATAAAAATTAAAATTAATATTTGAAATGTAAAAGCCCTTGTTTCCTGGGTATGAAGCTAGGCCATCTAAAATTTAAGAGATAGGATGAGGAATAGGAACCTGATTAAAAGTTTTTTCACAACTCTCTTTAGCAAAAAAAAAATCTTTATGTACATCAGTTTACAGATCAGGTTCCACTTCAATCACAGCAACTCTAATTACTTCCTGAAATCTTGAAAATTTTATAAGTCAGTGACTAGTTCAGGTACTATTTCCACTAAGGTATGTTCTCCTTATGTGATTTCTTCTAGCTCTACCTCAGGAAGGTCAGGATTTGCAAATCATTAGTGGCCCAGCAGAACTATGCATGGTCTGCTCTGATCCCTCCCACCCGGCCAGACTCCTCAGGGATGAGCAAGAGCAAGCAGCCACCATCTCCCTGCTACCATCTTCTTGCCCAGACACTGACCACCCCTTCCCTACCACATCAGCCTGAATGCACTTGCTCTACATAGTGCACATGAAAATCAAGTCCACATCTCTACTGTGGGCTCAAGCCTACCGCTTTAGCAGCTGTTCCTCTAGCTTACAGACAGGGATAAATTTCAAAATTAAAAGGAACAGAGGTGATGTGCATAAAATGTTGAAGTAGAAATACTTTGTCTACATCATCATCACTAGAAACTCTCATGCAGTTTTCCTCTCTTCTCCTCTTATGTGATCCATATACCTGGTCTCATGTTCTTTCATGCTTACAATATGAAATGCATTTTTCTGCTTGTACCAAGACTCTTGCTCTTATCAAGACAGCAAAAGCAGGATAGTAAATGGCTAAGAGATGTCTAAGAGTTTGAAGCTTAAGCGTTGGCTCTAAGTAAAAGCAGACTGTGGCCAAAAGAAGTTCTTTTTCAAGTTGGAAAGGAACTTCCCATTCAGCACTCCAGATGAACCACTCTCATACTCCTTAGCCAGGCTCTTGCAAGCAACTTTTCTACTCCTAATTATACTTATATAGATCAATTTTCAGGTCTTTTACAATAAAATTGTAGGATAGCAGCTCTCTTAAAACAGGCGTGATCTGGTTCACATATGGGCTACATTAAAGATGACATGCTGAAATAATGACTGAAACAAAATTCTGTTTTCTTACAAGTACTAAGTATTACCCATGTTTTCGCAAGGTAATAATCTGTATTTTTCAATATGAATCTACTTGATAACCTCCTTTCAAACTAGAAAGCATAATTCTACCATAATAAAGGATTAAACAAATCCATTCCCATTCTTCACCTGTAATACCGAATCACCTTTTGGGCAGTCTCATTTTAACTTTACAAGGGAGATGTTCCTGAAAGTATGTCACTAGACCATTCTTCAGGCACAGTGCAGTGAATGTGCTTTGAAGAGTTATTTACACAAAGCTTAACAGAGGGATAACATCTTAACAATTTCCACCAAAATGCTTATGTCTATATCTTACTTCATAATTTCTTTTACATTGAACGTATCAATGGCAAAAGAACAATGTTTCCTCATGGCAACTAATGCACAGATATGTCAGAACCTTCTGAAATGTTTTCTTTCCTTTGTAATTTTATTTGAAAACCCAGGAAGCTCAAGAGTGCTGAAGGACATGGCTCAGCTGTGCCATGATGATTATTTTTAAGAAACGAAGTCAAGCAAACCTGAAATGGAACAAAAAGAAATATTAACCTGTTCACCTTAACAAAACGTGAAGTGAGGAGCGAAAAGAACATTGAAAGTGGGTCCACTATTCATCTCAAAGCAAGGAAATGAAAAGTACCGTTATTTATTTCATTCTCTTTTCCTGCCATAGGACAGAAAAGACTTGCCTTAAACGAGCACACTAAGTCAGATGGTAGATGGCATTATGCTGTTTGCCAGGAGCGCTATCCCTACGTTGTTACACTTTTCCTAAGGTGGACTAAAACATGCCTTCCTCTTGATCATTGTCAAAATATTTTTGCAAAAGTGCATGAGTAAAAGAAGGAATAACAAGTCCATAGCAATACAAAACCTTTCCCAAAAAACCCAACAATCTTAGTGTTGTGTGACACATTTAAATTGAAAGAATTTCTAAAGAAAACACTTGTTGTTATGCTGTCCTTTTTAAAAAGAAGAACAAATCAGCAGAACTAGTCTAAGGTAATTTAGTGCCCACTTAAGAAAGGCATCACATCATTAAGGTCAGGGTTAGTGCTTCAGTGCAAACTGGCCTGGCCAATGGATTAATACAAATAATATACATCTACCCTTAAGATAAAATTTTCCTTTCCTATTATACACTGTGAAAGAAATGCATACCAGTGAAACGTTTATACTCTCAGTATGTTCATCCCTCACTTCGTAAGTTAAGTTGTTATGCTACCACAGGTAGTACTTCCAAAAAACAGCACACAGACTGCTACTGTAGAGGCATCGTATTGAGAGAAAGGAGAAGTTAGCATATTGTGCAGGAAAAAGAAAACATGAATTCTTCCAAATCTTGGAAAAGCCTCCACGTTCACTAACATATTTTCTTACTTGGAATTCAAATAAGAAAAAAACCCCCTCATGAGAAGAAATCTTGTGAACCTTTAAAACTGTTTTTACTTAATCGGCATTTTAAACAAGCAGAAGAATATAAATTCATATCACCTGCTATAATGATGTTACCTAAAAACACTGTATTTCAAATACCAGTTGCCACGAGAAAGCAGTACCTCATTGTTTAGTAGGAAACTTGTGCTCAGTTTCTGACTCTGCAGCTTCTGGGAATATGAAACAGGATAGTTTTCCCTGAACGCATTAGATTTTATCAAGGAGCAAGAGTTAACTATCAGAGTACATCCAGACAGGTTCAGCAGTGCTCTGGGGATTACTGGTGACATGCTATTCCAGGCTTACAGGCAAGGAAGAGGAAGGCAGGTTTCCCCTGAGCTCTGCTGATTAGTCCCGCAGGCAAAGCACAAACTCCATTACTGCCAAAAGTTAAAATAAACCTGGGAAGACTGATGTGCAAAGCCTCAAACTTAGGCCTCTCGCTCTGTTTTCCATCAGTGACCTGCTGCAAAAGGTAAGCTATGGGGAACGCCAAAAAGCAAAGTATGATTATGGGAAAGCATGTGGATGGAAGAAAACAGATTTCTCTCCAGTTACAGACAGTACTGCACAAGCAACTATGGGCTCAATGCAAATTTTTTGCTGTGAACCAGTGGAAACACCTCTGGCCACCCTGTCACCACCCAGCCCAAAGCAGTCCTCTAGCACAACCCCAAGCAACAAGAAATAACTGAAGAATGAGACATGGCAAGGATCAAGTTCACAGTGCTCTGTCTCCAACAGAGGCATATGTTTCCTAAGTGCTGTCAGTCACTTAAAGCCCAGAGCTGAGACAAGCCTGACAAAAACATCCGCAGCTGTGAAAACATGAGTTTGCCAGAGAACTTTCTATCACAGCTGCTCAAATTTATTTCCTCCTCCTGTCCTTGCCTCCAAAGCCCAGAGGTGTGACACGATCATTTTGGCTTGGCTGCCACCCTGTGGTACAAGCTGTCAAATACTAGAGCTGTCCCCGGCATCTCATCCCTACAGCCACTGGCAACCAGGCCCTGGAGTAATGTGCACTCCCACACCCTGCTGCACATGCCCCAAAAACAACACATTTGGGACTAAGGAACAAACTGGGAAGTTTGACAGGAAGTCATACCAACTTCTAAGTTGTGGCTAAAAGCTCTGCAAAAAGCAACGAGGGAGACCATGTAAATTAAATCCTTCAGTTTAAGGCCCCTGAATTCCTCTGAATCCTTTTACAGTTCTCTTGGAGAAAGTAATAGGGAGAGAGCTAATACATTTGTTTTTAAATTTTTTCTCTAACAGCTCCTTGTGTAAAATAATGAAATTACAGCAGCTGCTGTTACATGTAATATTCGCAAAATCAAAGAATCAATTAGTTTGGAAAAGACCTGAGATTATCGAGCCCAAGGTATGACTGAACACCACCATTTCAACTAGACCACGGCACTAAGTACCACGTCCAGTCTTTCTTTAAACACTTCCCTGGCCAGTGTCTAATCATCCCTTCTGTGAAGAACTTCTTCCTAATGTCCAACTTAAATGTTCCCCAGTGCAGTTTAAGACTGTGTCCTCTTGCCCTCTCACTAGTTGCCTGGGAGAAGAGGATGATCCCCACCTGGCTACAACACTCCTTTCAGGTAGTTATAGAGAGTGTTTAGGTCATCTCTGAGTGCCCTCTTCTCCAGACTAAACACTCGCAGCTACCTTAGCCACTCCTCATAAGACTTGTGCTCCAGATCCTTCATCAGCTTCATTGTCCTTCTCTGAACTCTGGTAGAGGGTAGAGGCCAGTGTTTGCACCATTTCTGAGAAAGCAGGAAGGAGAAGAGAAAAGGTCCTAACCCACACTGGCTACCAGGAAGACCCAGTGCCACCTGTGGCTGCAACAATAAGTCTCCCTCTTGGCAACAGCAGGGAAGGGGAGCAGCTGGCAGGGATGCTCAGATAGTGTGGATGCAGGATGACCCCCAGGCAGACAGAAGAGCACTCACCTCATTTTGCAGCTGTGGGGCTTTCCATGGGCAGCTGACGATCGCTGCTCCCTCCCTCTGCAGCACGCTCTGCAGGGCAGCACCCACCGCCCCACCGGCTCCCACCAGCAGCACCCTCTTTCCACCTGCGCGACACAAGGCAAATTGTTCAGGCGCCCTCAACTGCAAAGGCACAAGCACCAGGCTCCACCGGGCTCAGAGCTGGAGCAGCTACGTGGACCTCCACCCTGCACAACCACAGCAGCTGTGCCAGCATAGGCAAGCCTTTTGGAGCCCAGGCAGTCACACAAACCACAGGTTTTAAGTTCTTTCCTGGTAACTTTCCAAATTCTAGTAAACAAATACTGCTCTTCTGGCTTTCTGGTATTCTGCACAAATCCTTTCATTCTTAGTTGTTACTACGTACATTTAACCTCCTGTTACAGAAATCCTCATCTCAACAATTACGAATTGTTGAGAGAGACAACTTCTGAAACAGTGCCTTAAACTAACAGTGTCTTCACACACTGTAAACCTGCTTGTTTAAATCTGCCATTTCAGTGTCAGCATTTACACAACAAAACCCAATCCAAAAGATTTGCTCAGCAGCAATTTACAGGCAGACCTAAGTTTCCCCAACTGTTCACACTAATCAAAACTGTCAAGCGAAATCCCCAAGTAATGTTTATATTTTTCATTTGCAAGACTCATATGTCTTGTGCGGCTTTAGTGAGATTAAATCTGTTGATGGCAGCTAATCCCTACCTAATATCTAAAATCTGTAGGAATGAGACTCATTTCTGCAAATGCTACATTCAGATCTCACTGAGGCTCCTCCCTAGCAGGAGACAAATATATGTCAGGTGGGAATCCAACACAGACTAGAAAACACAACAAGTCAGATTACATTTGACTCCTAGTCAGGATGAAAACTGAGAAAAATAATTATGCTAAAATTCATTAATGTTTACAATAGAAGTACTCACCTAGGTTTTCAAGAAGCTCTATCACAGCACACACTGTAGGAGGAACTAGACAATCATAGACATCACCACGTACCAAGTGTCCTAGGTTTACACTGGATAATCTGCAGTGGAAAAATATGGCAATTTAACAAAAAAGAAATTTGTGTAACATAAATCCTCGGTCATGCTTGTAACACGGCTAACAGCTAATCCCAAGAGCCAACGCATCTCATAAAAGCAAATCCTTTGATAGTCATGTACTGCGGCTAATTTGTATCATCCCACACTCCAGTTAGACAAACACTGAGCCTCAAGAGAGGCCAGGAAAGGGATCTGTGAGTTTGAATAAGTAACACGATCCCACGATACGTAGGCAGTTCTTTACTTGTCATGATGGGCTACCCATGGCACATTGGGCCAAAACACCTCTGTGGCTACAGCAAGACCAGACCAGCGCTGCCAAAGCCAAGCCAAGCCAAGCCAGGGGCAGCACATCCTTCTGGGCTCAGGCTGGCTCAGTAGGGGCAACTCAAGTGTTTCCACACTGCGCTACATTCTCTCTCATACACAAGGATGCTCCAAATTTTCAATTTTTTGCATCTCTGGTACTTCAAATAATGGAAAGCTAACTAATTTGCAAAATTTTCAGTTTTTTTTTTTTCCTGGCATTAAAAAAAAAAAGTGAAAGGGATAAAAAATCTGGTAATAGCCTGCAGTTGAGAGCAGTAAGGCTGCAAGAGCAGCAAAATGGTAACTCAGACACCTAAATTACACTAGTAGTCTCTTCAGAGAGAGACACTAATTGGAAAGTTGTGTTAATGGGTTCAAACTATAGCCTTCTCTCTCACCATGAGAGAGTGCTGTAAGGAAGTAAAAACCTTCTCTGCAATTTTTCCATCAATCCTTCTTGTGACAATTCAGCACTTTGTGACTACCATTTTCATTACTGAAGTAGTGAAATACCTAAGTATCATCAGTAAATCACAACTTCGGTTTTTATTTTTTTGGAAAGACCGAATATACATTATGTAAAGATTAAAAAGATAATGATCAAAATTACTTCAGCAGAAGACTTCTCATTGATTCAGAGGCATCTTTTATCACTGCTCAATAGCACAGCTAGACACATTAACTGAGCAATCCATTAATGATAAGCACGGGGGAAAATTGATTTTACAGAGCCATCAGCCTTGTGTCTGCTAATATTACTTCTCAGTGCTTCACTTACCCATCCACATCCTTCTCTGGTTTCACAGCATTTAATACCTTACTGCTATATAAGCTTTCTGGGAGGTCAAGGGCAAGGCCCTGCACGTTAGGATCCTCATTAAGTCTCAAGATTTCACTGACAATCTAGGAAGTTAATAAGAAGCATTAAAAATCAGAACAACAGTTAAAAGGAGAATCTAGTTAGAAGGGGGTAAAACCTGTATTTCTTAAAAAAATTACTTTATGGACACCTTTGCTTTCCTTGCATATTACTGCAACTTCTGAATGAAAAGGCAAAAACCTGCTTTCCTCGGAAAGGAAGAATACCATGGAATAAAACATGCCAAGTTCACACATACAAACGTACAACAAGTTCTCAGGTGAGAAATTTCATGCAAATATTCCCATCATATGTATACAAAATCACTGTGCAATCACCACAAAACTGTATAATTGAATTGGATTAATATCCAATAGAAAATAAGTAGATTTTTTCCCTTAACTAATATCAAGCCTTCTTAAAACGCTTTTCTTGTAAACTATTCAATATAATTGTGAACTCTATTACCCAAACACTTGATATGCAATCATCATTAAGCCAGGGAAACTTGGTGGGAGTTAGATCTGCAACTCTGAACCAAGTGAATGTGCTACTCCCATGCTAAACAAAGATTATACAAGTATGTCACTGGCATAGAAAAGCCTCTTTAGTTTGTTGACTCTGAGGCAAAGAGAGGTGTACATATTAAGGCCCTGTGCCATTTGACAGCACAGGGCTGGTTTACATTGCAATGCAAATGATGAGTGTATGTGCCAGAATATGGATGTGAAAACATCCACTTTTTGCTTAAAAAAATCCCTATATGCTACAAAATGTAGCAACTAAAATTTGAAATTATATTTCCACTTGCTGGGAAAATAATTCAGTTTTCCATTTTAATTGCATCTTACTTTAATTCAGCTTTCCATCATCACAGCATTTAAATTACTTATAACTCATGCAGGATAAAGCAATTTTACATTAACTTGCCTTTACTGTACACAGGCAGTACCTCCTTCCCACACCAGGGAACACAAGTGAGCGTGTGGATTTTAACATGAAAAACTTTGTCATAGTAAGCAAGAGAGTAAGCAAACCATTACAAATTTTACTGAAAGTAACTCACTTCAAATAATAAACAGACACCAATTTTCTCTTTAAATATACAGCTCAACCACTTTTTAGGATATTACTTCAAAGTCACAGCAAATACTGCTGCATAATCACTATATTTTACCTATTTCCTACTGTGTTATTCAGCAGATAAAACATATTTACCAACAATAAAGTGTATTTGTTCTTCATTTCAAAAGCCCACTCTTAAAATAGGTATCTCACTATCCATAATCTACAAAACTTCACAGTAAATTACTTTCAATACACCTGGAAGCAGTACTCGAGATTACAATGCAAGCCCGTAATATTTTAAAAACAAAGTGTATGGAATACAAAACAATAACAAGACTACCAAACTGCAGGATTATCAAACTTGCCAAGCACAAGCAGGCCAGGTGGAAACAGTGGCATCTTTTGCTACGCATTCCTTCACTGTTTTGACTTTCAGATGGTTTGTTATTTAAAACAAACTTGATATTAAGTGCTGTGCCTTCGACAAGGTAAAGAATTCAGTCCTCTAGTGATCTGGGGTGGATGTTTGTTTTTTAACGCATATTTTAAACATTAAAAGACCAATAAACAGACAAATTCAGGTCCTTCTCCCCTTCCCCCCAATAATAAAAAAGTCCATTAATCTTTAATTTCCCTGAATAACTTGGGCAAGAAGTAGGTACAGTCACAAGAGCAACTGCAGGAGACAGGATATGTGTGCTGGTATGAGGGGATGCTGCAGTTAAACACCAGACACAAAAACAAAACGTTGATTCTGCCCCAGCTTGCCAGCAGACAGCAGACAAACCAATTAATTTTTTTCCCCACTCTTGCCAGTAAGGGGATAATACTTGTTATCTGAACTAAGGCAATCCCAAACCTAATTTGACCTAACAGAGGTCAGTCAAACTAATAATTAGCGTCAGCAATAAACACAAGTTCATGACAAAAGCGAAAAAGGAAGAGTCCTTCAGGTATTTCAGTTACCTCATCCTTGCTGCTGCCTTGAGGGAGGCAGGTGTGAATAATGCGTAGACCAACCTGTCGAAAGAAAATACTTAAAATTACCAAAGGCAAGTAGCTCATGATTAACAACATATGTATCGGCTAAAGCTTACCTCTTCGGCAAAGTTCTTGTTTGCCTCTTGAATCAAATGATCATTATGTGCCTTTGGGAACAAAACAGAAACTGAGTTTTAAAATAACACATTAAAAAATGTGAGTACCCTAATGCACATCTATGCAAAAAACATAGTGATGATGTTTGTGTCTACTGGTATTGGAACAAATAAAAAGCCTAGTAATTCTAAGAAAGAAGAAGGCAGCCATCCCTATTATTCCCAAATAGTTCAAGACTGCTGACAGTGAACAAAAGAGCACTTAAAAGGACAGGCTTCACAGTAAGGGGCAGCTCCTGTGTGGGAAGGAGGGCTTGCCCTCCATCCCCCTCCCTGCACTGCCAGCATTCCTGGTACCGCACTACCAGCATCCCACTCCCCAGTTCTGGCAGCTGGAGATGAATGGCAGCACAGAGGCTGCTGCAGTGGGGGGAACGCTATGCAGAGCTCACACTGAAGTGAGGGAAAAAGAGAGAGGTCAAAGGACAGCTCAGCAGCTGCTTCCCTATGCCAGTAAATGTGGAACTGTACCCCCATACTGACTGCTCGAGAGGTGATACCACACTGTTCCTTGTCATGTCCCTGATGCTGCAGCACTGACAGGTGAACAGTTATCTTGTGTGTGTGCAGAAACCTGCCCTGAACCATCTCCTATCAAAACCATGGAGCAGCACAGGTGAGGCCAGAGCTCAGGACATGGGCTGGCATAGATAAGAGCAGGACAGGGGAATGCAGGGGATCACTGAGCTTCACAGGGCAACAGCTCCACTGCTAAACAGGATCCTGATGCTACATTTTAGTTTTCAGCTTCAATAAAATTAAGCAGCACCCAACAATCTGTTGCACAGATCCAAACGAGGTTCAACACGAATCATAAGCAACACAGGCATCAATCTCAGTATCAATTCAGCTTCAGTTGACTCAAGAGGAAAAGAACAGTCCTAAAACCATTCCACAGCATGCTCAGTCTAGAAATCCTCATTCCCAGTACTTCTGAAGAGGTGGTGCCACATGATGCCACTTGCTGTTATCCAGGAGTGGTTGGCAAAGGAGATAATTTCGCTGCCCTCCCTCTGCTCCTCTACATGCAGTGAGGCATACGGGGATCAGCATGAATCCTAAGGCTCTGTCCACATTACCTGGTAGAGCAGTGCACACAAGATAATTTGTAGACTAAAGCAAGTCTTCTTTGTACCAACAAATACACATTTAAAATAAGCTCTGCTTCAGTCCTTACAACCAGACTAGAGCTAGGGTGATCGACAGCTGGAGAACATAGCTTGGTTGAATTTCACCCAGAAGGATCTAGGCCACATGTTCCTACAGCCACCTCACAATGCAAACCAAGTAAGATAAACAGGGACAAGAGGGACATCCCTTCCCTTGCGTCAGCATAAAACACCCAGGTGGCCACGCAGAAAAACAGACTTGGGCGATGAACGTGGTTGAAAGGAAGCCTCTTCAGACTTCTTGGGCTGGGCTGGATCATAGCCCCAGTCCAACTAATGGTACAACTGGATGAACACAAAACAGGAGTGAGAAACAATAGGTCACTGAGAAGATGGGTCACCACTTTTCTAGCAGTCCTTAAGCTTATAGCCTTAGAAGACTTTGTGAAAACATTAAAAGCAATTACCAGGGAGGGTAAGAGATGGGACAGCCTGTTCAGACAGCCTCACTAGAAGACCTACTGAAATAAGGCTGCTGTTGCATTACTTAGATTTACTATGAGTATTTAGAACATACTTACAGTTGGGTTTTAAAATTAAAATCTATTGGATCAGAGTTTCAGTGTGTGCCCCCTCAAAACCAATGCCATCATCCTAGGAAACAGTAGAGAGATTTTGCCTGCATGGCTCTGGGTCCCACTCTGAATGAAAAACATTCCTAGTTTCTCAGCTTTGAAACCCTAAGAAATCTAAAGAACATTTTTCAGCTTTGCAAGGATAGCAATCCTCATCTCTGATTTTGACTGCATGTCTCAAAGATGGCAGCATCAGTGGGATGGAAAGGAAAGCTCTTCACGGCATTAGTAAAACAACAGCTTTCAATTACTGGAAGATTCCTTCACATCTGAAAGTGCTGCTGATTCTACAGGATGCTGACACTTCACACAAGGCACTTACTTCACGCAGGCCCTTCTGAGCTGACCAAGACTTTTCAGCGTGGTTTTCCTCTCCTCAGAACAGCAGTAATGCTGTGATAAGCTGCAGCTGCCCAAAGGTAACAAAGGCTGACAGGAAGCAACGGGGTCTTTCATTAACCCTGGCAATGTTATTTCAGGGGTGGGAGGTGAAAGGACGCCCACGTTTTCAGGCACATAAACAAATTCTTTGTTCGGGACTGCAAAAAAAGCTTCCAGCTAAATAAAGGTCGAGGATAATCGCTTTAACGCAACTATGCCAATCAAGTTAGACAAGCTGTGAGAAAAAGTGATCCATACTCACAGTGGGGAAGGCAATGTTAGCAAAAGGAGGAAGGGATAAAATCATCCCTTTCCTTTGCAAAGCTTTCTCACAGTCTGAAGTTTGTTGTGGCTGTTTCAGAACTGAAAAAAAGGGCAATCTACAGTCTGGTGGAATTACCTCCTCCTATTGCTTTGCTTTATAATAAAGCAGATAATATTTTTCATAAATAAAGAATGAAAGTTACTTTCTGCATCATGGGCTTCTGAAGTTTCACACAATGAGTGGTAGCGAAAGAGAGCCAGTGAGCATACAGAGGTACTTTACCTGAATAATGGCAAGTGTTGGCTCAAGCTGAGGGTTTTGTCTCTTAAGAGAGGCCAAGGATTTCTTTGCATTCTCAGTAATTTTACTGCAACACAATAACAAGCAAATCTTTAACAAAATAAACCTTCCTAGTATTAGAAGAAACTTACATTAGTCAGTAATATATATAAAAGTTTAGGCACACAAGCTTTTAATCACCAAAATTACTGTTGGATGTAAACTCTGAGGGCTGGTGTTCAGCACACAGGTACAGAGGATTTTTCTTTTTTTTTTTAACAGCTATTTGCGTCATTGCTCTGACATGCCCAAAACATTATAGCAACACTGCTAATTCATGAGAAGGCTCGTCCAGCCCCACCACAGGAAGTGCACCAGGGAACCATCACCATGCACTCTCAGCTCAGGTGGGTCCTTTGTTTCCATACCCTCGGCCAGATGTAGAAGCCTTTATACCTGGTGTTAAGCTTAACACCAGCCCCAAGAGCAGCAGACCATCCACTTTCATGGATGCCATTCAAAACCACTGGCAGATGGGAGACAGAGGAGCTCTGTTTGCCACGTTGTTTCTTGGGAAAACTGGTGACAGCCGGGCACTGGGAATGCTTTCTGGAAAAAATTTCTGGGTAAGTGGCTGTCGGCTCTCCTCTGTTACCTTTGGCACGTGCAGATGACACCTAACCAGCAGAGGAAGGAGAGACCCCCTGAAACATGTCTGTGTGTTTGCCCCCACAGCAAGCAAGACAAACGGAGGAAGATACAGCCTACACTGGATTTTTGATACCTCGTACCGTGCCCCTTTGCAGAAGTCAATGACCAATTCATGCCGTGGCAAACTATCCCGGCCAAGGTTGAATCGGGGAGGCGGGGGACACGGTTTTCCAGGAACCCACCTGCGCACAGCATCACCCGAACCACCACTACGTAGCGGCTGCTCTGCTCGCCCTCAAAACGCCCCAAAACCAAAAGCCACGGCAAAAAAAAAAACCCAAACCAAACAACCCAACTCAGTGATTCTAGGGGAAGGGGGGCATTTCACTACGACGGCCCCCCCCAAACCCAACCCACCGCACCTAGTCAGGCAGCATCCCCAAGACCCCCTTTACCACTCCTCCCTCCATGCCCACACCATCACCACCCCCACCCCCCTCCACCCCCGGTTGCATCAGCCGGCGCTGCCTCCCCACGTGCGCCTCTTACCGGGCGGCCGCCGCCGCGCCGCCGCCCCGGGGGTACCTCCCGCACATCCCTCGGCTCGGCGGGCGCCCGGCGGGCAGCGCCGGGGCCAGGCAGCGCCGCAGCGCCGCGCTCCTCATCCCTCCGGAGCGCTCCGGCAGCGGCGGCTGCAGCAGCGGAGCCGGGACGGAGCGGGGCGAGGGGGCGGGCGGAGCTGGAGCACCGCCTTGCCCTCTCGCCCCGCTCCCCGCCCGCCCCGGCGCTCAGCCGCTTTCGCTTCCGCTTTTAGTTTTTTTTGCAACAAAAAAATCACCATGCGAGTCACCTCCAAACATCAGCTCCGACGGGCAGAACCCATCACCTTCCTCCCCTGCTCCCCGCAAGGAACAGCACCCAAAGCTTTTGCATACTCAACGTTTATTAAAAATAGTATGAAATGGTCCCTGGGAGAAGTTACAATGCTAGTAGAAGTCCCTTTTTCTGTTTGTTTTGTTGTTTTTTTTTTTTTTTACCCTTCCCTCTCAGCTCCGCTGATTGCATGAGATGCGAGTTAAACATTCCCCTAAGCCGTTTAAACAAATCTAGACGCGCGCGCACAGATTTACCTTCTATCCATATTTACAATACTTTACAAGCTATATTAAATAAATACGGGCTGTGCTACACCTCGGCGTCTTAAATATGTACAACATTATTTCTCAGTCGGATTTTACTAGATACGGGTCCTATCACAGTGGATGTGCTGACTGTAACAAGTATCCTTGTGGTATGAGCTAGCAAGTACCATGACCAACCAGCCCTCAAAATAACAATTTCTAGCCAATGCAAGATATGTGTGGTAAATAATTTAATCCATTCTAATAAATTCAAGTCCTCAAATCTTAGTCGTAGTTAGCTGTACACTGAATTTCAGGTTTTCCTCATGGTAACCAATGTAGCAAATAGTCAGCTGTTCCAGAAGTACAGTGCTCTGTAGCTTAGGGGAGTGATAAGTGGTTAGTAAAAATAATATTTTGATGAAACTCCTTTGTTTATTGATATGTTTAACTCGGTACTGGCTTTATCCATGTAATCTGAAGAATTTAAGCACCAAAAAAAACCAACAGTCACACAAAATGATCAGTGTAGACATATTTAGGCTTTCCTTTAAGTACAATGTTTTCAAGTAACAGAATCCAAAGCTGTGCAACAAAGATGACAAAGGGGAGTAAGTGTGCATGATACTGGAAAGCCTGTCTTTGCTCTAAACGGCAGCATTTATCCTATACATTACTTGCAAAATAATGGAATGTATTCTCATTTTTTAAGCTACTATTATTGTACACAAATTGGACTAGAGTTAGCCCTGGCTGATTTAGCAAATACATCTTTTACCTCTGTCAGGAAGGGTCATTTCCTACTACAGGAGATGCATGCCCTGGGGATGCCTGCTTGTCACTCAACCACCGGTGTCACTGAACCACGCTAGGGGCCAAACATGCCCCATGATCAGTATTTCACCCAAGTACCTGGTCAAGCCTCATGCCCTCTCAGGGTTACTGACACTGGGACTTGAACAAACGCCCAACAGGTCACACCTACTTTGCAATCTCACACAGCAGCTTTCAACTGTTGAGCTACAAGATACTCAAATTTTCCTCGTGTGTCACAAGCACCACCATCACTGGAGGTTCCAAAACTGGCCTAGTCCTCTTCATAAGCAGTGGAGCTCCCCTTCTATTGCCAGAACCATTCCCCAGACAAGGACTACGTCACATCCACAGGTTCTCATAGAAAGCCACCACTGCCTGTCTTCTGCCTACTGTAAGTTCCAGAAAGTAGAAGAGACTACCAAGCACTAGGACCAGATTTTGTTTAAAATGTAAGAAGCTTGTTCTAAAGTAATGTAGCATACGTATTGGTCCCACGCACTTGGAATCTGTCTGATGAAAAGTAATGTGCAAAAAAGTATGTGCTATTATGCACATAGTCTGTTGGTGTAATTAGCAGAACCCTGCTCAGAGATCTGCCCAGTCACAGGAGCACCTACTCAGCTAAATGCTCCTGGATGTAGGCAGAGTAATCACGCAGGTATTCTGGAGGCAGAACACTGGAAACCAACTGGAAAATCCAAATACTAAGGTTTCCACGTGATAAAATGCTTTAAGAATAAAATGGTATCAGACCTGGTTCGATGGTAAGAATGAGAGGGTTAAGACACCTAACAAGGGAAGAGATGCAAAGATTCAATAGGAGATGAGAAGTCCACCTGCACTATGGAGAGGGACTCCAGACAGTGCACATATGGCGTTTTTCATGTTCAAGATTCTAAACCACTTTAAAAGAGATACATTTCACATCTATTTACAATATTATTGTGCCGGATTGTGTAATATTGTGGAAATACATGATGCCAGTACTGATTGTCCTAATATATACTCTGTCATGACAAGGCAGTACAGCTAGAAATTATTGAAAGCATCAAGCAAAGCTACTTGAACTGAGACACTGAAATTTTTCCCTTAAAGACTGTACAATATTCTGCTGATTAGGAGATGGTACCCTCCACAGGTAGTCATTCAGCTTATCTGAATCACTATATGCAGTCAGATATGGGGTAAGTGCGTGTTTGCTGCTGGCAGACTTTGCAGGAGTACAGGAGACAGTTTTGCCACAGAGCGTTTCAGAAGGAGCAGAGTCTGCATTACGCAGTTTAGGATCTGATTTCCTTGTTTGGTTCTGAGAAGTCTCCAAGTCAGATCCCTCATCTTCAGACTTTATTTCAACATAGTCATCATCATCCCCTTCTCCTTCTTCAGAATCTTTGAAATTCGAAAAATAGTTCTGAGTGGCCATCTGTGCTGTCAGAGGGGGGGCCCTGTTCACTCTCAGGACTTTTTGAGAATCCTGCAGAATCATATCTGAACAGCTTTCAGGGATCTGCTTTCTCATCTCTGGCCCTGTACACGCTGAAGCAACACCTGGACTTTGATGACTGTTGATTCGTAAGTTCCTGTTCAAATGGAGTTTTTTCTTGTCAATTTCATTAGTATATACAATTGATTCTCCAGACCTGTTGACCACAATTGAGGAAGATGACTGCGACCTGCTGTATGCCTGTGGTTTTACACTGCTTACTCTCCTCCCGAGCGAATTATAGATGTGATCTTGATGTAAGTTCTCTTTGTTCGGCTGGCTTATAATGGCACTCCACCTCTGTGCTGGGACATGCAAACGGTTAGAAATCTGAAGGGAAGGCACCGAGCCCGCTGACAGCAACTGCTTTGAATTACTTTTTGTACCAGCTTCTGCGTACGAGTTCTTGGACTTTGGGTCTTGGGATTCAGACCACGGAGAGAAGTCGGCCAGCTCGCCGTTACTGTACGTAGAATGCAAAAGCCAATCTTCTGCTCTTGGGCACTCACTGGCAGGCTGGGAGCGGGGAAGTGATGTGGCCACAGGCGTGGAAAACTTCCCAGCTGATGGCTCCTGAGGAGTGGCCCAGGCTTCCTTTTGGACCTTAGGAGTACTGTCTCTGAAAACAATTTGGTCATAAAGCTGAGAATATTCAGCTATTCTGGCACCTAGAAAAGAGAGAGAATTAATTTAGCAGAGATAAGGAATCCATTCCAATTAAGCAAGTGAAAATTTAAAAATCTTAAAACGCTTAGTAGCAGTCAAGAGAAGATCTTTCAGTTGTGTCAATATATTCGGCCTTAACAAAGTAACATGAAACAATTGAGGCTGAAAGATCCTTTGCATCACATTTCAGTACACTGTATTGAGAAAAAGAAGCATAAAATAACTTGCTACAGTATGCAGTCATGCAGGACACAATGCAGCCCATGGTTCCAATAATATGCTGCTTGTTTCTTGTTAAAATGGAAAATAACATTCTAAAAATGGCCTGGTAAATAAGATATTTAGGGACTTTTATAAATATCACAAGGAGGCAAGAATGACACTCGTGCATGAAGTCTGCTGGCTCCATGTTTTCCATTTGTTTCAACTGATCATGGACAAAAATAGTTCCAGAGCTCTTGCATATCCATGACTTTGCACACTGACAGAACAAGACCACCACCTCTTTCTTATCTGACCCCATTCCTTACGCTTATGGGTGTGATTGTGGATGGTATCTGAGCAGATGTACATGACTTGTTAGATGGTGAACCAACTTGAAAATAAACTGATTTAGTCAAACTCTGAAGATCACACTATTAAAGGAAATAACTGCTTTTCTGTGAAGAGGCCAGTAGTGCTTTGGGCATGATTTCTATTTCCAGCCTCAATTTAATTGCTTTTTCCTGACACTACCCTGCTATTTCTTCCCAAAGTTATCAAACAATGGCAAGAAATGAGATATAAGGGACTATTAATGTTAAAGAAGTCCCAGAAAACTCATCTCAGTGGTAACACAGAAAATAGAATACTGATACTCAACGAACAAGGTGGGGAAAATTCATAATCTTCCAGTTCAGAACACAAAGTTCACTGAAGTTACTCAAGAAATGTATCCGTATAGAAACATTTTTAACATACCAATAGCAGGACCCCCTTGTTTCTTCTCCTCCAGAATAGCAGCAAGATCTTTGTGTTTCAGCTTCTGTTGTCTGCTAGCTGGTTGTTCCTGTTCTGGATTTTTAACTTTCAGAAGCTGGTTAGCCTTCTTAATTTTTTGACTGTACTGCCTTGCCATCATAAAAACTCTGTTCTTCGTTTTATCCACAACAGCCAAGTCATTTTCCACGCTGTCTGCATGCACATTGGACAGAACATTATTGGCAGGTTCATATGGACTATCTACAAGAGGCATCTCACTGGAGAAGGAAGATCTGTTCAGACTCATAAAAGAGTTCTTGCATGGTGTAGTGTCTTCAAGCCTGAGATTAGCCTCACTAATGGTGGCAGCCCTGGGCTTCACAGTTTTAGGGAAAATAGGAGTTTCTGGCAGAGAGAGAGTAGACAGTGAGTACTCTACATCTTTACTCAGTTCAGGTGTACTACCAGCAAGCAGCCTTTCCTGCATATCATCTTTACAGACAGGAAAGGCTGCAAGGACACGGTCTCTTGTCTTTTCCTCGTTTTTCTTGATATAGTTCTCCAGGTCATTCCAAATCTCATCTACTTCCTCTGAGAGTTTATCTGCTGCAGACTTATGGGACAGAGAATCAGAGTTGGAGGAGCTATCTACTAAGCTCAAATAGTCATTGTCAACAGGAACACGATGGTAAGGACTTTCATCTTCACTGAACTGGAGACTCTCTTCAGAAACAAAATGTTGTAGATTGTCACAATATGAAAAGTCTTTTTCCAAAAAACTCCTCCTTTTCGAGGTTTTTAAGGGATCACATTTAAAATTCAATAGTGGTGTTTCTGGAAGCAGTATGGTGTCATAGATGTTGTCTTCAACAATCCTGAGCTCATCCAAACTTGAAGTAGGTGCTTCTTTACTGCATAGTATTTCCTCCCTACTAACACAAACGAAGGCCCTGTTTTGATTTGCTGTCCTCTTTTTGGAGGGTGAATCTAAGCTGCTTTTGTTTTCAGCCTCATACAGAGAGTCTCTAGCAGATCTCTGGGGACCACGGTGCGTCTCCTCCCTTCTTGTCAGACCCATCAGCTTTAAGTCTTCATAGCTTATATTATCATAAACGTGTTCTATATCATCGATAGTCAGCTCCTCTGAAGATTCGGGATATGCATTCCTACCGCTCACTTCTGCTATCTTCACTTCCCTTCGAGAACCACGCTCCACTATTTTACACCTTGTGCTGGCTGGACACATGTTACTTTCACCAGCACTACTGGCCCGTCTGACAATTTTGTGACGAGTGGGGCTGGAAGTCTCATTTGGATGCACTACCCCCAAATGCCAGCTGCAGGGACGCCCAGAAGAACCCCTCCGTTCTCCACTGGCAGCTGAACTTGCATTGGATGTAGACACCGATGGTACAAACATTTGATAGTCATCTTCATCATCGTCATTCTCACAAGGTGGGCGCCGGCTGGGAAACAACGCCTGCCTGATTTGATGGTCCGTCCAGATGTTTCTGACAGAGGTACTTCCTCCCAGGATATTCATGATTAGCGAGTTGCTCTGGGTTGTGCTGAATTGTCTAGGAGACTGTGGCTGTCTAGCTGTGCAGGGAAATGGAAGGTCAGTATTCAACTGGGTTGACTCTTCATCTGAGGGGTCCTTGGAGCTCTGTGAAGATTTCAAATTTGCAGGTAACATTAGCATATCTCTGCAATAATACAGCAATTCCCTCCATTCACAGAACTGTCATAGCACTAGTGGGTCCTGCAGCATAGAATCGTGTGGAGATGGACAGGGCAACCAGGCTCCTCAGTAGAGAGACAGGGAGCCAAGGTGGCAGTGCCAGACTACTTTGTCTTCTAATCCTTACCATGGCTCAGAGTTCACTCTTGGCATTTAATAACATCTTACTTCAAATACAAGACAGTAGCTTATGTTAATGCATGCGTAATTAAAGGCAAATTTGTTTGGCCGGGGTTAGATTAAACCTTTTACGCTAACTCTGCAGTTTCACAGTTGGATTAAGCTAATCTGACTCTGGGCTTGCGCCAGAAGTCCTGTTCTCCTCCCTTTCCCCTTGCCTATAACCCTAGCAGAAAGGAATCTTATGCTCTTTAGCATATGCCGCTGAAAATTTCTTTTTCTTTTCAGAGTAAGTTTTCATCCAGATCTAATTTACAGCAAGGCCACATGCTTGCTAATTCCAACATGATGCTGCAAAGATTGCTGGCCAGAGGTTGGGAGAGAGAGGGAAAGATAATTCCTTTTGGCTTAAGTTAATGCTGATTGGTTTGTTTAGTTGCTTGTTTTTCACAGCCCCTGCAAAAGACTAGCCTTTCATCATAGAGGTGAATATTTCAATGATATGAATACTAATACATGACATAAATGGAAAATGGTGTACTTAGGTAAAGGAGATTTCTTTGACATATATATGATTCATAGCAAAATAGAAGTAAAAATAATAATTACATACCTGCATTTCACACTGGTTGACATTGAGACTTCTCCGTTTTTCAACATTTTCAGCAGCTTGACTATTAAGTCTTTTTCTTCCCCCTTTTGATTTCTGCAGTGAGTTTTGCTGTACTCCCTGTGATTTTAAAGGAAAAAATCAGGGGAGGGGTAATAAAATCTGCAGTTCTTTGTACGGTCTTGATCACAGGAATTATTAGCAGCTAGAACATGCCAGGGATCAATACTGGGAGATTAATAAACCCATGAGTCATCAGAGCACTGCCACAGAAACAAAAAGAGCCTAGAATATCTGTGAAAGTACTGTTGCCAGATCTAGTATTAAACACTAAGCTACTAGTATACATTTTATGGTGATATTCTTTTGTACTTACTTAGGTCAGCAAGAGTACAAGACACTGCACTACACTCATACATGATACCATTTTGTCAAATATTTATAATGTAAATAGTGTTATTTCAAAGAGGAAGTGCACAGTAAGCTTCAAAAAATTTCAATAATCGGTTTGGTATAATTCATAAAATAAATGGACTGCACAAGGATATGACCTCAATATCAACTAAACAAAATAAATTGAAAATCTAGATAATTTAATACAGGCCCATTTCAAAGCTGGGGTTTTAGTCTTTCAAAGGTACTACATATGTGTCGAAACATCGTACAGAGTGGGAAAAACTACCATCTGTTCAGTAGTAACAGATAAAGGCTCTCATTTTCAGAAATCCTACTCCAAACTTTTCATATTAAAGTTCACACACTCCTAGCTACTGCCAGGAGCTCATAAATCAAGAAACATCACATCACGTGCAGCAGTGCCTGAATCTTAATATTCAAGTCCTTGCTTGGAGACCTGAAGGCACTGTCTTTGCATGTGGCCTAAAAAGATTTCTTTCATAGCATCAGCTGAAGAAGCAAGGAAAATCCATTTGTGTGCAACAGGTAAAAGCAATAGCTTTCTGCCAGAACTAAGTTTGAGGACTGCAAAGGACTACGTAAAATGTCGTTCAAGCCGTGGGAATTTCTCCCTCTGTATAGTGGCTACTTTCACATCTTCTCTGTTAAATGCGAGAGAGTACTGTGTGAAGTCTAAATAAAAATATATCTAAGAAGAGAAAGCCATAAATACTTGCAATGCATTCTTTCCTCATGGCTGTTTTACAGATAATTTTAATCCCTCTTCCATCCTCCCTAGCAAAAAATGGTTTTGTCTTTTCCCTTCTTTTTCCTACCTGTTCGGTCTCTTCTTCATCATCAGCATCAATCTGTTCCGCAGCAGAAGTCTGAAGGTTTTCATCCTGGTCGCTGTTGTAGGCTGGTTCAATAGACTCTTGAAATTGGCTCTCCAGCCCACTGGATTCCAATGAAACCTTTTTCCTAGAATTCAGCAGGACTTCACTTGATCCTAGTTTGGTGGCCTGAGATAATAGAGCTCCCTCAATACCAATCCGCTGAAAAAAAAAAAAAATCACAGAGCTTTGATTAGAAGTTTATAGAGATTCTGTATTTTAATAAGACACTGTTTAACATTAGACTTACAGGCAATGTTTAAGCTACATTGAGTTAGCTGCACTGAAATGAGATTTATAAAGACATAAGTACAACAGTCAGTACGTTCCCATATAATATTGTGAAAAAATACATGCAAATCCCCACTTCCCCCACCTCCCAAATCATGACCTTCAGTGTTATGGCATGACAGTGAAGTCATATTTAATGTACCCTGTTTATAAAACTTCCACACACCCCCACTTTAAATTCCATCCTAAATAAAATCCTAAGACCTGAGACATTCTAACCGCACTGGTAACTTAATTACAAATTCTTACAGGAAACACAAAAATTAGAAATGCTCATTTCTATCTGCTTAAGCTGCATCTGCTCTGTTTGGTGATATGTCAGGATTTATATATATGATATATATTTCAGAGTGAGTTGAAACTTTCCAGTCTTATTTAATAAATGCAGAGATAATGTGCTCTAAAGAATAAACACTATCTTTATACACAGCACTTCCTTGATTCTAGTGGTATTTTCAAATATTCTATAGCCCTAGCAATTGATTGTACTGTATTATAAAGCATAACAATACATGGATCAGTAATTTTTTTCTTTATTAAATATTCCTGAAATAGTAAACTGTATTTCTATTGCTTTCATTCCAGTAATCCTATTTGAGATGCTAAATAACATTTATGGGTTTGTTTCCTTTCTTAAAGTCAACACATCCAGGAAGATGCAGATTCTTCAGTAAATACTGTGCTGTATGTCAAACCAATGTGCTAAAACAAGAAATACAAGAAATGGCTTACCTTCTGCATATCTGGACTTATATCTGAAAACAGAAATAAGTAAATGATCAAACTGCTATCAGTCTATGACCATTTTAATGTTATACTAATATCCCATTTACAAATTTCCCAAAGGGTGTTAAAGGCAGCAGCAATTGAACAAACAGACTATAGGGTCTTTGAAATAACAGACAGCATGAGATTTACCAGAGTTCCACTGGAGGGCCTAAGTTTGCAACACTGCTATGGTATAAGCAACCATTCACAATAGCCAAGACTCTCTGTGTTCAGTTGCTAGGATGTTTACAGGACCAAAACCCAAGCGTGGAAAAGCAAACATTAGATTTAAACACTGATATTTTGTTGTCTTTTAAACTTCCTCCTCCCCCCACAATGTATTTAGGGACAGTTATAAGAAAAAGGAATCCATTTTACTTGTTCTACAAAGTACAGAAGCACTGGATCAATAAACAGTAGAAAAGTAGCTTACCATTTGACTTCAAAACTTTATGGGCTCTAGATGAGGGTTCTGAAAAAGACAACAAGTTTAAGCACTCCAGCACTCCAAAGAGAGCTGTGGGCATCTTTGCCAACTTTTTATAACATATGAGCCCATGCAATGAAGCCAGAATTTAATTTCTTTATCCCCCAATTTCCTCACAAAAAACCCCAAACTACTTGCTGAAGTGCCAAATCTACAGCTGTTACTAAATAACATATATTTTTCTCAAAGCAATACAAGCTGCCCTCCATACAACAAGGCACACATAAATTCTTCTTCCATGTTAAGATTCCTGCTTTCAAAAGACTTGGTCATCTCTGTTGTTACTCTAAGTTGTTGGAGGTTTTCTATTTGAGATATGTATGAGGTATCAAAAACTTAGAAGGGCTTAAAAAGTGTAGGTAGGTGAACATTACATAGAAGGCCATTTGATCAGTATTTTGTATTATTTCTTTCACAGGCAGAGTAGCAGAGCAGCACCAATGCAATACTACACCTCAGAAACAAAGGAAGATGCTTGAAACATAATTAGAACTTGATTGTTTTTCAGACATAAATACTGCTGTATGTTAAATCATTCCATCAATACTCTCATGGCTCTTGTTGAAGTCATTCCCAACACACAGTGTTACACACTCCAAACTGGAAATGTCTTTATGGACACAAAGAGACAAACACAGTGACTGCAATATAAAGTCACACAACTACAAAGACACTGGTAGTGTCTTCGAGAGGAAACTAACAGTAATTATGGATATATGTTCAACCTAGAAGGAAAAAAAACCCTTTAAAGTCAGCATAACTATCTCTTAAATCTCTATTATCCATAAGGCAGACATTACATTAAGTATAGATAGCAATCATGTTTTGAAATAACAAGCCTATCATAAACAGGATGGAATCACTTCTGAGACAAGTTACTGCAGAGAGGGGGGAATGTCAGATTTAAATAATGTGACTGGCTTTTTTTTTCCATTAGGAAGTACCAACTGTTCTTTGTGCATCCACCGTTATGAATGCAGGTTCATTACATTAAATGCAAAGAGTGGATAAAAAAATAAATTACAGAAACAACAAATAGTTAATAAGATGCTTCACCCACATCTGAGAGATACTGTGCCATGTTAAATCTGCACAGTGTGCAGATTAAAAATTAATTCCACGTGCCTAGACTCACCCATCCCTAAACAGTCCTATGTGGTTTTCCTTTTGTCATCTGGATGGTAAAGGATTTTATTCACCTGATTTCCTTCTCACTCTGTGAGGAGCAGTGCCTTCCTTAGGCTGGTATGATTTCATTTCTCCCTCGGGGCTATAGTGGAAGCCTGGGTGATCTGGGGAATAAGCAGAGGCACAAAGAATAAGAAAGTGACAAGGATGGCACGTCACATGCCTTGGCTCCCTTTAGAGGCAGTACAATCATCCCTTTATGACAGATATAGTGGCACCTCCTCAGAACCTGAAGCAACACAAGCAAGATATGCTGCTGTAGGGTAGCTTGTTAACCAACCAGCCATGGAACCACTTTGCCCATGTAGTTGTGCCTGCCTCCAGATGGCTAACCCAGAAACATTTATCCACCACCGTGTTTGTTTGCCAGTTTCTCAGTCAGAGCTCTCCTGACCAACTCTACAACGACTATGTAAGTAAATAGCAGGACTACTGTTCTCTTCTCCTACACTACGAGGGATTATTGGTGTCATGAAGAGCTGAAGCATCTTGCACCAATGAAGGCAGAAAGAAGATGCAAGAGTAGGGACCGTGCAGATGGGGCTGTGCTCAGAGCAGAGACAGCAGCATCACATGTGCTTTCCTGTGCTGGACTGTGGGACACACACAGGTAAACTCTTCAGACATAAGAAGACAAGCCTCTCTATCCTTCAGTTGCAGGTTTGCCAGCAGGAAGAAGTCATAAGATTGCTATGTACTTTTTCAAGGTGTGTTTGCATAATGCTAGCCCTTCAGTGCGTACTAGCCAGAAGGAGTTTAAACTATAACACAGGAAAGATCACACACTTAGCCAGCATGGAGTAAGCAAAAGAGACTGGCCAGTGCTTACAGTGGGTCTTATTTGCCTCTTCCTTGCTCATCATCTTGTTGGTTGCAGACCAATCAACCCAATGCCTACAGAGCTCCACAGGATCTGCATCCACTTTTGCCTTTTCCAGCAAGGTCATAATTCAAGGAACATAAGCCTGACCTTCTTCTGTCTCAAATGAAACCAATAGCTAAAGCCAAACTTTTGAAGGTGGTTTTATTATTTTTTTAAAATGAAAGTGAAATAGAACCAACTTACGTATGGCATCCATTTCGAGAATTGCCTGCTTGGCCTGGAAGAGAAAAAGCAACAAATGAACAAATGAAAAAGTTAACCTGTTAGTAGCAGGACAAATTGCATTGCATATTATATGCAAATAACAGCAAGTGCATTTTTGAACTAGTAAATATGGTTAGCAGCATTATTTTTTGGTTTGTATATTTTTGTTTTTCTCTGTATGTTGGACACGTTACATACGTGAAGAATAATTTTGCTGGCAGGAGCTTACCAGCCCGGAATTTAAAGCCATAGATGCATATCTCCATTTCCTGCTGGGATTAGAAAAAAATGGCCCTAGTATCTGGGAATCACATTTTTTTGGGGTGATTCACAGAACATTTCCTCCCTAAAAATCAAATAGTTTAACTCCCTTAATATTTTCTTACTCTGAAGTTGTTGGTACATAAAACACTATCAACCTCCCTTCAAGAGTTTCCTTAAGGTAAACCTATTAAAAAAGAATAATCATAATTTGGCTTAAGTGAGACTGAAGCAAGATAAAAAGTGTCTCATGATTGCTTAAAATTTTTCCCCTTTTAGATAGGAAAAAAACCTGGATGTTTTAGCAAGCATATCAGCTAATAAGTAGTAAAATAAAGTAAACTGAAATACCACATCTAACCTGCTTGCCCTTCTACAGGTGCAGTTCAGTAATTTTCCACTGGGCGTCACATATGGACTACTATTAAATTCTCGAAAAGCTGGGCAGAGAGAAGCCTCACAACTATCAACTACCGGTTTGTCAGAAACAAAATAAAATAAAAAAAGCGTGCAGATAATCACAGAGATTTATTTTGTTAGATTTCTCCTTTCTTAAGTGCCATTATTTCTCAGAGCAGAAAATATTTTTAGTTATGCATTTCTTCCACAGATAAAGAAAAAGAATAAGAAGTAAGAAAACAATTTGATACAAAAGCTAAGATCAAGCTACAATTTTTTTTTTTTTACAATCTAATAAGTTGCAGCGATTGTTTATGTTGTAAGGATGGATACTTGCATAAACATTATACTTTCAATAGATTTTGTCAACAAAGAATTAAAAGGAGAATTAGCAATAGGAAATGATAGGGCTTTTTTCTCCCATAATTCTCTTTATGTTGCACTGTTGAAAATGAGAGTTAGTACAGTACGGTGCACACATCAGTCACAGGTAATATTTTTTAGCAATTACAGCAAAAAACTCAGTGAAAAAACAGTCAGGGAAACTTAAAAACCAACCATAAACTTGGTCTGAAAGAAATCTTGTTTCCACATGAGTCAGTGGCTGCGGTGTCTTGGCAAGAGCTAACTAGGCTTAACTTCCTTTTAGAGGTGCTATGTGTTACACTGGGAAGCATCACCTGAAACTCTAAGGCTGGATTTCACAAATAAAAGGACTAAATTTCCTTATTCCAAGATATTATAGCTATGAATATGGTATTAGTGCCTCATTTTCTCTGGCATAAAGCTTGCTAGCTATCTCACCAAAAAGGGCCTAGATGTTCCAGCTAAGGATGAAGGGTTCACGATGGGTGTGTGTAGTTGACAAGTAAAGTGTGTGCTGCCAACAGTTTCACTGCTATGACACCTAACCAAGACCAATTCAAATTAGCTTGGTAACATCTACACATGCTGTAGTTGATGCATCTTGGTGTTCTGCAGACAGACACTATCAAACTAAGATATGCTCCTATAGTCAAACTTTCTGACACTGCAGACAAATGCTGCTCACCCAGTTCAGTTCTTCTATTCCTGTACCAAGCCCTGTAGATAATTATAGTGGAACTTTCCAATTAATTCTAAGGAACTTTTAAAGATATAAGGAAACAACATGTTAATTAATCTGTTGGAGTCTAAATTCTGTATATTGCATGCATCTTGCAGCTAACAAGATTGCTTTAAGTTAGTGATTTTGTCTGGAGTTTTTTTTTGTTGATTTTTTTTTTTACCTTGGCAGGAATTTTAGCAGGATGATTTTCTAGAATTAACCTCTTCAAGTGAAGAATCCAAAGGCGCTTATCTTGCTGCGACTTTGCCTGATAGAAAAATTGAGCACTATGAGAAAAAATGCATTTCTGCACTATGCAGTGTCATAAATAGCATATGGACATCAGCCAGGTTATCCGCTGGGTAGGGGAGTTTCTGTCATACCTGGACAGTATGTTGCATCTTGGGATTTTTGTAGTGGAAGACACTAAAGCTAAGTGGTTCCTTTGGTATTACTTCAACTAGCATCAGATTTCCACACTGTAACAGAGAAAGGCAATTATGTGAATCACAGAAGACTTTTGGAGAGGCCTGTAGACAGTACATTACCACCTGCTCTCTGACATACCAGTATGTGAGCTTTGTATGCAAACATTTCATCTCTCTTTTTTGTGATTAGCAGCATCTTGTCAAAGAGGAACAATGTGCGCTCATTTTTAGCTCGCTGAATGCGAAATGTTCCTTCTAACACCAGCTCCCCGTAACTCGTGAGGTCTGGCCCTTTCCAATTAGTGAGCAAACTTTGTATCTCCTGCAAAAGATCAAAAAAGAACAACCAACGTTCATTTCAGAGATCTTACTTAAACAAAGGCCCAAATGATCTGCTGAGGCCATTCCCACTCTTCTACATAATATTAAGCTTTCAACAGTGGAAAAGTCACCACCCAGCAGTACTGAGGTTGCTAGGTTATGTGCAACACTGAAGTCAGGTGCTTGGAGACTTATTGCAAAGCCCAGACTAAAACATGCCCTGAGTACTGGTTACTGCCTCTGCATGGACCCAGCAAAAAGCCCTGGGCTCCCTGGGGAAGCCTGTAATGAAAGAGTGAAACCTCATCTCCCTGTGTTCTCAGAGATGGAAAATCTTTTGTAATGCAGTCATCCGCCTCTCTCATGTCTGTTCCCCTGTCACCTCTACATCCCTAACCTATCCCTCTTAATATTTCCCTCTCACCCTAGGTATCCTCCTGAAGTTGTGTGGTCTCCCACTGAATGAATTATAATGCCATGTCCGTGTCCTGTAGGCCCATCACAGAAGACACTTCTGTGAGGTGTTCAGATTGAAGAGATGATTCTCAGAAGACTAAAGGACCAAAAGTGATTTGGTCAACTGAACATCTGAAGATTTGCTTGTATTTTAATTTTTTGGTATAGATAAGATAGATATTTCTCATCTTATTTATTAATTAAGAAAATGAACAAAAAGGTTGGAACAACATCTAAGAACATCTGTCACTTAGCCATGGCTATTCTTGTTTCCTTGAGTTGCTTGTGTTTTCTGTCAGTGGCAATGACATAGGACTGAAGCATGGGGCAGCAAATTCTGAAAGCAGACTAAACTTGTAACTAAAGAAATCTTTAAAAACATCTGTCAGACTTTAAACCTGGCAGCATCAGTGAAGCAGGGACACATTGCCTCATCCTAGACTGGGCTCTCTAGCACACTAGACTTCAGCAAGAAAACATCTCAGTCCATGTGAAGCACAAATGCAGGCTAAAGCATTCATGGGAAGAAAACCTTGAGGCAGCCCACTTTGGTCTCTAAACACAGTTGTTATTAAAAAAAAAAAAAGTAAACATAAATGCAAAGA